>CM075779.1:12352500-12697821 GCA_037974665.1 Ehretia macrophylla
TAAGCCAATCACTCCCAAGCATGCAAAGTGAATAAAAGCAGAAACATAAGTTATTACATGACATAGGCTTCCAAATCTACACCACAATCAACTATCCTTCAACTTGTACAACAAGCATATACATAGCCCTCAGGCTACAAAATAGGACATAAGATAAACAGATGAGCCTTCCACATAGCAGCAAGAATATAAACCACCTCAAGCTAACAGGTACAACAACTAAGGTAAATGATCAGTCTGAACTTCCTCCTCCTCAACTATCTCAACAAGTTGGGGATCACCCTCAGCGTCTCCTGAAACATATATCGAGGTATGAGCAACCACTGTTGCCCAGTGAGGGATAAGGTCCCGGGGCGTGCAATACAACGAGTAATACAGTTAACAGCAATAACAATTGAGCAATTTAAGAAACAATGATAGCTTAAATAACCACACACTTGAAAGGATACATTTCACATAACCCCTATACACCAATTTTCACTGGGTCTTCATTCACGATCCACGAACCACGATCACGATCACGATCACGATAAGCCGGCATAACCCCAAACACTCCAGTGGGTGTACTCCGGATGTACCCCGATAATCCTATGACCCAACACCCCCTGGCAATCTCCGGACCAGGCGAGTGAGGGAATAGAGCACGGAGTTTGAATATCCACTGGCAAGCCCTCTGCAGCCCAGCCGATATTCAACACATCCGCCCCTGACACTATAGTTGCGCAACCACTATGCAATGTCACTTTACAATGGCAAGTTAATATCAATAATATAAGTAATAACACATAGGAGGATCAACAAAGTAGGTTGACCTCGATGCCGTTAGAATATAAACAATTATAAGAGCGAATAGGTAGTTTTACAAAGGTGCATATACAAGACAAGCATAGAATCATGCCAAAAGCTCTAAAACAACTTGAAGTCACATTTAAACACTCAAGAAGTCGTGCCAAGGTCCTAGAAGTGCGAGACAACCGAAATTGCACCTAAACCCCTTTGTTATTCAAGCTATTTCTCTTCCAAACTCACAATAATGATTCATGTTCGAGGGGAAACTACATCAATCCTCTAATTAACCCCTAAGGTACCCTTTCAACCCACAATTAAGCCCGATTACCCGCAATTACCCCGAAAGCCCCAAATTCCCTCTTACAGCTTTAAACTACACGTACCTCATCTGGGCTTCAAACAAGGGTTAACAAACCTTCTATAGCACCTAGGTAACCTAAGGATACTAAAAGTGAAGCCCGAATCTACCCGGATTCGCGTTAACTCCGAAACCCCTCTGTTAAAGTTGGCTATTTCACGTATTATGCGATTTTAGAACAATTCAAGTGTACGGGGCTATTAGACTACCTTCATTAACACCTAAGGCATCTATTAGAATCATTGAATCAAGTTAAAATGCGCAAATTCACAAAACCCTAGAATTTTTGTCACAATTCACTCCTACGAATTAACTATCGATTTCTACCATTTAATACATGAAACAATAGCCTAAATGTGGTCTCTACTACATGTACACAACATATATAAGCTTATTTGAGGCTTGCAATAGCATTAAACATCATTTCTAACAAATCAAGAAAATAGCAACTATTTTAAAATACGAAAATAAGCCATGAAATCCCTCACCAATGCGCGTAGGAGCACCTAGGAGGCTTGCACCCACCCTAAACTACTTGTTCTAGGCTTGGCTTGGCTTGATTTGATGATTTGATGATTTGATGAAGCAAAAATCTCCAAATGTGCAAGGGAAGGGCTGTCGGGTTCAGGCACTGTTCACTTGCTGAAATTTTTTGTTTTGTGTTAAAATGAGCTTGTGTTATGTTATATTGAGTATGTATTGAGGTGGGGTCATGTTGGTTGCTTATGTGAACTTCTAAAATGCGCGTTATTGACTTAAAAACGAGCCTAAGGTGAAAAGTAATGTGAGTTATCTAAATCTCTAAGTTTAGTTACGTAACACTATTCATTGAACTACTAAAATCATTTTCTAAACGAGCTCTCCTATCGCTTCTAGCTCAATTTCTCATTTTTTCCACTCCTCTAACAATTAATATGATATAATAAAAATGCTAATTCACTAATAGAATGCAGTTTAAAAACGGAGTGAATAGTAGTCACATAAGTCAGTTAGCAAAGCACAGAAGTAAATGCGCAAACAAGAGATGCAACATTAATTGAATGCATGACTAAATCTCGGGCGTCACATCCTCTCCCCCTTAAACTAATTGCGTCCACGCAATTCTTACGTGATTCGGCGAATAACTCTAGATATCCCTCCTGCATCTGATCCTCTCTCTCCCACGTCGCATCCTCTACGCCGTGATGATCCCACAGAACTTTAACCATCGGAATGCTTTTAGTCCTCAGCTCCTGCACTTTCTGATCTACAATCCGAAGAGGTTTCTCTGTGTACGTCAAGGTCTCACTGATCTCTAGCGGTTCTGGCTCAAGTATGTGAGAGGGATCTGGCTGATACTTCCGAAGCATAGAAACATGGAAGACATCATGAATTCTGCCCAGACTGGGAGGCAAAGCTAAACGGTAAGCCAATTCACCAATAGTTTCAGTTATCTCAAATGGTCCCACATATCGAGGACTGAGTTTACCTCCTTTACCATGCCGAATCAAACCCTTGCGAGGAGAAATTTTCAGAAATACTCGATCCCCCACAGCAAATTTCAGATCACGACGGCGTCTATCTGCATAACTCTTTTGCCGACTCTGAGCTGTAAGCATCCTTTTTCTGATAAGCTGCACATGATCAATCATTTTGTTCATCTTAGGTAAAAGAGTAGGGTCGATAGTCTTCATCTCACTAACATCATCCCAGTAGAGAGGAGACCGGCATTTACGCCCATACAGTGCCTCATAAGGTGCCATACCAATAGTAGCTTGATAACTATTGTTATAGGCGAACTCTACGAGTGGCAAATACTTCTCCCAACTCTTACCGAAGTCCAGAATACAAGCCCGCAACATATCCTCGAGGATTAAAATAGTTCTCTCGGATTGACCATCAGTCTGAGGATGATAAGTTGTACTGAAACTCAAAGTCGTGCCCAAAACTTTCTGAATCTTCTGCTAGAACTGAGATGTGAATCTGGGATCTCTATTTGACACAATGCTCTTTGGAATTCCATGAAGTCGGACAACATTCTCAATATACAACTCTGCTAGCTTATCAAGAGAATCAGTCTTCTTTTTAGCAATGAAATGAGAAGTCTTGGTCAATCTATCCACAATAACCCAAACTGAGTCATTACCCTTTGAAGACCTCGGTAAATTAGAGACGAAATCCATGGTGATATTATCCCACTTCCACTCAGGAATAGCCAAAGGCTGCAACAACCCTGCAGGCCTCTAATGCTCGGCTTTGACTTTCTGACAAGTAAGACATCGAGCAACATAGTCAGCAATTTCTCTCTTCATATTATTCCACCAGAAGTTTTGCTTCAAATCTCTATACATTTTTGTACTGCCTGGATGGATAGTATATCTAGACCTGTGTGCCTCAGCAAGAATATCCTTCTTCAGAGTTGGATTATTCAGAATACAGATTCTACCTTTGAATTTGAGAATACCATCGTCGTGCAGTTTGAAATCCGACTCTCCCCCTTTAGAATTCTCTAAGACTTTCAACAATTGAAGATCAGCCTGTTGAGCTTCTCGAATCCTGGATAATAATAGAGATTGAATTTGCAAACTTGCGAATTGAATACCAGAATTTGAAGTACTAGGCTTCCATAAGCATAATTCTTCCATGAATTCCCAATTCTTGATAATCAAGCTAGCAACAGTAGCCTTTCGGCTCAAAGCATCAGCAACAATATTGGCCTTACCCGGAAGATAGTTAATAGTACAGTTATAGTCCTCAAGTAATTCCAGCCAACGCCTCTGCCTCATGTTCAACTCTTTCTGTGAAAACAGATATATCAAGCTCTTATGATCTGTAAAGATTTTAAACTTGTTGCCCTAGAGATAATGACGCTATTTCTTTAATGCAAGAATGATAGCTGCAAGCTCAAGATCATGAGTCGGATAGTTGAGTTCATAAGGCTTCAGTTTCCTGGAAGCATAAGCAATAACCCTGCCATTCTGCATCAATACACAACCCAGACCCTCCTTCAAAGCATCACTATAGATCACCAAATTATCATAACCCTCAGGCAAGGCAAGAATAGGAGCTGTAGTCAATCTCTTCTTCAATTCCTGGAAGCTGGCCTCACATTTATCACTCCAGTCAAATACTGTTTTCTTTTGAGTAAGTTGAGTTAAAGGCCCTGCAATCTTAAAGAAATCCTTGACGAACCTCCGATAATATCCAGCTAAACCAAGGAAGTTACGGATCTCCGTGACAGTTTCAGGTCGTTTCCAAGATAACACAACTTCAATCTTCGCTGGGTCAACAGAAATACCATCATGCGAGATAATATGGCCAAGAAAAGCAACTTGCTTAAGCCAGAATTCACATTTGCTAAACTTTGCAAATAACTGATGCTCCTGAAGAGTCTGCAACACAATTCTGAGATGCTGTTCATGTTCCGTCTCAGATCTAGAGTAAACAAGAATATCATCAATGAAGATAACCACAAATTGGTCCAGATAGGGACGGAATACCCTCTGCATTAAGTCCATAAATACGGCGGGAGCATTAGTATGACCAAACGGCAAGACAACAAACTCATAATGGCCATATCGAGTTCTGAAAGCAGTTTTAGGAACATCATCTTTCTTAATCCTCAGCTGATAATAGCCTTGCCTCAGATCAAATTTAGAGAATACCTTGGCGCCTTGCAACTGATCAAATAACTCTTCAATTAAAGGCAAAGGATATTTATTTTTGATGGTTACCTGATTAAGACCCCGATAATCAATGCATAAGCGAAGAGATCCGTCTTTCTTTTTAACAAATAGGACTGGCGCACCCCAAGGTGAAGAACTCAGCTGAATGAATCCCTTCTCAAGCAAGCCCTGCAATTGAACTTTCAATTCCTGCAATTCGGGTGTAGCCATTCTATACGGAGTCCTAGAGATAGGTGAAGTCCCCGGCAATAAGTCAATCATGAACTCTATCTCCCTATCAGGCGGTAACCCATGTAATTCCTCAGGAAAGACCCCCGGAAACTCCCTCACGATAGGTACATCATTCAATTTCAATTGATCCACAGGTTGATTAATCAAATATGCAAGATAAGCCTCACAACCCTTGCTCAATAATTTAGATGCTCTAATAGAAGAAATAATAGGAGTTCCCGTAGATTTTCTACTACCAACTATTTTAAGTACAGGCTGGTCGGGCATTTCTAGATACACAATCTTCTTTCTACAATCAAGCTGGGCATAATATTTACTTAACCAGTCCATCCCCAATATAATTTCAAAGTCGCGGAAATGTAGAATAATTAAATCAGCAGGAAAAACACGACCTTGAATATAAATATTACATGCCTTGCAGACAGATTTGGTGACAAACTTCGGCCCCATAGGAGTGTAAACCACAATATCATGCAACAATTTATCATGTTTCAACTTAGCATTTTGTGCACAAATAGGTGTAATAAATGAATGCGAAGCCCCGGAATCAATTAAAACCTTAACTGATTAATCATTAAGAATAAAAATACCTTATACCACAGCGGTCGTATCCGGAATCTCCTCAGCATCCAAAGCAAATACACGGGCCTGACCTTGTGGTGGTGGTGCTGCAGCTGGTGCCCTGGTCTGAGAGTTCTGAGCTGACGTATGACCCCCTAGGGTTCTTAAATTTCTGACAGTCCTTAACCCTGTGTTGATCACTGCCACATCCGGTACATCGGCCCAATATCTTCCAACAATCCTCCTCAGTATGGCCCTGGCGTTGACAAAAGCTGCACTGCTGATGACGTCTTAGAGTAGTGCCTCCCGAATGAGCTCTGTAAATAGAGGTAGCTGAACTACCCTGCTGTGAACGGGACACCGCTGGACGGGATTGACTCTGAGTCTGACTCTGAACTGGTCGTGTCTGAGTCTGAGTAGGCCCTGTATAACTCTGAGTCTGCCTCGGCTATGGACTCTGCCCAACTGATATAGCTTGTCTCTGGTAGCCCTGACTCTGAGACTGAAACCGCTTACTCGATTGATTGGTCTCGGCTAACACATCGGCCTTGCGTTTTTCATATCTCGAGGCGGCTCGGACTACTGCAGCATAATTAGGGAAATCATTCGCAGACAAATTTAGCATAATATCCCTTCTCAATCCCAGGATGAATCTCTGGATCTTTATGTCCTCTGGCTGTATCAAGGCTGGCACATAACTGGAAAGCTTAGTAAAAGTAGCCTCATATTGATCCACTGTCATACTTCCCTGTTTTAAGTTTATGAACTCTGCTTGACGCCTCTTACGGGCCACCACCGATATGTACTTGTCTCGGAACTCTCGGACGAAGTCAGCCCACGAATGATGAACCCTCTCGGCTTCCTATTTCTCACTGATAGTACGCCACCAATCTTCAGCGTCACCTTCTAGAAGGAATGCGGCATAAGTAATCTTCCTATCATAATGGCACTCGAGTATTGCAGCCACCCTTTCAAACTTCCTCAACCACATTTCAGCCTTTATATCATCCGGTTCTCCAAAGAAAGTGTAGGCCCCATGATGAATAAACCGGTCATACAAATTACCTCCGGTAGTACCACTACTCCCAGTTCTTGCAGTCTGATTACCTCCAGCAACCCCTGTCTGACCCTGCTGTGTGACAAACTGGGCGATGATATTCATAGCAGTGGCCATTGTGGCTAAGATCTGTGCCGTACTCGGTTCCTGAACTGGGGGTGCATTACCTGCCAATCCGGCTTCTTGCCCGTGAGCATCTTCCGGTTCTCTATCAACATTCTGATTCTCAGTACGATGGCGGGGCCCCATCTCGAATAGCTAGAATGCAAAGTGTTATGACAGATATATATATGTATATATGCAATTTATAAGTAAAAACATAAAGAAAAGTTCAAATAGATTCACATAAAGTCAAGTATATAGAAGTTCATATAAGTACTCTACATTCTTGAAGTACACATAAGTCACTAGATCATACTTGACATTCTAGACTCTTGATATTCTATTTCCATGCTAGCATGTTCATTACCAAATCAAATTTCACTTGACCAAACAAGTAATCCTTAATTCATGTAATCACGCAATCATATAATAGACCTCTCTACCCACAGACCGAGAAAATTAACCCAGCTTTATGCATTTAATAGCTCTGATACCACTTAAATGTCACGCCCCAACCCAACCCCCAAGCTAGAAGTTAAGTCCGGACCTGACACACGGACAGAGTCTCCCCTGTACCGTGGACATTCTGAAAACCTGTAAATTCTCAAATAAGGTAACCACAAGATAAACAAGCTTTTCATGGCTAAATATTTAAAGATTCAAGGCCATCAGAGCCTTGAAGCAACCAACAGTTCCAAAACCACACAAGCATGCAAGTAACTTTGTTTACAACATAGTCTAATAGACATGACATTCTAGGATAACATTAAAACATACTTAAAGAATAAAACATTCTACATTAAGCCAATCATTCCCAAGCATGCAAAGTGAATAAAAGCAGAAACATAAGTTATTACAAGACATAGGCTTCCAAATCTACACCACAATCAACTATCCTTCAACTTGTACAACAAGCATATACATAGCCCTCAGGCTACAAAATAGGACATAAGATAAACAGATGAGCCTTCCACATAGCAGCAAGAATATAAACCACCTCAAGCTAACAGCCACAGCAACTAAGGTAAATGATCAGTCTAAACTTCCTCCTCCTCAACTATCTCAACAAGTTGGGGATCACCGTTGTGACACCTCGATCCCTCTCGAGACCGGGAGTTCTATCAATCAATCTAATTACAACCCAAACCAATCCCGGGCATAAATTTTTAGGGAAAACGGACGGAGTCTCCCCTGTTTCTAGGCGAAATGTAAAAAAACCTGCGACAGTATATAAGTGGACCAATACCATGTCCAAACATTCAACCACCTCAAGGCCATCCGAGCCTTGGTTCTCAACAACTAACACAACATATAATATACATTTTCAGTTCAAAACTAACCTATCTGTTTACATCTTTTACAAGAACATTCAAGCTTGACATTTAATCCATACTAATCTACTGCACAAAATATACTATCATACCATTCTCACTCTTTTCTTTTAGACAATTACAAAATGCATCGAGGTTAACTACACTACTGAATACATATCTAACTTATCAATCTACCTCAACTACTTAGCTAGATTAAATTACATTTATTTTAACAATAAATACATACAACATATGAACATACACCTTTACATCTTTGACAGCTCAAGCCACAAAGCACGCAAGACAACTCTTCAGGCCCGAACTAACACATAATCACGAACTTTCCAGCTAACATGGCATTTCCTGAAATGTGGTGGTGAGGAGTGAGTATACACAACACATATACTCAGTGAGGGCGAGACAGATATCAAGTTGGAGAGAAAGAAAATCGTGCAATGCAAATAAACACAGTTAAGCAATAAAGACAATAAGGAAACATTCAATACAAACAACAATACTATAGGCAATCAAGAAAGCATTAACACAGCCCTTTAAAGCTATACCACACTCTGAAGGCTGTGGTTCACTCATACGAGCAATGTACCATTTCACGAGCGATACATCAATCTCGAGCTTGATGTTGACAACGATGACAATAAGCGCGCATCCACCTTATATCACCAGTTTGGAATACCCCGGAAGTATCCATCAATCTACGACCCAAATCTCCCTGGGAGGCAACCCAAGCGAGAAAGGGAATAGCAGCGGAGCTAGAGCAACCAACACTGGCAACCCGAGGCTACCCAGAGAGGCCCATCACTCACGCGCGAGACACTATGCAATGCAAGACTCGATACAAGGCAATAAACGAACGATAGCACAACAATACAAACTAGTGACAACAAACGAGATAACAAGCAATCACAATCAATACTAGCATTCAACTAACTTTTCAAGCATAACAAGCAATAGTAAGCAACAATAACGACAAATAAACAAGAAACAGCAGTTCGAACACGAAAACAACAAATATCACTATTCAACCCCAACTTCCAATGACAATTACGAGCAAACGAGCTACGGGATAGGAAACCGATTTCACTACATTCACTCAGGCACTACAAGGCACGTTTCTATGTCACTAAACTTCACTTTTTCACCCGAGACCCGAAAGTCCACCTACTGCGTTTGAACTACAGCTATGCTAACTGGTCATTCAATCAATGCCACAACAGCGCCAAAAGTGCTTCCATGCCCTCAATTACGAAACCCCCAACTCAATTCGAGCTCGGTCAACTTTTGGTCAAACGGCCCTTTACGTATCTTTGTCTAATTTCTAATTTTAACAAAGGCCGATCCGTTTTTATTTCACATTTTATCTTTCTATCACTAATGGCACCTATCCAAATCAATCAATCGCAATTCGGATCGAAATTCGAAATTCTAGGGTTCACTATTCATGTTTTTCCCCAATTTCAAATACGCGTTTTTAACCGTAAAAATTACTAAATAACTATCAAACAATGCTCTACGAACCCTAAGCAAGCTATTTCAAGCAACAATAGACATTATAACGCGATAAATATCGAATCTGAAAAATTGACTCAAAAATCAAATTCGTAATAAAATGCACAAAAGCGTGAAAACCCTCACAGAGATTGAAGACCAAGACCCGCAAGGACCCGAGCCACGACCCCCGAGCAATACCACGCGCAATTGTAGAAGAAAATGCAAGAAAATCTTTTTCTTTTTCTCCCCTTGAAGCTTCGGCCATGGCTAGGACAAAATGGTCTTTTGGCATTTTGTTTTGTTTGATTTTTTGCATTGTTTTATTATTTATTAGGTGACAAGGGGCATTTTGGTCTTTTGCAAAATCAAACTTTAATTAAAAATAGTCAAATAATCTTATTTTGATGCCATTAATTCCAATTCATGTTAAAACAATGCAATTAAATGAAAAACAACTAAAACTAGTTAAATTAAGCTAAAAACATTTTTCACTAAATGCGAAAAATATTTCTCTAACTTTTATTTTGAAATTCTACGATCGAACAGTCACTAATCGATCGCTAATAAAGTGATGAACAATAATATAAAACTATAATTCTTTGAAAAGTAGAATAGTAGAATAGTTTAAAATTAACTCCGGCTCGGAGTTACTTTCCTCATTTATTCGAAAACCGAGTGATTTTAATGCAAAACAACCAAAACCGATTATTAAAATAATCAAAACAATCAAGGTAATTAATATTCATTTAAAATAACAAATTTAACTATTTCTAGATTATTTTAAAGAATTTATGAAGTTAACGTTAAGTTACAAATGAACAAATAAATATAAACATGTAATCAAGTGAAATTAAATATTAACATTTAAGATGATACTTAATTAGTCACAAGAGAATACATTCAATTACTACAATTATTAGAAATAGGTAATAATATTTTAATCAATTAATATAAATCCTTTTCGAATTCTTCTAAAAGAAATAGCAAAACAGTGAAAATTAGATGATTTAACTAATTAAACATTTAATCAAATGCAGTCAAGTGCTATTAAATGCATGCCAGGTTCGGGTTATCACATCCTTCCCCCCTTAAAACAATTGCGTCCTCGTAATTCTTCTTCCAATAGGACTCTGCATCATCTAAAATCCAACTCTGATAAATCTTCATCGATTGCTGAGCAGGATAATATATAAGAATGCTCGTAGGAAATCCCGAATAGAAATTCCAATCAAGAATGCCGAGGAAATACCAACTAAAGACTGAAGCAAAGATACTGTAGATATTATCAATATCACATACTAATGGCAGGAAGAGTAACGAAGGAATACCTTATTTAAGATTCTTCAATAGAAGTCTAACAAGTACCAAATAAGAAAGTTAAGAGATAGCCAGAGTAGATGCACCTCATGCAGTATAGAGTACCGGAAATAGACCCAGCTGAAAGTTTTGTAAAGGAATATAGAGAAGAATACCAAAGGCCAACCTCTAAATGAAATCTTCCAATCACTGTGTTCCTACCGCAACATCTTAGTCAAACAGCAAATATAAATTTCCCCTGAGTGGAAAGGCCGAAGGAGAAGCCGTAAACAGTACAAGATAATATGACCAAACAGAATTCCAAGTGTAGGATCTTCCAATAAATGCCAATAAGGAAAAATACTAGCAGAATACTCACCGAACAATGCTCCGATAAGAATGTAGCCAAGTTTACCCAATAAGTAAATGCTAAATAAATGGCTACTAAGGATCCTAGAGAATGCCATAATAGAATCCCAACTAAAAGTACCAAGAACATACCAATAAACAATTTGAGGCAGAGTCTAACCAAGAATCCCAAGTACCACTCAGGAAGACTCCAAACAAGAAACCCAGTCAATCATATTACAGAAGTTTCAAGTCTTTCAATATATAGCTCAAGAAGTATCTGATTAGGAAATCCAAAATGTACGCCAACACATATATACTTATCAAAAGTCCATGAATGAACACCAAGCTGAATAACCAAGTAGATTCCCAAAATAATATTGCTATCGCATATTGGGTAAAATACCAGAGGAAATGCCGTGCAGGTACACCATATGCTATTGAAGATTTCCAATCACGATTGCCAATAAAATATCAAGAAGGACCAGAACAAAGATATTGTAGACAATATTATGCAGCAAGTCCAATAAGAACTCCAAAGAAAGTCATTTTTACTAAGCATATGAGATAATCATAGAGGAACCCCAACAGCCAAGTCTACCAAGAAGTGCCAACAGAAGTTCCAAAGAATACCCAATAACGAAGCCAAAGAATGCTACCAAGAGCCATCATACCGAAACCCCAAAGAAAGTTATCTTTTTTCACAACTGTTAAGCACAGAAAAGGACCATAGAGATTTGCCAATAACCGAGCTCCAAAAGCAAACACCAACTTCCAAATCAAGGCTAGTTAAATGCCATTCATTTCTTGCCAATCCATACACCTTGAGAGGCTAGTTGTGAACCACTTTCTTCAGGGGAGGAAGAGGACTTACTTACCATTTCCATAAGACATGTATGAATGCCAATATATCACAGTTATACACATGCCTTAAACTATTATGTAAGCAAGTTTACAATAGTTTATTCAACAAGGTCACTCAAGCATAACAATCAAGTCAAGCACAACATAATCAATTCAAATCACGACATAACTAATTCAAGACATTTCAGTACACACATTACAAGCAATACTTTAAGCAAATAACAATCCACGAGGTCGATTCGATAGGTCAATTCAATGCACAACTAGACACTTTACTTCACTTAGCACACAATTAACACATAACACATAACTATATCACATAGGAGCACACATTCATATCAAGACACACAATCTCATATACAAGCATACACTTTCAAGACACAGTTAACAAGCACACATTCAAGGGTCACTACCCACCAGACCGAGGACCCTGTCCCGGCTTATGAGCTAGACAAGCTCTGATACCACCTGTGACACCCCGATCCCTCTCGAGACCGGGAGTTCTATCAATCAATCTAATCACAACCCAAACCAATCCCGGGCATAAATTTTTAGGGAAAACGGACGGAGTCTCCCCTGTTTCTAGGCGAAATGTAAAAAAACCTGCGACAGCATATAAGTGGACCAATACCATGTCCAAACATTCAACCACCTCAAGGCCATCCGAGCATTGGTTCTCAACAACTAACACAACATATAATATACATTTTCAGTTCAAAACTAACCTATCTCTTTACATCTTTTACAAGAACATTCAAGCTTGACATTTAATCCATACTAATCTACTGCACAAAATATACTATCATACCATTCTCACTCTTTTCTTTTAGACAATTACAACATGCATCGAGGTTAACTACACTACTGAATACATATCTAACTTATCAATCTATCTCAACTACTTAGCTAGATTAAATTATATTTATTTTAACAATAAATACATACAACATATGAACATACACCTTTACATCTTTGACAGCTCAAGCCACAAAGCACGCAAGACAACTCTTCAGGCCCGAACTAACACATAATCACGAACTTTCCAGCTAACATGGCATTTCCTGAAATGTGGTAGTGAGGAGTGAGTATACACAACACGTATACTCAGTGAGGGCGAGACAGATATCGAGTTGGAGAGAAAGAAAATCGTGCAATGCAAATAAACACAATTAAGCAATAAAGACAATAAGGAAACATTCAATACAAACAACAATACTATAGGCAATCAAGAAAGCATTAACACAGCCCTTTAAAGCTATACCACACTCTGAAGGCTGTGGTTCACTCATACGAGCAATGTACCATTTCACGAGCGATACATCAATCTCGAGCTTGATGTTGACAACGATGACAATAAGCGCGCATCCACCTTATATCACCAGTTTGGAATACCCCGGAAGTATCCATCAATCTACGACCCAAATCTCCCTGGGAGGCAACCCAAGCGAGAAAGGGAATAGCAGCGGAGCTAGAGCAACCAACACTGGCAACCCGAGGCTACCTAGAGAGGCCCATCACTCACGCGCGAGACACTATGCAATGCAAGACTCGATACAAGGCAATAAACGAGCGATAGTACAACAGTACAAACTAGTGACAACAAACGAGATAACAAGCAATCACAATCAATACTAGCATTCAACTAACTTTTCAAGCATAACAAGCAATAGTAAGCAACAATAACAACATTTAAACAAGTAACAGCAGTTCAAACACGAAAACAACAAATATCACTATTCAACCCCAACTTCCAAAGACAATTACGAGCAAACGAGCTACGGGATTCGGAAACCGATTTCACTACATTCACTCAGGCACTACAAGGCACGTTTCTATGTCACTAAACTTCACTTTCTCACCCGAGACCCGAAATTCCACCTACTGCGTTTGAACTACAGCTATTGTGATAACCCAAACTTGACATGCATTTAATGGCATCTAACTGCATTTAGGTGAGTGTTTAATTAGTTAAACATCTATTTTTGCACTATTTCGAGATTTCTTCTAAAAAAAAACATTCAATAATTTTTATATTGATTAACTAAAGATTATCACTTATTTTTATTGTTTATAGTAATTAGATTTATTTACTTGTGTTCAATTAAGTGTCATTTTAGATATTAGCATTTAGTTGCATCTGACTACGTGTTTATGTTAACTAATTCTCTTGTATCTTCACACTAGTTTCATAATTCATGGAAAATATTCTAGAAATAGTTAAATTAATTATTTTTAAATAAATATTGATTATTTTGAATGTTTTGATTATTTTAGTAATCAGTTTTAATTGTCTTGCATTAAAATCACTCGGGTTTCAAATAAATGAGGAAAGTAACTTCGAGCCGGAGTGAATTTTAAACTATTCTACCATTCTACTTTTCAAAGAATTAAAGTTTTATATTATTGCTTATCACTTTATTAGCGATCGATTATGGACCGTTCGATCGTAGCATTTCGAAAATGAAAGTTGAAAGAATATTCCTCGGATTTCAAAAATAATGTTTCTAGTTTAAATTAGCTAGTTTTAGTCGGTTTTCATTAAAATTCTAACTTGAATTGGATTAAATAGCATCAAAATAAGCTTAATTGACCAATTTTAACTTAAGTTTGATTTTGCAAATGACCAAAATGCCCTTGTCACCTAATAAATAATAAAACAATGCAAAAATCAAACAAAACAAAATGCCAAATGACCATTTTGTCCTAGCCATGGCCGAAGCTTCAAGGGGAGAAAAATAAAAAGATTTTCTTGCATTTTCTTCTACAATTGCGCGTGGAATTGCTCGGGGGTCGTGGCTCGGGTCCTTGCTGGTCTTGGTCTTCAATCTCTGTGAGGGTTTTCACGCTTTTGTGCATTTTAATATGAATTTGATTTTTGAGTCAATTTTTCAGATTTGATATTTATCGCGTTATAATGCCTGTTATTGCTTGAAATAGCTTGCTTAGGGTTCGTAGAGCATTGCTTGTTAGTTATTTAGCAATTTTTACGGTTGAAACAACGTATTTGAAATTGGGGAAGAACATGAATAGTGAATTATGAATAGTAAACCCTAGAATTTTGAATTTCGATCCAAATTGCGATTGATTGATTTGGATTGGTGCCATTAGTGATAGAAAGATAAAATGTGAAATAAAAACGGATCGGCCTTTGTTAAAATTGGAAATTAGACGAAGAAACGAAAAGGGGTCGTTTGACCAAAAGTTGACCGTGCTCGAATTGAGTTGGGGGTTTCGTAATTGAGGGCATGGAAGCACTTTTGGCACTGTTGTGGCGTTGATTGAATGACCGGTTAGCATAGCTGTAGTTCAAACGTAGTAGGTGGACTTTCGGGTCTCGAGTGAGAAAGTGAAGTTTAAAGACATAGAAACGTGCCTTGTAGTGCCTGAGTGAATGTAGTGAAATCGGTTTCCTAATCCCGTAGCTCGTTTGCTCGTAATTATCCTTGGAAGTTGGGGTTGAATAGTGATAATTGTTGTTTTCGTGTTTGAACTGTCGTTACTTGTTTAAATGTTGTTATTGTTGCTTATTATTGCTTGTTATCTCGTTTGTTGTCACTAGTTTGTATTGTTGTGTTATCGCTCGTTTATTACCTTGTATCGAGTCTTGCATTGCATAGTGTCTCGCGCGTGAGTGATGGGCCTCTCTGGGTAGCCTCGGGTTGCCAGTGTTGGTTGCTCTAGCTCCGCTGCTATTCCCTTTCTCGCTTGGGTTGCCTCCCAGGGAGATTTGGGTCGTAGAATTGATGGATACTTCCGGGGTATTCCAAACTGGTGTTATAAAGTGGATGCGCGCTTATTGTCATCGTTGTTAACATCAAGCTCGAGATTGATGTATCGCTCGTAAAATGGTACATTGCTCGTATGAGTGAACCATAGCCTTCAGAGTGTGGTATAGCTTTGAATGGTTGTGTTAATCAGTTATATTGCTTAACTGTCTTATTTGCATTGCACAAATTTCTTTTTCTCCAATTGATAACTGTCTCGCCCTCACTGAGTATACATATTGTGTATACTCACTCCTCACCACCACATTTCAGGAAATGCCATGTTAGCTGGAAAGTTCGTGATTATGTGTTAGTTCGGGCCTGAAGAGTTGTCTTGCGTGCTTTGTGGCTTGAGCTGTCAAAGATGTAAAGGTGTATGTTCATATGTTGTATGTATTTATTGTTAAAAGAAATGTAATTTAATCTAGCTAAGTAGTTGAGGTAAATTGATAATTTAGATATGTATTCAGTAGTGTAGTTAACCTCGATGCATGTTGTAATTGTCTAAAAGAAAAGAGTGAGAATGGTATGATAGTATATTTTGTGCAGTAGATTAGTATGGATTAAATGTCAAGCTTGAATGTTCTGGTAAAAGATGTAAAGAGATAGGTTAGTTTTAAACTGGAATTGTATATTTATATGTTGTGTTTAGTTGTTGAGAACCAAGGCTCGGATGGCCTTGAGGTGGTTGAATGTTTGGACATGGTATTGGTCCACTTATATGTTGTCGCAGGTTTTTACATTTCGCCTAGAAACAGGGGAGACTCCTTCCGTTTTCCCTAAAAATTTATGCCCGGGATTGGTTTGGGTTGTGATTAGATTGATTGATAGAACTCCCGGTCTTGAGAGGGATCGGGGTGTCACAGCTATGCTAACCGGTCATTCAATCAACGCCACAACAGCGCCAAAAGTGCTTCCATGCCCTCAATTACGAAACCCCCAACTCAATTCGAGCTCGGTCAACTTTTGGTCAAACGGCCCCTTTACGTATCTTTGTCTAATTTCTAATTTTAACAAAGGCCGATCCGTTTTTATTTAACATTTTATCTTTCTATCACTAATGGCACCTATCCAAATCAATCAATCGCAATTCGAATCGAAATCCGAAATTCTAGGGTTTACTATTCATAATTCACTCTTTATGTTTTTCCCCAATTTCAAATACGCGTTTTCAACCGTAAAAATTGCTAAATAACTATCAAACAATGTTCTACGAACCCTAAGCATGCTATTTCAAGCAACAACAGGCATTATAACGCGATAAATATCAAATCTGAAAAATTGACTCAAAAATCAAATTCGTAATAAAATGCACAAAAGCGTGAAAACCCTCACATAGATTGATGACCAAGACCCGCAAGGACAAAATGATCATTTGGCATTTTGTTTTCTTTTATTTTTTGCATTGTTTTATTATTTATTAGGTGACAAGGGGCATTTTGGTCTTTTGCAAAATCAAACTTTAATTAAAAATAGTCAAATAAGCTTATTTTGATGCCATTAATTCCAATTCATGTTAAAACAATGCAATTAAATGAAAAACAACTAAAAGTAGTTAAATTAAGCTAAAAACATTTTTCACTAAATCCGAAAAATATTTCTCTAACTCTTATCTTGAAATTCTACGATCGAACGGTCACTAATCGATCGCTAATAAAGTGATGAACAATAATATAAAACTCTAATTCTTTGAAAAGTAGAATAGTAGAATAGTTTAAAATTAACTCCGGCTCGGAGTTACTTTCCTCATTTATTCGAAAACCGAGTGATTTTAATGCAAAACAACCAAAACCGATTATTAAAATAATCAAAACAATCAAGGTAATTAATATTCATTTAAAATAACAAATTTAACTATTTCTAGATTATTTTAAAGAATTTATGAAGTTAACGTTAAGTTACAAATGAAAAAATAAATATAAACATGTAATCAAGTGAAATTAAATATTAACATTTAAGATGATATTTAATTATTCACAAGAGAATAAATTCAATTACTACAATTATTAGAAATAGGTAATAATATTTTAATCAATTAATATAAATCCTTTTCGAATTCTTCTAAAAGAAATAGTAAAACAGTGAAAATTAGATGATTTAACTAATTAAACATTTAATCAAATGCAGTCAAGTGCTATTAAATGCATGCCAGGTTCGGGTTATCACAACCCTCAGCTTCTCCTGAAACATATATCGAGGTATGAGCAACCACTGTTGCCCAGTGAGGGATAAGGTCCCGGGGCGTGCAATGCAACGAGTAATACAATTAACAGCAATAACAATTGAGCAATTTAAGAAACAATGATAGCTTAAATAACCACACACTTGAAAGGATACATTTCACATAACCCCTATACACCAATCTTCACTGGGTCTTCATTCACGATCCACGAACCACGATCACGATAAGCCGGCATAACCCCAAACACTCCAGTGGGTGTACTCCGGATGTACCCCGATAATCCTACGACCCAACACCCCCTGGCAATCTCCGGACCAGGCGAGTGAGGGAATAGAGCACGGAGTTTGAATATCCACTGGCAAGCCCTCTGCCGTCCAGCCGATATTCAACACATCTGCCCCTGACATTATGGTTGCGCAACCACTATGCAATGTCACTTTACAATGGCAAGTTAATATCAATAATATAAGCAATAACACATAGGAGGATCAACAAAGTAGGTTGACCTCGATGCCGTTAGAATAGAAACAATTATAAGAGCGAATAGGCAGTTTTACAAAGGAGCATATACAAGACAAGCATAGAATCATGCCAAAAGCTCTAAAACAACTTGAAGTCACATTTAAACACTCAAAAAGTCGTGCCAAGGTCCTAGAAGTGCGAGACAACCGAAATTGCACCTAAACCCCTTTGTTATTCAAGCTATTTCTCTTCCAAACTCACATTAATGATTCATGTTCAAGGGGAAACTACATCAATCCTCTAATTAACCCCTAAGGTACCCTTTCAACCCACAATTAAGCCCGATTACCCGCAATTACCCCGAAAGCTCCAAATTCCCTCTTACAGCTTTAAACTACACGTACCTCATCCGGGCTTCAAACAAGGGTTAGCAAACCTTCTATAGCACCTAGGTAACTTAAGGATACTAAAAGTGAAGCCCGAATCTACCCGGATTCGCTTTAACCCCGAAACCCCTTTGTTAAAGTTGGCTATTTCACGTATTATGCGATTTTAGAGCAATTCAAGTGTACGGGGCTATTAGACTACCTTCATTAACACCTAAGGCATCTATTAGAATCATTGAATCAAGTTAAAATGCGCAAATTCACAAAACCCTAGAATTTCTGTCACTATTCACTCCTACGAATTAACTATCGATTTCTACCATTTAATACATGAAACAATAGCCTAAATGTGGTTTCTACTACATGTACACAACATATATAAGCTTATTTGAGCCTTGCAATAGCATTAAACATCATTTCTAACAAATCAAGAAAATAGTAACTATTTTAAAATACGAAAATAAGCCATGAAATCCCTCACCAATGCGCGTAGGAGCACCTAGGAGGCTTGCACCCACCCAAAACTACTTGTTCTAGGCTTGGCTTGGCTTGATTTGATGATTTGATGAAGCAAAAATCTCCAAATGTGCAAAGGAAGGGCTATCGGGTTCAGGCACTGTTCACTTGCTGAAATTTTTTGTTTTGTGTTAAAATGAGATTGTGTTATGTTATATTGAGTATGTATTGAGGTGCGGTCATGTTGGTTACTTATGTGAACTTCTAAAATGCGCGTTATTGACTTAAAAATGAGCCTAAGGTGAAAGTAATGTGAGTTATCTAAATCTCTAAGTTTAGTTACATAATACTATTCATTGAACTACTAAAATCATTTTCTAAACGAGCTCTCCTATCGCTTCTAGCTCAATTGCTCATTTTTTCCACTCCTCTAACAATTAATATGATTTAATAAAAATGCTAATTCACTAATAGAATGCAGTTTAAAAACGGAGTGAATAGTAGTCACAGAAGTCAGTTAGCAAAGCACAGAAGTAAATGCGCAAACAAGGGATGCAACAGTAATTGAATGCATGGCTAAATCTCGGACGTCACAAATTGTCTAAACTAATACAATACTAATAAAGAGAGAAATTATTATCGCTTAGCGCTTGTGCTAAGGAGTAAAACAGCTTGACCATAGGGAAATGAAAGTATTAGTATATTCTTTTTAGGCAAGACCCGCGCTTTGCAAGACCAACATCTCTCTCATTCTCTTGATCCGTCTTCATTTGTATCATACTGAGCAGCCAAGACCAGGAACATAATCTTCTTTCTGTTCTGTACCCCATTTCAATTGTTCGAAACCAGTTATCAATTGAGCTTGTTGCTCGTCTTAAACGACTATCCTTTCCTCTTTTTTCGGCACCAGGATGATCAACTACATATTTTCGGCAAGATGACCTGCATGATGCTTTCAGGCAGTCCCGGCTTCATGATCTCTCTCTAGTTTAGAACCAGCCGTTTCCCTTCGTCCTGAACCAAGAACAGATTGTTTTCGAACCTGGTTTAGAATCCTTCCATCTATGCCTAATGTACCGAAGTCCAAGTGTTGATGTTAGAAAGGTTATTCTTCACCGAGATCAAGAGATTCATCTGTCTTCCTATTTTGATAATAATAATAAAGAATATATCGATCTAACTAAGTAAACAAGCTAAGCTTCTCCTCTATACGCCGTATATCAATGAGCGAGGGCACTAAACGAGCGATTCAAGCCAGATATCCATGAGAGTGAAAGCACGAACGAAAGCGAGACTAAAATGATTGATGCCTCTGCCCCCCTCTTAATGAGACCTCCTGACGGGATACTGTACTTTTCGAACTATGATGCTTCACGACCAGACTCAACCAGGTTACCTGGTTGAGATGAGTAAGTCAATACAGTAGGGTTCACAGTTCAAACAAAGGATTCACAAAGGGGCTCCAGGGGCTTTAAGCTGGGAAGTACTGATGTGGGTTCCGAGGCCTGCTTCTGAACCAATACCAGCCTCGCTTTCTAAGCTGGGATCTGCTTCTCGGCTTGCCTTATTATTAGAGAAAGGGGCAGGGGCTGGCGTTGTTCTCTAATCTTGATAATTGAGTGAAGAAGTTCCGGTAAGAGCCATCCTACACTATGAAACCATGCTGCATCGGTGTTTTCAGGGCCTTCCAGGCCTATTAGATTAGGCCAGGTTCGTAGACTGGGTACATAGAAAGGGGGGAAGGGACGCTAACAAGTACTAAAAAAAGACTTTCCACAAGGAATTATTATCGCTTAATGCTTGTGCTAAGGAGTTAGCGCTTTAGTTTTCTTGCTACCCTTCCTGCTGCAGTTGATGGAGAAGCATTGAGCAAGGCAAGGAGCCGAGACAGTGTTAGCTACAATCTCTACCCTCTTCATCTCCTAGTCAAGTTGTTCCAGTTGGCCAGCTAGGAACCGTGGGAGTGAATATTTATATAATCACATTGACCTATTAGAAGCAGCCTTTGGGAATGCTATACCATCGGTTACAAAGGAAGGAGGGACGAACCTGCACCAACAAAAGATCTCTTTCTTGTTCCTATGCCGGACAAGCCAACAAAGGAATCAATGAAGTACGTGATCCCAGATCCGGATATTCAACACTATCTGCCATCTCACCTTTCTAATTATTATTATCAAGAACATTGGCTTCTTCCTCATTTATAGCAGCATTAACTCGTTGCACTTCATGGCATTCAGACTAGGCGTAACCGAAAACCTCTCAATCACACGCTGTTCTTTCTTTTTTGTTTTGATCTGTTTGTGTGACTGGTTTTATACTCTTAGCAGCTTTCGAAGTCTCACCCTGCCCTGCAATTGATTTCTCTTTGGCTCCATTAAGGTTCGTAGTATCATCCTGCAAAGGTTCTTTGCCTTTATTTAGAATAGGTCTGACTTTGCATTCATCTAGGCTGTGGCCACTCATACGACAGAAGAAGCAAGACTTCGGGGGATTCTCGTAAATGATTCGTTGTCAGCGCCCAAACTTTCCCATCCCCAGCCAAGATTGGGCATATCCTTCAAGAGAACAACCAATACGCATACTCTAGCAACACTAGGCCTTGTAAGATTTCTGATTGGGGCGTCCATTGTAAGAACTCAGCCGGAACCTCAATACTGTGTAGTACCCACAAATTTATTACACAATGTCATTTGGTCTAGTTTAGTGATAGAGGTAGGGCAGCTTGATCAAGAGGGGACCGACTTTTTATGCAACAAAAGCCTTGTGTCGCAGAATGAACCGAGACTCCTTCTATGCCTATTTCCCTTAGAGATAGACACATTCTTGTACTAATACAAAGAAGGCATATTCGGGGCCAAAAAGATAACTTCTACTTATTGGGACCCTAGTAGGGGAGGCCTCACTCTATTTAGATTTATGCCTGGCCACAGGAAGAGCGAACTAGTCTCTTAGACAATTAGTAGGGCACCCTACTCTTTCTTGTAGGAACAATAAATAGCCGACTAGTCTGTTACACAATCTTATGGTATATCTGGTTTCTTTCCTTTATGCTCGTATCGCTTAACTCCAGCAACATCAACTCATCCCCCGCCCAACTCTTACACAATCAGTTATGGATGACTCGGATAGGTCCCCCTCTTCTGTATATTCTAAGTAACTCGGAGATAGAGCTAGTATTGGACCATGACCTTTACTTTATTTGACAAAACTAACCACACATAGATTTCTTGCAAGAAATGGGCTAATACAAGACATTCCTACGCGGGAGATAGCCCAAGAGAGTAGATTTGCATGTGGAAGAAATCCATATAATAGTATGGCATAATCTATGATTCAGATACTCAAAAAATGACCAGACTATAGAGCACTTATCTTACCTTGAAATAAAGGAAGGTGGGCAGATACGGAAATCTTAACAAAACCAAACGCATGCCTATTCTCTTATTTAGAACCAGCAAAGCGCTTTGCTCGGTCGAAGATAGAAGGCTATTTCCCTGCCCTGAGATGAGGTATCGGAGACAAAGACTCGAAAAAAGCCTCTCTTTGTCCCACTTCTGAAATCTAGTGTAAATCTCCCCCTCTCCATGAGTGGAAATGCACTCGATCTGTACATCCTCATACATTATTCTAGTAAGGCATCGCTTTTAGTATGATGTTTTGGTACATTCTTCCTAGACAGGTTTTCATACCTTAGATGCCCTTCTGTTCTTACTAGTACTTGATTTGACGTGACAGGCCTCACATTGACGAGTCTTCGGCTATAGAGAAGGCCCTATGAAGTAAATAGATAGACTGAGATCTGATCAGAGGATGCTTCTCGTTCATGCCATGGAACGGATGGGAAAAAAAGGCTTTCTCATCGACGATGGGGATCGAACCCTTTTCCAAACTATGGATAATAGAGGACAACCAGCGTACGGTCAAGGAGGAATGACATTCTCGGGCTACCTCTTTCTTTTGGATAAGCATACCAGTAGTGGCGTCACTTGGTTCCCATAATCAAACTACCCTCGATCTCAACCCCTATTTTAAAATAAAGACTCTAACTCCGTTGAGAAGGATTATTGTGCCAACTATTATGTTCAAAGACAGGCCTCAACGTGACTTTAAAGTGATTATTCTTGATTGAAATTTCCATAGATAGAATAGAAATTAGGCCATCTCCTCCGAGGCGGCTTCGACTGTGTCTTTTCCTATTCTCATCTGAGATAGCGTCTCATGACACCCATACGAAAAGAAGTCGTTGACCCAGCTACGATCAACACTTCTCGCAAAATGAGAAAAGGGCATCCTAAAGAGTCTTTATTTTAAAATAGGGGTTGGAAACATAAAGAGTAGCATTCAAATTTATGAGTTGGCCCCTAATAGCCCCACTTCTAAACGGCGTACTCTTGAGTTTACACATTTATTCCTTCATCTCTTCGGGCGAACTCTTGAGATTTTCTCCCAAACCACGAAAGACGTTGAAAGATAAGAGCCTTACTTTCTTGATCCATCTATGGGGAATCCCCTATTAGGTTAGGCATTGGGGGCCTCCAAAGAAAGACACTCAATCTTGTTCAAAACTTAAACGTCCCATTCTACGCAATTCAATCATTTCCCAAAAGGGAGGACGCTTAGTGACTGGAACAAACAACTTCCCTGGGGGGGAATGCCTCAAAGAGGCGACAAAGTCAAATGTCCTATAATCTTCAGCGACTCTTAATATTCCCTCGTGGAACTTTGTTGAGCTTCTGCTGCCTACTCTATCTATTAGCCTCTCATTCTACGCCAAATGCTATTATGGGGGGACCGATAAACCAGAAAAGCTGGCTCGAGAGACCTCAACTTGATAGGGAAGAAGCAGAAGAACCCCTTATCTTCGTCTTAACGTCAGATGGTGCCATAGCAGGGACTCCTACTATCATATCAAGAGAGGGGTGGAGAGCGTGAGCCCATCTATTTACATACCTACTATTTTATTGCCCTACTTCTTTCTTTTTTGGTAGCGAGAGTGATGCTGAAATACCCTTTACATGTAGACACCCTTATAGACAAATAACGATATCATGTGGGGGATACGCCAGGTTCACCAGGTTCTACCACAATTAATAACATGCTAACGAGCGTAATAGCTAAAGAAGGGCATAAGAAATAAGTTTCATACCGAGCATACGAGGCATACCTATAAGACCTTGGCTAAGAGGCCTAACGTAACGTGGCTACTTTTTCTATCCTAGCGTGTCTAATGGTCTAAACGAGCTAAACGGTCCAAACGAAGCAGTTTCAGATGCATTTCGAGTCCTATTTTAAGGCACATAAGCCCATGGAGTTCTAATGCCAGTTCCCAGCGATCCAGTTAGAGGAGTGGCAGTTGTGGGAATAGCAGTATCTTTTATATTTTCAATAGACCCAGTATCCATATTTGTATAAGTTCTAATAGAGAGATTCAAAATAGGACCAGGATTCTCTCAGGTCACCAGCAATCCTCCCGTCACCACTCAAAATGCAGTTTACATCACCATCCCAGAGTCCCAAAAGGGTAATCAGGATGACCAGTTGAAGAAAAAAGTCAAAGAAAAGAAGGTAGCCAATCAGCTAGAGAGCTTAGAAGAAAAGGTCAAAAGCCTACAGGGGATCGACTCTTATGGCAGTACCAGTTTCTCTGACCTATGCTTTTTCCCGGATATGAAACTCCCCCACAAGTTCAAAACTCCAGACTTAGACAAATATGATAGAACAGGCTGTCCTTTTACCCATTTGAAAGTCTATTGTGGATAAATGTGTTTATACGGCGATAATGAAAGATTACTCATCCAGCAATTCCAAAAAAAGTCTGACCGGCCCTGCTCAGAGGTGGTTCGTCTAGTTAGACCACAGCCGGATCTGAAAATGGTCTAACCTAGCCACTTCCTTCCTGTCATAATACAAGTTCAACACTGAAATGGCACCGGACCGATTCAAGCTCCAACGTATGCAGAAAAAGGTTAGCGAGTCATTCAGGGCATATGCCCAACGATGGAGGGAACTCGCAGCACAGGTCAAACCCCCGATGGTTGAAAAAGAGATGGTCGGTGCTTTCCTCAACACATTGAAAGATCCATACTACTCCCACCTTATCGGGCACACTACGTCAATTTTCGCAGACTTGGTCATAGTAGGTGAGCGAGTGAAAGATGGAGTCAAATCAGGGCGCCTAGTTGACATACAGGTACTACAGTCGCTGCTGGAACAATCAGGAACGAGCACTATCCCGAGGAGGGTACAGACCAAAAGAACAGAAATCGGGCCGAAATGAGGAGAAGTTTAGGTCATACGACTGACAGATGTTTCGCTTTAAGACACAAGATCCAAGATCTCCGAGAACAACACCTGCTACGCTTTGAACTTGAGAAAGAAAGTAAGCCCAATGTAATCCAAAATCCCCTCCCGCCGCATGGGAACAGTAACAGTGCAGGACCTTCTAGTAATAAAATCAGCCGCAAGAATAGACGACCCGTCTCAGCTTATCACGCCACCTGGGACCAAAGTTCACTTGAGAATTGAAAACAGAGAATGATCTCCCTGAAATCAACATGGTTCGCTTGGTAGGCCCCTCATAATCGAAACCATCTCAGCCCACTGGCACAACACAACATCAGCCAGCATTCACACTTACTGCTCTTGCCCCTCAAATCAAGAATGGAACACTTCGGCCCGCTGCAGCCTCTGAATTCTCCATTATCGCCTACTCTTTGGATGGATCACCCATCTATCAAGAGAAGACTGAATCAGGCCACATATGGTGGGACATCTGCGACTGTGATGATTGTTTCCAAAATGCACAAGAAACTGATCTTGAGCTCGAAGCCGAGAGAGAACAGAAGCCTAAGAAGAGAAAGAATCAAACTTATCAGCAAAAATGATGGGAACGATATGAAGCAGGAAATCCTGAGGTAGACCTTCTCGGAGACCCATCAGGAAAGTTTGATTATCTTGTCCTTTACCCGAGAAGAAACATGGCGGCTCTAGCTTCACCTCCAATGATACCTCATCCATAGTGGTCCACTGGCTCTCCCATTGGGCTGGGCCCCATGATGCGTCTACTCACAGAAGTGACCACAGCTGTCAACTCTATACCTTGCAAGTCAGTAGAAGAATCACCTCCAGAAGACCCTGACCAAAGCTATCGCATGATCGAAATGCAAGAGTATATCGAGCGGCAAAGCATGAAGCAGATAAGGGAAGACTATCGAGATTTAATCATTTCACATGAGCGCAAAGTTGAGGAAGCGCTATCCTCTGGTAATAGAGCCCGAAGTAGAAAAGTTCGATCCATCCCAACTCATTACACCTCTGCGAACTCGTGTTCAGCTAAAGATTAAGGAGGAAGAAGGTTTGCCTGAAATCTCCATGATAACCTCAGCAAAGCCGAAGGCAACAAAACCATGGAATGGGTTCCAGTGGACAACATTGTTAAACATGGCCCTTCAATTCCTCACCTGCTGAAAACTAACACTTGAGACAGATATGGCGTAGACACGGCTAGAGATCGATTGAGGACCTCCACCAGCCTAGCTAATAGATAACTTATCTCTTCCCGTTATCACCCTTACTTAAGTGAGGAACCCTTGCGAATAAGGGGTCCGAACGGTACCTCATTCTCTTATAAGAACCCTTCTTCCTTCACTTCACTGAAAGCCTAATAAAGGGGCGGATAAGACTAAAACAAGGGTTACATCCGGGGTGTGCTCTCTTGTTCTCAATGATGTTAGGCATCCGGGTGCGATCAGGTAATAGAAGTAGTGAGACTCGAGGGCAACTATCAGGCTTTTGTTCTAGCAGTACCATCAGGGGACGTAGAATACAACAATCAGGCAAAGCTAGAATCAAGCTATTGGTTAACATCAGGGTATAGAGGGCGAAGAGGACTAGCAAAGAAGTGAATTCATTTCCCTGTGCTGTGGTCGAGCAAGTTATGTTTTAACATCCTGCTTGACTGAACTCGTTATTCGTTCAACATCTTCCTATCCCTATGTGGTTGTCAACGAGAAAGCTTATGGATAGCATAAGGATGGGCTACGCTACGAGACAGCAGAAGGGTTACATCCGGGAGTGATCTACGAGAGTTCGCACATAGCCTTATTAATATTCCTATCCCGGTGCTCAACAAGGTCCGGGGCATAAGCTGCTTCCAGAGCAGAGGTTGCGAAGCTAACAAGCCTACAAGCCAAAGCAGGGGCAGTGTGTCGAGATAAAAGCAATAAAGAGCTGAGGAATGAAGAACCGCGGGTAGAAGCACTAGGAGAAAGCTAAATAGTTCAACGCATAATACAATAAGGCTTATGTTACACAGATGGGGATCCCAAGGAGAGGGCTTTACTAATAATAGTAAAGGTAGGGGATCGAGAATACAACAATCAGGGTTGTTGTAGAGTAGATCAGGCTCTCATCAGACCTAAGATGCTGCTCTTACCCTTAGTGGTTCTCAACTAGAAGAAAAATTAGTTGATATGGAGTTGTCTACGATAAGGGGGTCAGGAATCAACGATTCTTGCTTCTGACTTTCCATGATTGAAGTGGAAAGGGGGCGCCGATGCACGTCCGAACCAGCGACAAAGACAAATCTGCAGTTCTAAATAAGAAAGAAAGGAATCCGGTCTCCCCCCTGAGGGTAAGAAAGAAGGTCTCGATTGTAGGGTCTGTAAGATGGTATGGTTGCAAGCTAGCAAGACAATAAGAGAGAGTTCCCCTTATCAAGGAAGATGGGTTTTTTCTCTGGTGCTTTGCACTCTTCTTAATATACTTACAGCTCAACGTTGTGTTGTCTTCCTTAAGTAAGGTAAGTAGGACCAAGGAAGCCTATCTCCCCTTTCTCATAATAGTGGTGAATCTCAATCATAGAAACAGAAATTAAACTTGGTCATTTTTTTTCTATGCCTATTTCTCTGTACAGAAAAGATGAGTTTAGTTACCTTGATGATACCACTTCTAACTCCAAATCCAAATCCAAAACATCTCAATACTGGTACAAGTGGAAAGTTTAGACCCCGGCCAGGTCAAGAAAGTGATTTTATGATATGAGCAAGCCAGAAAGGGGAAGTGTAACCATAACCTCTTTTGAAGGCAAAGCAAGTAAAGCCAGCAAGTTCTGACTTCCCTTTTTTTTTAGATCCCTTGGATGTGGCTAATTTGTCTAGTCCCATCGAAACAGTTGAATTGAAGTCCTTCCTTATCGATGGGATATTACCTCCTGTATTAGCATATTCCATTCTAGCATATCTTATTTCCAGTAGTACATAAAACCCCTGAGTCTGTGGAAGCCAGTGAGGCTAGTGAAGAGGGGTATCCAGTTACAATTACAGTTTTAGTTGCTTCTCTCTTCCCTGCGTTTTGACTAAGGGCCTAAGGAATACGTTTTATACCAAGCGTACCTAAACTTACGGGAGACTACGAGTAATAATACTAATAGATATATGGTGTCTACCAGTACTAGGCCTAGCATATTTTCTGTAGTTAGAAAGTCTTTCATGAATCTTACTAGCAACTATAGTCTTGTTGAGAGCCCTCGTAATCGTCTCTGACTCGCTTAGCAGTAGCAAAGTCCCATTTTAATATGTCTAGTCTTTCTCCCTGTCCTGTAAGTGCTCTTGTAAGGGTGTAAGCGAATGAGCAAATGAGCTCTTTTTTAGACAGTTCCTTCCCCTTTAGAGTGCCGCTTCCTTGACAGGATTCAATCCCACCGGAATCCTCTGAGTCTGGCTGCGGCGGAAGGATATCTAGTTTCAGCATGGGACAATCCATACAGTGAGTAAGCGGGGAAAGCCAGTTTAATCCTGTCCTTCTGCTAAGCCTTTCTATGGCGATCCATTGTATAAGGGTTAGAGGGAGGAAGTGCTATAGATGTGTTAAGCAAGTGAAAAAGCCAATTAGAGATCCATTTAGAGTTAGAATCTCGAATCGAAGCCTTTTTGGTAGTTTAGGCAGGGTCTTTTCGATTGAGTGCAAGATAGTAGCGATCATTTCTACCGCTTCACAGGCTTAGGCAAACAACGACGCCAATCCAACTAATAACAAGGGTTCAATCACCAGGCTCACAAGAGTCGGGGACAGAACGAGGGAGGGACACAGCGGGCACAAGAACCTGCCTTGTAGTATCATCACAGAGATAAAGAAAGGCCAAAGACCCCATGGATGGGGAAGGGGTGAATCGGCACACGTACCCGACCCATCTATGCAGAGCTAGGTGGCATGGCACAGGACCCATTTTTTTTTAGGGTTGCACAAATCGAGGTAGCATTTCTAGTGGACGAGGGCGAGGAACAGATTGCACTCGATGTCTCTTCATGAACGCGAAGGTTTTCTACCGAATACAAAATGAAAGTACCGGGCGGGGAAGCGGAGGCTGCCACTATGGATATGACAAGGAAGCGAAAGCTCACTCGACCAAAGGAAGAGGAAGCGAAGAGCGGGCTATGGTTTCTCAGCGGAGGTTCAAAAGCCAGTTGCACTTCCAAATAGAGTTCTATATCTATTCGCGAAAGAGCAAGTGGTTTCTCTCGTTGATTACGTCCTAGGGAATCGCTCTTATAGTAGGAGGTTTACTATGTCCCCAACTTCTCTTTATTAAGAGACTCGGTTGTGTACTATAAAAGAAATGGATTGTACCACAAGCGCTAATCCCAAAGAAAGTAGTTGGCTCTTCTTGCATCCATTAGCATGCTTAATGGTAGCATGGTCTTCTCTTAGGTTTCTCTTGGATTCGGAATGGGAGCTGCACGTTAGCACTTTTGACTTGACTTTCTTACTTTTCTGGCATAAGAGGTCTTGTCTCTTTACTGTCCCGGTCCTCCCTCTTTGCAGTTTTAACGGAATAAGCAGTCTTGGTGCTTTAGGCCTTGCACTAGTCTGACTGTGCTTTCCTAGCCAAAGGCTATTCTTGATCTGATTTTGCCAGTAAGAAGGGCATCCAACAGACAGACTGATGCTTCTGTCATATATTATGACATGATAGTCTATTATTTCATTTTTTAGGAATCCATATAAATGTTTGGCTTAGTGTTCGTATCATAATCATAAGAGGTTGTTTTCTTCCAATTGAATCAAAATGAACTGTTCTTACCTCAAAGGGAATGCATCCAGCCTATCCATCATAACATAATATACGAAAGTAAGCCCTCTCCCTTGTCAACTCCGAAAGAATGCTTAGTTAGTCGCGAATGAGAACTCTTCTTGCTTGTTGGCAAGTAGCTCTATGTAAGTTTAGCTTGAAAGTGAGTTCTTACTCTTTTACATGAGGGGAAGAAAGATGTGATTACCTGCGGTGAGGTTGACCTTCTTTCTACGGTACGACTATTAGTCTTATTAGAGTCAGTAGCTGGGAATCTCTTCTTCCGCCTATTAGCAGTGTGACTGTCACTTTCTTCTTGAAAAGAAAGCTTTCCTTTAGCAGTATTGTATATAATAGAAAGGTTGAATTTAGGAGCGCTCTTTTTATCCAACAACTCCAAATCTCGTAAGAGAAGAAAGCTACTTTGACACCCAAAAAGTCCCATGCATTCCTCTTTCCTCAATCGCATAAGCGATGATGATTTCTTTCATTTTCTACGATGATTCTGCTCCCGAACCTACTAGTTTATACGCTGAAAAGACAGGAATGAAAGCCTCGAAGCTGAAACACCGGTTTAATGCAGAGTTACAGTGGGGCCTAAAAGAAGGAAAGCGAAATACCGAAAAAGCGCTGAAGAGCTAATGAATGAGGAAGCTAATAAGAAGAGTGTAAGACAATTGTTGGATTACTTCCTTAGGTGCTTAGGTATTTCCTCTCTGTGATAAGACTACTTAAATAAATGAATTACATGCGTCTGCCTTATTTATGCCTTTCTTGTAGTGTCCGCTTTCATCATTAGATTGAGTGTCGTGTTTTTTCTTAATTCATAAGTAAGAGGAGGAGATGCCATCTGGGTAGCTGAGGGCCGGTATACTCGACTCCATTTTCTACCGGCATAAACTCCAATCTGACTGAACGAAGAAAGCGTAAACTCGAGTTCTTTCTTTCAGGTCGCTTGTTGTCGGATTGGATCGATCAAAGATCTCACCTGGCCAATGTGTGCAGGATCCCAAGGGTCTAAGATCCCTTCTGACTGAACGTCTAAAAACAAGAACTCATGTCTACTATCAGTAAGGCAGGAATCGTGGTTGATTTCTATTTTCTACAACTAGTTCTTATGTTCCCGAGGTAGAGTGAGATTGCCTTCCAATTTCCTTTCGGTGAGGGGACTGGAACCGCCAAAGATCCAATTGCTTTGATCGCTACAGGAGCGCGACGAAGGGCTACAGTGGCAAAACCAGAGAGTTGGTTGGCCTAGTTGGAGCTATAAAACCTCTTGCTAGGCCGGGTAAAGCGATAGCCCCTGAAGCAGTTAAGGCGATAACAAGAGTAGCTGTCGTTGCTAACAAAGGGAACTCAAACTTAAACAAAGGGGAAGGAAGATGGACTCCCACGAGATGGAACTAAGATATGCTCGTAAACGTACGATTAAGAGATAGGCTGGCTATTGAACTTGTTAATATATCTTACTGTTAGCTCAAAGGTTCTGACAGCGGAAAGCGTCAGAGTATACTTGGATGGTAAGAACTAGAGGAGATCCCTACTTAATTAAGCCATTTTTTCTTTCCGAGGAAAATTGACAGCAAAGCACAGGGCTCAGCACTCAAACTGTATAGGTTTCCGCATTTGGAGGGACAACTACGGCTTATCCATAAGCAAGGGCCTGGCCTGAAACTTACTAAAAAGATACCGCCCCAGCTGAATAAGTATACTAGTAGAGTAGTCTCCTGTAGAGAAAGAAGATTAGATAGGCGAAGGGGAACAAAGCTATTTCTTCTCTAGAATCTTAAGATAAATCTATCTATTATCATTAGCTCTTTAAGGGAAATACCTATAGATTACTGGTAGGGATGGAACTGAACTAGCTTGGCTAGCTAAGGCGAATTTGGATACGATAGTAACTAGCTCTAAGAAGCTGCTTGAAACTATCCTAGAATCCCTACTCGCCCATGTCGGGATTCAACCTAAGGCTTGTTCAAAATCCGAATGAATGGATAATACATACATAAAGAATATGAAGCACAATCTCCAACTCTTAACCGGTGGCATCTTTGCTTGTTCCTGATGCTTCCATAGAGAGAAATGAAATTTTCTTCACTCTCCTTCATTCCAGGTCTTATCTTTCTTTCCTGCCTCTTTCGCTCCTGGCAACCAATGACCAAGAATCAGGACTGTACTCCTATTGAGTTAATAGGCCTGATAGCCAGTGCAGCTTTCAAGTAAGAGGGAAAGAAGAAAGGGATCCCTACCCTTGACCAGAAGGCATATGAGCCCGGGCCCTAGAGTACCTTACCGATTGAAAAGCTTACTATACAAAGGGATGCGTCAAATCTCTACGCCAGCATCTTCATTGGGTGAACCTTGGAGATAAGCGAGATTTTGATAGGCGGCACTCGACCGAACTTACTTTTTTATCTGGATCGAGATCCAAGCAAAGTGAACACTTCGCTCGGTGACGTAAAGAGACGTTAGTAATTCCGCAAAAGAAAATATAGAGCAGCTGGGAACGGCGAAATGTCATGTTGATGCCGCAAAATCAGGACTATCATCCCTTTCCCCTGAGTCCTATTTTGACAATGGTTGATCTCGGAAACTTGGTTATGATCTTCGTACTAGCTCTGATAGTCCGTCCTACACCACTCGACTGGAAGCCAACTAACATAGAATATAACAAAGAAAGTTCTAGCTCTCGCTTCGCGCAGGAGTTTTCGTTGGCTTCAAACATCCTTGGTCTTATGGGTGACGGAAGGCTACGAGACCATATTCCAACTCTGTTTTCCTTAATCAATAGAATGACCTCTTCGGCCTGATTACACTTCTCTTTAAGAGAGGAGGCTACCAATGTCAACCAAGATGTTGAAACAGGGGAGGTGAGCTCTCCTCAATAGTCAGATAGGATCGTAGGCGTACGGTGACCGGCTTCATGAGACCTTATCAGTCTACTCAAGGCGTTGCTCTATTGGGCGCAGCTTTCTTGATCTAGCTTTCTGACTAATTGAATAAGCTCTTGTCAATTCTTCTTCTCTTATGATATTTTGACTTTCTCATTCGAAAGAGAAGGAAGGGCGTTAAGGTAGTTTCAAAGCATTCAAGGTGAGTGAGGTTTGGTGTTAGAGTCAATGTTGAGGGGAAGTGGGTATTCGATGCATATCTTATAGATGTAACTTCCTTGCATCAACAAGCAAGAAAGTGAGCGAATAATCGGTGGTACAAGACCTTAGCAGCCTTGATACACTTGGTTTGCTTTAAAGACTGCACCATCGCTTACGTATGTATTTAACCTTTTTTCTTCCACTCCATACGATGTAATGGAAAGAGACTGATTTTGACTGAACTCTGTCTCTAGACACTAGTCTATAATCTTCTTTCCTATCCCCTTTTCTCCAGAACAGCCTTGTGAACGAGAGATGATCTAAACGACCTCGTATTGCCGGTCGACACATCCCGCACGCAATGTGACCTGGGATATCAGCGGTCAACACTAATAGTGACGAAGCCGTCTAACAGGGTCTCGATAGCAAGGTTCTTCAAGAACAAAAGTATGGCTTCGAGAACATATATTGAATAGATAGAATTCGACATAACACATATATTCTAATATCTTAGTTGGTAGAGAATCATTGTTAGTTTAGTGGGCAAGCCGATTCCATCCGGCGAGATAGTGATCTATCCTCAACTTCTATATTCTAAGTAAAGACTTGGTCGGATTAATTCGTGAAAGCTGTTCTGGGCGTATGCCTATTCTATTAATTGGATTAAGCGCTTATTCCCAGGGTCCCTCCTAAGGATGCCACCTTTCTAGTCTACCATTGGAAAAGGCAGAACCTCATGAGTCATAGCTCTGTATATTGCTTCAACCCCGGGTGGATTACCTCTTTATGCTTAGTTTAGTGCTTATTCCTTTCGGGACTACTTATATCAAGTCCTGTCCTGTATGATCCAATGCTGTTAGTAGCTTAAATCAGTATCTTGTCGGTCAGTCCTGCTTTTGCTCTTCATCTGGCCCATAAGAAAGTAAGGGTAGGTATTTAGGTGGGGCTATAGGGCTTTGGTACATAAAAGTCATTATTGGTGGTCCGGTGTGGAATCAGTTCAGTTCTTGCACCAAAAGCGTACGAGATCGCTTATAGCGAGAAAGACAAAGAAAGGAAAGGTGCTTGTGATGCGTCAATCTAGTACTTTTTGGATAGAGAGATGACTAAACGTTCAAAGGATGCTACTTGGGGGCGGGTTGTCCCCCTTTTCTTGATGCAAGTCTAAAGCAAGCAAGCTCCAATCTGATTGGATTCTTACACTCCAGTTGTATTTGGGTTTCGCTGCCTAGATACAGTCTACCCTTCTTCTTCCCCATCCAGCAATAACGAAAACAGCAAAATAAAGATAGGGCACCAATCAATAGCAGCACACCTAAAAGACAACATTTCATGTTCTAACACGGCGAAGCCTAGACACAAGAATCTTCCATCAGCTTTGACAAGTTTCTTTTTTAGAAAGGTCGATTCCTGAACCTTCGCCTTTGCTTTTCGTATTCAATGCGGCTTTCTCCAAGTCTAATCTCAGGTTTTTCCTTATCTATGGACTCTATCGATTGATTGATCCACAAAGAGATTGTACCTACTTCAGTAGTTGTTTATCCTGAACCCTATGGCACTTCGTTGCTTGCTCTAGTGAGCTACCTATTTAATGAAAGGGATATTTTTCTCTATTTTCAGTGTGTGTACACGCTTTCAAGCGGAAAAGATGAACTCAGACTAATAAAAGGAAATGGAAACTTTTCTTTCTGTCTAGGTCTGCCTCAACGAGCTTTGCTACTTCAACAAGGAGTGGAGAAGGCCCCCCTATCATAGGCGACCGAAGGCACAGCCTGTTTAACAACAGCAAGAAGAAGGAAATTTGGCTCTTCTGGAAAGTGACTTTTACCAAATAGAGTGTCCTTCCGTATAGGGGAAGAAAAGGCTCTCGCAGTAGTTGTTCTGTAAGGGCTTTCATTAGCGTGAGAAGGAAGGCGGTAAAAGGGTATTGAGCTAAGAATGCTTATACAGGGCATAGGGCTTATAGATAATGAGAGGGGCTCACTTGACAGAGTGTCGAGCATTGTTCGTCGTGCTAGTTCCGCTACTCCAGTTCCAGTGGTAAACGAAACCTTCTTTCTCTTGCTTTCGAGCCTACGTCTCTCTTTCAAGGGTTCCACTTTCTTTGGTAGCTTTGGGCAAGGCAGTACTGGTACTCAATCGATTTTGCTGACTCCGCTTTTGGCTTCAGGGAACAAGCAACAGCTTTCGCGCTAGCTGCTTTCCCTTATGTTACACAAATAGTGCTTTGTCACATTTTTTTTCTTTATGATGTAGTGGTAGCACGCGCGCTCGCATTTAGAGCAATTACGCACTTCTCTTGTTATGTTATGCAAGCCAGCTTTCTCAAGGAGGAGACATGATTTAGCAGGTAATTACATCTTGAAGAAGACCTCCTAAGGACGCCGGCCAGTAGAAAACTATTTAGATATTTTGAAGGAGACACACGAGAGGCGGCCAAAGATTCAGACTATACTCGAAGCCAATTACAAAGGTTCGGAGGAGGATTAGACCCTTTCAAGGAGGTGATTGAGGCAGTATGGTAATAACCTTTACGGCTACCTGTCCTTAGAAAGCGTCAGCTCAAAAAAAATGGTCCCCTTAATGTATGGGACGAGACCAGGTCGGATTAGTAGCTTGAGGGTTGAGTGTTTCGACCATAAAACACTTTTGGCATTGGCTCAGGATGCCCCGACTTAGGATGTATGCTTCGATACACCCCCTGCTCTGTAGGAATTGACATATGATTTCGAATCATCGTTGATGATGATTTTTTCACTGCCGGCTGGGGCAACCTTTCGATGACGGCCTGACTGAACATTTATGAGAAAAGCCCTATAAATTGTCGTACCAGATCATTTCGAAAGGCGCTTGCTTTGGTTAGTTTCCTTCAGCAGCCCGCGAACTTCTGTCAGAGGTCTTCGAGCCTTACGTGGCGACAGGGTCGTCATGAGCAATAAGCGTCGACAACATCCTTCTCCTATACACTGGCAGTCCATTGCTAAGGACTCGGTGCTCAACCGTGCCCATATGCTAGTTGAAACCAATCTTACCTTATTTACGATAAACCCCGAAGACACTGCTCAGTCTATGTCCTCAAACGTTAAGTAGTATCTTGCGCTTAAATGGACTGGCCCTTCTTTTAGGGAAACTATATGCTTGTTTTCCCTTAGATCTGAGGGCGGCAATGTTGAGAGGGCGAAAGCACTTTTCTTTTTTCAATATCTCGGAAAGAGGAAGAGGTCCCCAGTCGATCGAATCCGTGTATTTAACATTTTAGAATGTTCCTTCTTCTCCTCTGTTTTTGCTCTGGCCTAGGAGTAGGAGCTCAAGTCAGGCATGCCATTGATTCTTGTCGCTCATGCCTTGCCTTTTGCTTGCTTAATTTAGCTAATCCGCTAATCGTGAATCCCTTGCTTGCTTTGTTCCAATTCATCTTTCTTCTGTTATTAAGCAAGGGAAATCCATAAATATGTGTCCCTCCCCTCTTCTCTGCTGAGTTCATCTCGTAAAGGGGGCTATAGTTCAATAGTATGGGCATTTCTCCTTATAAGAGGGAGGGCGTGTTAAAGCCATCGCATAGGGGCTCCCGTATAAGCTCCCACAAGGATTGATAATAAGCATCAATCCGGCCTTCTGCGGAGATAAAAGGAAAAATCTATTTTCAATATTATCTTGATTTCCATCTCAAGCTCGGTCATTGGCTGTTCTCCTCAATCGATTAGACTATGGCGAATCGCTTGTGTATTGGTCTTTGGGAAAGTGGTTGACGCTACTGCTCGCAACTGGTCTTGATCGGTCTGTAGGTCCAACAAAGAAATCCACTCTAGTTGCTTTTTCTGCCTAGTCGGAAACATGTATTCTGTTTATGGTGGTTGGGTCGGCAGCAAGCATAGGAGCTAAGGTCGAAAGCGAGGTAGAATGAAGCACAATTGGCAACAGCTAATTGGCTCAGGCAATTCTTGTTGTTAGTGCGGGCGTTATCAGGAATTGAGACAACCCGAAGAGGGACCGTTCGCCATAATTTGATTACGTATATCAACAAAGAGATGCGTAATAAGCTTTGCTCAGGCGTCCCGTCTCTCGATTTCGTGTTGGACAGCACGAATACGCTGGATCAGGTGCCCTAGCCGAGCTAAAGTCTGATTTGATGAAATCCTTCGAAGAAAAGTCCAGTTAACCACTCCTATCATTGGCTTCCCGCATCCTCAGGGGGCCGCTCGGACGAAGAACCGGCAAATCGAGTATGGAATTAGAGCTCGGGTGGGGTATCAACCACAACACAGGTTGCGGACCTATCGAGATGCTTCCTTGCAGAACCCAACAAAGGCTGTAACTCGATAGAGTGAGTGGGAAACCTTGTAAACGCGAGCAAGAGAATATAGATGGGTCTGTCTTATCTTAGACTAGCCCTACTCCATCCATCTTGGCTATCTTGAGCTTATGAATAAGCTTGGGCTACTTTTCATTTTCTGCTTACTACTAGGGCTTCCAGCACTAATTCCTACGCTTAATCGGGTCTCATAGCCCCCCTGTGACCTTCACAGCCTGATTAATGTGCTTTAAAAGTGCACTTCTATGGCCCTTCGCCGAGCATTTTAGAGTTTCTTTCTTAGGATGTGCCTTTATCTTCACCGGTGGATTGGCATACTTATTGTGAATTTTTGTATGTGATTCCTGCTGTTCGTTACCAGTGAGTGTAGCATTGATGTCCTTAAGAATTTCCCTGTTTTCGTCTGCGCTTTCATCTGTTTGTACTTGAAAAGATTCCTAGAAGCCTGTACGTAGTACGGCCAGAAAAAGGAATAAAGTAGGACAGTCTGCCTCTCTCTATCTTCCTACTCCTTGTAAGAAGTCCTAGGAGCCAAGGCAGTAAGGAAGCCAGTCTTTTGTCTTGTCTTTTAGTAAGTCTTTCCCTTCCTTGTACCTACTAACCTTACCCATATGCTCACCAGACATTGCCCCCTGCTTTGACTTTGCTGCATTTTCACTTGTATGAAATTCCTATTTCTCAAGAGTCAAAGGGTTACGAACCTCGCTAATCCAACAAGACTTCTTTGTGATTAGCTTATGAAAGCAGAAAAATGAGTTCCCGCATACCGTACTCATAGAGCTCCCTAGTCTCACTCTTAGTAGGTAAACCCTACTCCTAGTAGTGCACTCAGTCCTTTTAGAGAAGACATCGGGCAAGGAAGACTTCTTTATTTCACTTTTATCTATACGATAAGTTTCCACATTTGCTGATTCTACTTGAGCAAAAACATCTTATTCAACCGGTAATACTGCATCTATTTCTATGTAATATGGCACTGCACTTGCACTGTGATCGGAGAGGAATCTTATCCTTGCATCCCTTGTTTGGATACTTTACTATGCTATTCAAAGCATCAAAGACGCTACCGAACCACTACTCGTACTAGTAGCCCATCCTCTCGTCCGTCCCTAGCTGCCTTGAGATAAGAATCAGTTAAGATATCAGCTTTTTTTCTTTGAATATATGCATCTTTGTCTCGCATGCCTAGGGATTTGATTGAACTACTCCGAACTCTTTATCAGCATCTATTTTCAATGCCAGCTGGATTGCTCTGTTGTATTCCTTTGCCCGCCTGTGAGAGCATTATAGCTACGATCTTTCTTCTCTTATTCAATTTCTAACCAAATGAAACTGATTCAATGGCAGCCCTTCTTCCTTGTTCACAGAAACCATTTTTTAAAGAGCAAAGAGAACAAGAGCAATCGCAACTGAGTCAACTCTATCCATTCTTGTTCCAAGCTAAAAGCTTGAGGAAGAAGAGCTTATTCAACTCGAGGGTCAAAGAAGACCAAGGAAATCTCAATTCAACTACAAGCCCAGATTACTAATGGAAAGAAGAGCCCAAAACTTCGACCAGCCCTAGAGAAAAGGTCAAAGCTAAAGTCGAAGAGGCTATAGACAAAGACCTTTCTACCGAAGGCACTTTTACAAAGTTTCCAGAGGGAATCCCCGGAGTACATACCCTTTTTTGGTGTGAAGCTGCCTGCCTTTAGCCATACAGCTTGTTTTCCGCACCTATGAGTCTGATTGCTTTATCAATCGCCTTATCTTATTTATTCTTTTGAACCGGCTAAATGTTTTCATTTTTGCACATCGAAAGTAGAACAGCTGAGCTTCCTTTGTATCAGACAAGGCAATTCCCCTTCCGGTCGAGAGCTTAGATCCGTATGAGGAAAAATTCGTTGTGACAGAATCTGAATTGCTCGTGACAACATAGAAGATTTCGGGATACTGGCATATGACTAGCATTTCCTTTCGGTTGAGAGAGTCAGGCAGGTTTTTATTCCTGCTAAATTCTCCTAACAAGAGGTCTATGTCAATTAGACCAATCTGTGCCCAATTGCGGTCCGCACTGCCAACCTTATTCAATCGGTATATGCCTTGGGTTTCCGAGATACCATTACTACAGGGTATATCGTGGGAACCAACATGGAAAGCCTTGCCTACTTTTACCCAAGTCTTCTCAACTCCATCGGGTGGAAACCTTCCCAACTACTATTAATTAAGGAATGGCTACTCTAACTAGTGGAGTCTCCAAAACAACTAATAACCATGGAAGATAAAGAATCTAAACTTCCAACAATAAAATGAGCAGTACCCACGAGCTAGGAGCTAGTAGCAAGGGGGTGTTGCGAAAGATTCACTCAAACTTTTTCTGATTGAGCTAGAACCGATACGCCAACACCAGCCAAGGTAGTTTACTAGTACAGTTGGTCGCATATCTGAGGACATCTAGTCTAAGTGCTTATGCTTCTATTTTTCCCTCAGGGGTTGTTGTCCATCCATCCCCTTGCCCGAGAGGGCTTTGATAGGGCGGAATAGCTAAGGTATATAGTAGCGTTCTATACGATCGAATAGGATCAAAACTGGGAAATAGCTAGGTAAGAGCCATTAATCGTCCTACCGAGGATACCATAGATAGCAGGCCTCCCAAGGATATCTTGGATAAGAGTTTGAAAAGTTATACCGTAGATAAGAGTAGTAGGACTCTCAGTTCTACCAATCTCCTCGCTCTAACAAGTTAAGCTTTCTAAGGGCCTCTTCTTACTAGTACTCCCTTTCCTAACCCAACAAGTTTTTTGTATACATGCATTTCGAGCCAGTGATAATTCAAATACTTATTTTGTTTAGTAATTAGTAATTTAATCTCTTCTATCGGCCATGGCCGATACCGATAGTCATGACACTAAATAAAAGAGAATCTTTTTAGGTCTGAAGGGTAAGCAAAGGCAAACGGGATATTTTCCTGAAAGTTAAGAAGGTTCATTTTTCATAGCATACTCTATTCCAGCTATTGGCTAGCCGGTTGGACTTGGCTGCCACTACAACTGTAACCCAGGAAGTAATCAGTTATCCAAAAAAACCAAGGTGCATTTATCCATTCTAGCGGGAGGGAGCCAATCTATCTACTCCTTTCCTTTCTTTGACTTTTGAAAAAGCCTTATGGGAATAGATAAGTAATTTTATTTGCAATTGGCTAGGTTAAGATCGATTCTCAATGGAGAAAATCTGTAATCCAAATCGATTGGTCTACTTTATTGTTTTCGGGGCTGATTCCCCTATTGATTAACCTCCTCCAACCTTCGAAGCTGATAAGATCCCAGTTCCTTCTCCAACAGCGGCAAGAGATCGTCCGTATGCATCGACATCGTCTGCGATTCGATAACATAGGGAAGCATGGAATGGGACGCTAGCTTCTTTTAAATGCGGGGTGCTTAACACATGCAGATTGGACCCCTTCCTTTATGGGATTGTCGCCTCAGTAAGTGCCTCCTCGACGGAAGTGAGTGTTCCTAAGGCGGGAACAGGGAAGAAGTGAGGGAGGTCTTTCGAGATTGAATATGACTGAGAATTGTGTAAAGAAGAGTTCTTTCTTTCGAAGCGAGCCATTGGCAAAGAATTGATGCACTGAATCCGCTGCTATTGAAGGAATTACCGGCTTTCCTAAGCTTAGCACAGATGTAATGTAATAAGCTCTTTTCCCAGCGAGAAAGATAATGTTAATTGGCTCTTACTTACTCTTATCTAGTGCACCTAGGACTAATTCCACTCACGGCATTAGAGGTCTTACCCGCCAAAATCGTTTTTGCGATCACACCCGTCAATCTCCGATGAATCAAGTCAGGGGGTAGAATCCGTTGCTTGTATGGATGGTATCGAATCAGCTGCTGGAGGAATATCCGCTGTAGGACTTCACAAGTTCATGCCATCAAAAGTCAGCTCTTTCGGAAGAGAAGGAGTTGCATATAGAAAGGCTGTTAGCAAGTCAATTGCTGTACCTAGGTAGGGGGCGGGCCATTTCGCCTAGTAGGAGTAGAAGTCTTAGCATGTTAGCAATTTGAATTGGACAGCTTTCGATAGTTGGGATGGAACCTTTCCTTAAGCATCTGTTCGCCTCAGGCAATGGCAATTCTTGGTCAAACTAAGCATTCGTTCGGAGTCGCTACAAGAGAATAGCTACCGATTTCCCTGCTTCCCCTTCTCGGTCTCAGAGAATGCTAGACTCAAACTATTAAATTGACAAAAGTCTCTTTGAAAGTGAAATAGTTACTGCTGGTCATATAGCCTAGGGGCTACCGCAGGAAGTCAGCTTCACCTGTGACCTTAAGGAATATAAAATGTTACTCGAAATTCGTAGCAAGGACTTTACTTTGCCTTATATTCTTTCCTAAATCCATTTCACTGGGTGTTTAGTCAAAGTCAACATGAATTGAATCCCAAGGTGACTTCGCTAGACTTGCTTCTAGTCTGATAGGATATCCAACTCAGAGTCGTAAGAACTGAAGGCAAGGCCTAAGACTGCTTATTCTTTCTCGAAAGCTGCCTGCGAATGCCCTTCTTACTAGGCTGACAGCAGTGAGGTCGAATCCCAAGGGAAATCCCGATATCAAATCGTAAAATGACCCATAGGAGAATAAGGAAAATGTGGGGTCTTCAACTGGGATGAAGTTAGGCGGACATGCATCTAAGGGGAAAGTCCTATCGTAGTAAAGCTTACTTAGAAAATCTAAAGATATGGACTGATTCAATATGAGTACGCATGGAGGTGGTTGATAGTTGAGCAGATTAGGTTGTAGTGATAGAGGGATGACTGGCATGTGATCTTTGGCCATAGAAGTGACCCTCTTTCTCCTGTGGGTAAAGACTGAGACGGATGAGAGAAGGAGATTTCAGTTAGAGGAATGCCTTCGTGAGCTATAGTAGCGTAAAGAGGAGGAATGAGGAGGAATAGATGAGGATTTCGTTTGCCTTGGTGGAGGCTCTGGATGTCGGTAGACCTACTTCTGAACTACGTCCACAAAAGACTGAGACGGTTCCCATGAACCGCGAACTAAGACTCCATCACTGCCTAAGAAGTTGGAACTTGTAAGATTCAAATAGATAAATAAGGTATTCCCCTTCGGGAAGAAATAGAACCTATTAGAACTACGCAGACGATATTCCGACATCGGAGTTGAGTCTCTTTCTTCTCTTATTTGCATTAACTCCTTAACTACCAGACAAGAAAGAACAAGGAATGCAGAGCTATACATAGTCTTACTTCTAATCCATTCCTTCCCTATAGACAACGGGGCACCCACTCAAAACGAACAAGGGCTTCTTACTCCTTCACATCCGACCAACCTTTGAAAGGGCAAACAGACTTGACTCCCCGATTGGGCAGTGGTACTCGAATGAGACCAAGCATCCCTTCCTTTGGTATGAAAGAAGTAGCAAGGAAGAATCTCCCTCACAGGGAGGAAAGAGGCTTTAGATAGGAATTCCTACTTCAACTAGAGCTTGGAACCAAAGAGTTTTTCCTGCTTTGACCCATAAAAAAAAGAAGAAGACGAAAGGGCTCATACCTTTCCACAACAGCCCATTAGCTTCCTTACCCTATACCTACAATCGAAAGCCCATCTACAAACTGGGAAGTCCACATACACAGACAGGGAATACAGCGAAAAAATGTCTTACTACAGACAGAACAGAGTCAATAGCCAAAGTAAGACCTACAAGGACAAGAACAGTCGAGAAAGGAAAAAGAATAAGAGGAAGAGGCGGATTCCCTCGCCAATCTGGCATCAGCCATTGTCATACTCTACGGAAAAGCTTCCGGAGAAATAGAGATCAGGTTGTTAGAGGAACCAGCCTATTGCTTGCAGATCAGTGAGGAAGAAGAGCAAGCAGAATTATCTACAAAAGATCCTTCAACCAAAGACTGCTCCATTGTATGGACAACGAAGAGGCAAGCAAGGTGATGGAAGAGATGCACGAAGGAGATTTGGATCCCCACATGAATGGTCTCATGATGGCCAAAAAGATTATAAGAAATGGGTACTATTAAATCGAGAAAGACTGCAAAAATTATGTAAAAAGATGCTTTCAATGCCAAGAGCACGGGAACGGAACCTAAGACACATCCCAGAAATGGATCTTCGCAATTTCACTGCGCCATGGCCATTTTCAACATAGGGGATCGACATCATCGGCAAACTCTCTCCCAAGTCCTCCAATGGCCACGAGTATATCTTGGTAGCAGTGGATTATTTCATCAAATGGGTGGAGGTAGCTTCATATACAACAGTCAATGTCAATCATGTCATTTTTATCAAGGCCAATATCGTGACGAGATTTGGCATGCCCAATGAAATTAGCAGCGACATCAATAGCAAGACAGTGGATATGCGAACAAGATCATATAGTTTCACAGAAACCTCATATCCGCAATGAATATTCCATTTTCACAGATGAGGTGTCGGGAATGTCTATCTCTAAAAGAGCTGATAAGCGACATCCCTATCCCTCACGTCACCCTCTCTGCTAGTCTTCTTCTTATTCCTGCTTGTCTTTCATTTTCATCTTACTATATTCGGAAAGTCTGTTCTGTCTAATATATATCCTGGCTGATAGTGCTGATCCTTCCTGTGTTATTCTTCCAGGATTGACTTATCTTATTGTGAAAAAGATTGGACTACTTCCTATGGTAAATAAGTCCCAATCCCAGGGCGGGAAGTTCAACAGCTTGTTAGAAAGTCATTCAAAACAAAGGCATGAAGCTTGGCATGGAGACATTTCCAGTGGAAAACTTTAAGGCCTCAATGGAAGGGTTCACCCTCCAGTACGAACAAAGGTTCAGTCTATTCCCTTGCCGAAAGCTTTTCTACCTACACTAGCTTTGAAAGAATTGTGGAAGCTACCAGTCTTGGTTGAGGAAAAAGACTACGCCAAAGAACATTTATAAACCCGAGTCAAGTACAGGAAAAGCGAAAGAAGCTCTTTAGCGGTCAACTTTCTCATATAATCTAATTCTTGGTGAAGGAGCGAAAGATAACTCGAAAAAGGCCATAGGTATATGAAAGATCGTCAAACGTCTCTCTCTTATAGCGCGCTTAGCAGCTCTTTCTTCCTTTAATGGCTACTTCCATCAACGGCCCTTACAAGGTTCATCCAGGCTGCCTGACTGTAGGCATTCAAGTTTCAACTGGGTAAGACTCCCCTACACGCTTACCTATCTATCTAAACATGGCATTCTCTCTTTCTGCCTTTATGCGACTAGAATCAATATGCCTAGGACACGATTTTCCTGCAAGCTGAGTGTATAAGGCCCTGTAGGGAAGGCCCTTTACCTTTAGGTCAGAATGCCGCTATCATGTGCAGATAAGCCTTCCGATTAGCTGACTGAGACCATCTCCAGCTTATAGCTGGTAGAACTAGATAGCTGTTAGAACGTTAGGTAAACTGCAATCTATGGCAGTTTCTTAAAGTCTGTAGCTCCTCAACGAAGGTAGGTCGACTAAGCCTAAGCCACTAAGGAAGAGTTTTGAATCAATATCAGCTATCTGCCCATAAACATGTCTGAATAAGCCTGCTGATTAGCTTAGCCCACCCCGACCGAATATCCTCTATAGGAATGTCTTATCTATTCAAAAACCAAGCTATCTATACCTGTAAGCCCATGGTTTCATTCCAATGCTTTGATTAGTTACGAAGACGTGAACCTTTACCTTTCACTTTGCAAGAGTAGTTTCATCGGTGGAATGGGGGGAGAAGGTTGTTCGACTGAAACCCGACTTCTATGATCTGAAATGAGTGCGGAAATGTCCCTTTAAGAAAATGATCTTTACAGAAAAAGAGCCCAGAGGTTTAGTCAGCTATTGTCCTATTTTCTTTTTTCTTCTCGATGAGAGGCTTTCCCAACAACACTGGTTTGTCAACCTCCATGGTCTTTGTCACGCCCCGACCCGACCCCGCAAAAGGCCAAGCCCGGACCCGACACACGGACGGAGTCTCCTCTGTACCGTGGACGATCCGAAAACCTTTACATTCAACATAATACTCGCGAAAACGACAATAATCATTTGAAACAAGTCAACTTTCTTTAGAAACATACATCTTCTCATTATCCAACTTTGCAAACCAAAATGACATGCATACTACACAGGTACTTATGCCACTAAGCAGTTAAACTACTAGCATGCAGTTCTTTACTAGTCACGTGAGTATATCTTTACAACTTTACAATCTTTCAACTTGTACAACATAAGACCATAGAGGCCTCAAAATAGAAACTACATACAAGGCTACAAGCCTCAAAATGAAGCGACAACCAAGCAATATACACATCAAGCATAGCCCGCACAAAAGACTGGCAACCAACCACCAGCTAAGCAAAGAAAGTGCTATCAAGGAACCACCTCCACTTGCTCCTCCTCCTCCTCAACCACCTCAACAGGATCAGCCTCAACTACTCTTGTAAAATATAGTATAGAAAGGAATGAGCAAAAACTATTGCTCAGCGAGGATAATTGGTCTCAAGGACGGAGGTGAGAGGAGAATGCAATGCAACGCAAATAGTTAAGTAGATCAGTCAATTATCATATAGAGATACAAGCAAAGCCAACAATAAATCAAGACAAGCATTAAGGCTATAATCATTCAATTAAAAGATACAATTCACTTTCCACGAGCAACTTTTAATCACGAATCCGTTGACGATGCGCTGACCCAACCACCTTATAACTTCAGTTTGGAATACCCCAGAAGTATCCAATCAATTCTACGACCCAAATCTCCCTGGGAGGTAACCCAAGCAAGAAAGGGAATAGGACACGGAGCTAGGGCAACCAACCCTGACAACCCAAGGCTACCCAGAGAGGCCCATCACACCGCCCCTGACTCTATGAATGCAATACAATATTCAATGCAACAATCGAGCAATAGAGCCACACGTGGGAGAATAACAAAGTAGGTTACTCTCGCACGCAATAGCAACAGTTGGTAAACATTGCAATCATAATCAACTTTAACAAGCATAATAAGCAACAATAAGCATTCTACAGGCATAACACCATGAAAACCAACAAAATCACACGACCCCAACTTTCAAAATGCTACTACTTCTAAACGAGCCACGAGTTTTGAAAACCGACCTCACCATTCCTCCTAAGTCACCATAAGGCATGTCTAGAGACCACGAAACCCTACTTTACCCTAGAATTCCTGCAAAGCCCCAATTTCTCCCTTTGCTCGTTTGAACTACAACTACCCTAACCAAACACCCAACCAACATCATAATCACACCAAAAGTGCTTCCATGGCCTCCCGAGACAACGCCATCACGCAAAACTCAACCGAAACGACCCCAACATGTACCAAGCCATTTTTCTCCGTTTTTTCATTACACAACCCAAACAAATCATGCATCTAGAGATTCTAACATATCTAGCATCTTTTCACATCAACAGAACGCAAAACGGAGCAACTTTTATGAAACGGGGGTTTACTATTCATAATTTACTATTTCATTGTCAATTTAAATTGTAATTTCTATATTCAACCGCAGAAAATGCTAAAACCCTACAAATACATGTTCTACAATCATCAAGGAACATTCTTTAAGCAATAAAACGGATAAAATAACAATCTACGCATAATTCCCAAAATTTAAAGTTTGTATAACATATATTCAAATGTGCAAATAAAGATGCATCCCTCACCTTAGACGCTCCTAGACGCTAGGAAAATCACGTTGGAAGCCTCGGAAACAACCCCGTGCAAGCTCTCGCGAAGATTTGAAGATTTGACTTGAAAATCTTTTTTTTTTCTTTTTCCCTCAAGCTCTCGGCCTCCCCTCATTTTTTTCAGCTTTTATTTGTTTTGTTTTTCTATTTCATGCTATTTAAAAAGATGACAACAAGTCAAATGGTCAAAGTTCACTTAAGTTGGTCAAAGTAGCTTATTTCTTGTATTTTAAGGCTAAAATAACTAATACAAATTTAATTCTAGTTAACAACAACTAAAATATTAAAATTAAAACACTAAATACTAGTTTTCACTATTTGCTGAGGACTAGAAAACGCTTTCTAACTATCGCTCTCGAAATGCAATGCACTTTGCGACGATAAACAAATAACAATTAAATATCAAAGAATTTAAGAAAAAATATAATTTTCAGAAAAAGAAACAGAAAAATTTCACGTTCCGGGCTTGGGTATTACAGTCTTTCCCAATCTTTTTCTATTATTGACACCTGGAACCAGCTTAAATTGCTAAAGCAACTCCCGAACCTAATTCCCAAGGTCACATACCTGTCGCATAAAAAGAAAATGCATAAATGCATAATAGTTATAGTTGGAATCTCCAATAGGGCAGGCATTAATATTCAAAGGTTGACTCTCCAGCTGGGACATCATCCACAGCTAGATCCTCCTTTAGTTTAGGAAGTAGATTGAAAGGGCAAAGAAAGCCACCCGGTCATCATGGATAAAACTACCCCTCTTTCAATTGGCATCTAACCATCTTCTTCTCACTAAGGTCGGGGTTGGTCTTTCTAATCAATCATAAAATGAACCGCTGGATTGATTGACTTCTGGCTACGAGACCTCTTCACCAGAACCATTCGTTACGGGTTCATAAAGGAAAGGACCTTGCCCACTTTGACTTTTTCTCTCATCGGTTGACTGAAAAAAGGCAAAACCGCCATTCAAGGATTGAAGATGTATCCGATCCCAGGTGCGTCTTCTTTTTAATATTCAATCTTATTAGTTTAGTAGAGTAGGCGAGAGAGCCTTTCATAGACAGGTGACATACCTTAGAAAAGAAAGGAGAGACCCTATTGAGAGGGGCCTAGGTCCGGTCGTGGTCTTTCTTCCAAAAAGAATATCCACTTAGTAGTAGTCGCTTGGAGAGGTAGAGATGAATGCTTGTTCGTTCCCCCTTTCGTTCGGACAGTATGTACCCTCTCATGTAACAATCAGTCTTTCATCTTAAGTAAGGGCTTTCTTATGAATGCCTAGCTTTCTCTCCCTTCTTGTCTTAGTATATATTATAGTGACGCTTGAACTTGAACGGCTTTGCAACAAGAGTAATTTGTCTTTTGTTGAACTTCAAATTTAGCTAAATCTCATCTTTAATAGTGCGCAATGCGCCTAAAAAATCTAATCCTACTAAATTAGATTCTTATTTTCTATTCTCATTAGACTTTTCTACTTATCTTTTCAAATTAGCTTGAAAAAATATGAGTCGCTTTTTAAAAAAAATACTATAAATATAATGTGTTTATTTTTAAGCCAAAAAAAATAAATATCTCGATAAATTAATAATTAATAATTTATCGATAAATTACTATCTTGTTAAATTAATAGAATTTAGCGGCTCTGACACTATTAATTTAAAGATGTTATACTGTGTTGTAATTCAAACAAATTCACTATTGTCTTTTATAAAAAAAAAAAAAAATTATACTCTCTAATAAACTGAGCCTCCGGTAAGTCTTCTGCTCCCGCTTTGCCTTGACCCTCTTCTTCCTTGATCTAAATGAAAGATTTAAGGATATCTGGATCCGGATATACTCTACTACAGAATAAAATCTCCCTTGTTTCTTTTCTATTGTAATTTTTGGATTTTTATTTTTAATCTAGCTTAAGAATTAAGAGTCATAATATTTTGGTCCTGGGCAACTCAGACGGATGAGCATTTTGTCGTATAAATTGCAGAGGTCCTATTCTAGCATCATGTCACCATTTAGTCCATGCCTATGGTTGCAACACCTCGATATGGGCAGCATATCATGTATTTGATATCCTACACTGGAACAAGACAATATTGTTGGATGTATCGTGAACACAATTGTAATGAATAAAAAAAGTTTTTAACGAGGTTTGACCTCATTCAAAAAATACAACTTTGACAAAACCTTAAATCATATTTCCAAACCAAACCACAGGCTCTTGTGACAATACAACTTTGACAAAAACTTAAATCATATTTCCAAACCAAACCACAAGGCTCTTGTGACAAGTGGTTGGGGTGGATTTCTTACAATATACGATGCCCCTTCTCAAAATTGTGAAAAAAATTGTTGCTTCTCATCCTACAAATAGGAAACTTTACGTGTAATTTTGTTCAAGTGTTCATGGTCATCTCAATCATCATCTCCCCTTATTTGTAAGAATATAAGGGTTTGAGATTATTATTGGCAACTCTACACAATAGTCTAGTTAAGGATTGTTCTAAAAAACATGTACATAATGTGTAGTTTATGAGTGAGATGCGGATAAAGGTTGAACATTTCAATGTTTTGAATTTTTTTTCTTAATTAAGAAATTCCGACAAATTCTTTACTTTATATGACACTTTTCTTCCTCTTTTTTTCTTGGGTGGCAAGTGGCTTTTAAGAGTTGCCATCTTATTGCAATATATTGAAATCCTTACTTAGCTTGGTTCCAAATGTTTTAAAGCATTGGTGTGACAATTGTGAAAGGTGATGTCTTCATTTGATTTCAATTTCCATTCTAACAATAAGAGTCTTACAATAGAATAGTTAATTAGAAGATATGAAAAATGTTCACAACCTTGAATAAAATGAACAAAAACTTAGAAAGTGAGACTAAAATATTCATTGTAGAGAGAAAGTATATGATATTAAGACGTAGTTTCATATGCTATTAATTTTAAATTCTAAAAGGAAAAAGGCATATGATACTGAAAATAAAATGTGAATCATAATATGAAACCAAACCCCAATATAAAGCAACCTGTTTGAAGGAAAAAAAAGGTTAAAAGGGCAAATATATATCATCAATGCAAAATTAGACATGATATTCTTTAAAAAAAAGCAATTTGTAAAAAACTTATCAACTTTTAGCCATATATTAATCTTTCTCCACTACACTTATCTCTTATATATAGACTTGCAACTTTTAATCTATTGACTTTAATGAGTTCTTCTATTTTCAACAAATACTGATCCAATTACACTTTATTTTTCGTAGAAAAAATAGAATGATGGGTAAACCTTCATTCTTATTATTTTCATTGAAATGTTCAAGTTCATTCTCATATACATCCGTATGCCACAGACAATCTCTTCTCAATATCATAAAAAAATTTAAATTATTTGACTGAGTCATTAATGAAATCAAAACCCTGAATATAATATTTTCAAGTAAGAAGAAACAATTACACACACACCCACACACACATATATGAATACATATAATTATGCATTAATTTCTCTTTATCAGAAAAATAAGGGAAAAAATTATTCATATAAACTTCTTAAAAAATATCTGACTGGTTAGAGGTTCAAATCTTACTTAGACTTTTGGAGAGAATTTTTAACTATCATTTTTTTGACCTAGTGACCCTATCCCTTTTTCCTTGTGTTAGACCATTCGTGACCTAGACTTATTAAAAAGTAATTTACTCAAGCAAATATAATTTTATTTTAAGAACAAAAAAAAATTTATAATTAATTTCTCAAATCCCATTTTGGGGACGTTCTCAAATTCCTATAATGCCCATAATCATTTCGAACCAAAAAACGAAAAAAGAAAAAAAGACCATAATACAGCAAATAGCCCTAAAAGAGTAACGTTATTACCATATTGCCACTAGGGTTTAATATCTTCTACCTTATAGTTTCACTATCATCTATACATTTCCGCCTCCTTTCATCCTCCTTCAATCCCTAGCAGGTCCTCTCTCTCTCTCACACACACACACAGTTACTACATAGCTGATCTGAAGAATTAAATTATAATTTTTGCTTTTAATTTTTAATTTTTTTGTTGAATGCAGGTAAATTAATTTAGAAGAGAAAAACAAAAATGGTTGAGAAAACAAAAGGGAGAAAAGAGGAGGTGGTGACCAGAGAGTTCACCATTAATCTCCACAAGCGCTTGCATGGATGGTATTTTTTTTATTTAAAAAAATAATTATTTATTTATATCTCTGCAATAAATTGTTGCTCTGTGTGTATGCATGGATAATATGGTAAGATTTTTGGTCCTAATTTGAATGTGTTATGAGCTTGATTTGAATTTGAATCTTATCTTAATCTGATGTGCATTTCATTATAAAGATTATAGCGTTTTTGCTTTTGATGTGATTATTTGAAATTTTAGGATTTTGGGTTGGACAGAGATGGTTTTGATTGTGATGAAGTTATGTTAATTAAGCTTTTGTAGTTTTTTTTTTTTGAAGATTAAAGAAGTGTGTTAAATTTTGGAAGCTTAATTTTGGGGAAATGTTTGAAGGTGAGGTTGGAGATTGTGAGCTTGATTGCTGTGTGTGATTGGTTTTGAGTAATTGTTTGATATAATGGTTTGGCAAGTGGCTGTTTGAGTATCGCGTGTGTACTGAGATGGTGATACTTGTTTATGTAAATGTTATCATAAGGGATTGACTTTGAAAACAATACGAGTTGATAATTGTCGAGGATTGTAAATTTGTAAAAGCCTTTTGTGAGTTCCTATACCTAGTTTCCCTTTTCATAAATTAGTTGTTATCAAGCCTTACCAAAAGCTTTTTACGTATGTTTGAAAAAGGAAAAATCAGTGCTATTTTTGTTTTGGAAAAGGGGAAAGAGGTTGTTCAGAGACTAAGATATTCGCTGGATTTTTATCTGTTATTGTTATTTTTTTCTATGATTGTGATGTGGAACTGTTATTGTGGAAAACAGCACATTCAAGAAGAAGGCCCCTAATGCCATCAAGGAGATCAGGAAATTTGCACAGAAAGCCATGGGGACCAAGGATGTGCGTGTCGATGTGAAGTTGAACAAACACATCTGGAGCAGGGGGATCAGAAGTGTCCCAAGACGAGTCAGGGTTCGTATTGCTCGTAAGAGGAATGATGACGAGGATGCAAAGGAAGAGCTCTACTCACTTGTCACTGTTGCTGAGATCCCACCAGAAGGGCTAAAGGGGCTAGGAACTAAGGTGATCGAAGATGAAGATTAGTCATCAAATCAAAGAGAGTGAGAATGATACATTTAGTGTTTTTGCAAGTTTTAATTGTTACAAGACCATTTAGTTCCTTAAGATATTCTATGTTGGTTCTTAGATCTTATCAATTCTCGTATCTTTTTCCTGTTGCAAGAGTTTTGATATTTTACTGTCATGATTACCGTCTAAATCTGCAAGTTTATATTTTTACTTGTTACATTCTGGCTGCCAAAGTCAAAAACACCCCCTATTTGACAGGGGGCTGTGTGGCCTATGTGATTCAGTATGTACACTTTCTTCATGCCTCCTGATCTGTTTGATCTCGTTGATACGTGTTTCTACTGTTAGTACCTCATCAGCTACCAGATTGAGGTCGTATAACGAAACGGTCCGGAGACAGTCGGTCATTGTGGAAGGGATCCATTGTTTCAATTTGGAGGTAATGTAGTGTAAAATTATAGAAAAATGCTCACATTCACAAAAGCTGTGCACATTTCTGGTCATATTAGAAGACCAAGTGAGCAAACTATCGAGTCTGTGTCTTTAAAATTTGGTGTCTGTGGAGTGTAATCAACTTCACATGCGGCAGGCATTCAGATAGCCTACCACACCACCTTACTTGAGAATAGATTTGCTTATAGCATTATTATATATATTATAAGCAAGATTCAAAGGTCGTGAATTGTTAATAGTTATGATGAAATGAATGTGGATAGTTCACAATCATTAGATTCGGCTTATGGTGTTATGGGAGGGTACTTACCTCACTCCCTAAGGAGAATAAAAAGGAAAATTATGGTGAAAAGCCCAGAACCATGTGGCCACTATGCTGAGGATCTATTTGCTGCATTTTTTTACATAATGATGTAAATGATGATATATGGTGCTAATTTTTGAAGATGATACGAGGTACCCAATTAGACAAACTAATCATGCAACCAATATTGATAACAAATGAAAATTGAACTACTCACAAGTTGTACAAAATTAGTTCTTGGCCAAAATAGATGTACACCACCAAGAAAAGCAGTTTTTGTGAAAGGCAGTTGTTAATTCCTGCTTCTCATTGTTTCTGAAACGGACCACGATCACGAATCGCTTGATGACGACAACCTACTGTCATTTTGAGCGTTTGTAAGAAGGTCTCGTTATAAAAGCTAATTATTTCCTTAATTACCTCAAGGAAAACTCTTAGCCGGCATCATAAGCATATATATATATATACATACACCCTGGAAGTTTCCTTATTGCGTTGATTATGTGATCCATAGAAAGGAAGATTCCAGCTCTAATAAAGGAGGGTCCTTGTTACTATTTTCCCTTGCGGTCAACATACCCAGCATAATTAGCATGTGCACCAGGGGATATAACCGCTATTTACATCAACTTCGTAAAGTATTTATATATTCTTGTATGCTATCTCGATGATTAATCTGCAGGTGATTGGAATATGTACGCACAGATTTTTGCATGTAGGGTTCTGCAGAGCATCTTCTTTTGAATTTGTTGGAACTGTTCATAGAAGTTGCTAGGAAGATGAAATTGAGAGACCAAGAGAATAAATTAATGCTTGTTCTATATACAAGAACTGGCAAATGCTGAAACATGCATTGACGACCATCATCATTCTCGTATTCAAATTTGTCAAATCATGGTGATAATAACATCAAACTACAATATTGATAAGGCTATATAATTAATTTCAAAGCCTTGGTGTATCAATAAATACCCATGATTGTAGATTTTAAAGGTCTGCTCTTCCAGGGTATCTGGGGAAGGGTATAACATCTCTAATGTTTTCAATCCCTGTGGCGAAGAGAATCATACGCTCAAAGCCTAAACCAAATCCACTATGTTTTACGGTGCCATATCGCCTGGGATCAAGATACCACTCGTATGGTTCAAGGGGAAGTCCCATCTCCAATATCCTACAATGAAGTAATGCATTCTTGTCAAGAATCGTTTGGCAGTTAGTGTTTTCTATTTACTTCTAGTTAAATTGGGAAAACAATGACTTGAAATGGGGGGTTGTTACCAACCATGTCAGGAATAGCAAATTAAACAACGAAAGGATTTGTTTCTTAACCAGTAATGGAGACGAGAAGGGAAAAAGGTACGGGAAATGAACCAAATCGAGAAGAAGCTTCTCACCTTGACCTGAGAACCTCATAATTCTCTTCTCTTTGGCTTCCTCCAATCAGTTCTCCCACCTGAAAGTATACGCCAATTGTAAGCAACCTTGATATGTATGTAAAGGTTTCTTCCACACACAGAATCTTATTCCCTCTTTCTAAATACCAACTCCCCAGCAAAGAACAAGAAAAGAAACTGTTACAGTCCCAGACAGAATTCTACCTTTGGCACGAGCACATCCATAGCTGCAACTGTCTTCTTGTCATCATTGACCTTCATATAGAAGGCTTTAATCGCTTTTGGGTAGTTATACACGATGACCGGTGATTTGAATTTCTCTTCGGTCAAGTACCTAATGCGTGGGGAAAGCATGCATTAGTACAAATGTCGTCATACTTAATGCGAGAATTTGACGATGGAAGGCCACATACCTTTCATGCTCGGATGCTAAGTCAATTCCCCATTCTACTTTATTCTCAAATTTCTTCTCTTTAGATGATTCCTCCAGGATAGCTACTGCTTCTGTGTAAGTTATTCGATGGAAGTTGGATGAGGCAACTATCTTAAGCCGATCAATGGCACCCTTGTCAATGAACTTACTTATGAACTCCATGTCATCAAGGCAATGATCGAGTAACCATTGACAAAGAAATTTCACATATGCCTCTGCGCAGTTCATGTCATCCTGCAAAACAGATTATGTACTATAAGGTACCATAGAGAAAAAATTTAAGAGCTTGACTAATAATAAACAAGCCATGTAAGCAGATGAATCCAATAAATTCCTCAGGTTTGCCAGATACACACAACAAGATACTCAATATTATGTACTACTAAGGAATCATACAGAAAAATTTACGAGCTTGACTAATTTAAGAAATCAAGCCATATAAGCAGACATACTCAATAAATTCCTCAGGTTTGCCAGAGACACACAGGATAGTTTTAAGTCATTGGCCATTGTTTCGACCATCTTATGGAAAGAGCTTGCAACCAATGATGATTGAGTTGCATGGCGCATGCCATCTCTATTCAAATGCCCAACTTACTGTCTCATAATTATCATGAAAAAGAAATTCTATCAAACTATATGTTTATTTATCTCGAGCATCTCCATATGCTACTCTTTCTGCCATAATTGACGCTTTTCTCTTTCGTTTCCTTGAACAAACGATAAATTTTCACTTTCTAAGCATATCTTTCTCTAAACAAAATTAAGAATACAGAGACAACAAGACCGACTGAAACTAATAGATTACTTTTAACTAGTATTTGGACACCACCTGAAAAATATAATCATCTAATAGTATAAAGAGTTTATAACAAATGTACCTTGATATCAGCAAATGCTATTTCAGGCTCAACCATCCAGAATTCTGCAAGATGCCTTGAAGTATGCGAGTTTTCAGCTCGGAAAGTTGGCCCAAATGTGTACACACTGCTAAGAGCACATGCATAAGTCTCCACTTGAAGTTGCCCAGAAACTGTCAAAAATGCTTGACGAGCAAAGAAATCCTCAGAGTAATCAATCTTCCCATCTTTTTTGGGAAGACCGGCACCAAGCCTACATCTCTCCTCCAATTTAACTCTCTCTTCCAGCTTAGCGAAGTTTTCCTTGGCCCTAGTGAGCTCAACAACAGCCGCACTAATCGATTCCTTGCTTGGGTTATCAGATTTTTTTAATTCGGCAACTGCTTCTCCTTTTTCCTTGACAAGAAGTTCAGCAGCTTTAAGATCAGCTTCTGAAGGAGCCGGATTCTCTTTCAGCTCCTTCTCCAACTTTTCTGCGTCACTTATTAAAGTTGTAGCTTGAAACATTTCACCAGCACCCTCACAATCACTCGTGGTAATGATTGGAGTGTGCACGTAGAGAAACCCGTGCTGCTGGAAGAATGTGTGGGTGGCATAAGCCAGTGCATTGCGAATCCTAGCAATTGCAGAAATCTAGACATACAAAAAAAAAAAAAAAAAACATTATTAGCATAGGTCAAAGGAAGGGCCAAAAATTAAAGTGTACAAAAAACTTTTTTTGTGTAGTTTTTTATTTTTACCATAAAAAACCCAAAAGACGCCATGCAAGAGAAGCACAAACATATAATCTAAAATTAACGGGCAAAAATCATATATAGTCCGCTTTTGCAAAAAGATCCGTATAGATATAAGACAATGATAATAACAATCACCAACAATTAAGTAACATAAGTTTACCATCGAAACAACAATTATTACGGGAATTATATTCTTATTGACGAGCAGAATGATTCCATGATAGCACATAGTTTTCCATACACACAATTTCACACATGAATGATACATTATAAAAAAAATAAAAAATAAGCCCATTCTAGTAATCACCACCGTTATATGCAAAAACACTCTTATTAAGCAGAATTACAAATGAAACAAATATTCTTTTGGCTAAATTTATGACACACCAATGCCGAATCTCAATTAATATCACGCAAAACCACACACATTCACATTCAATTTTTTAAAAAACAAATAATCAACAATTTGCATTTTCAAACATAAAATTGAATATCAAGACACATTAAATTATACGCAAAAACACATACATTAAAAGGCAAAAAGACAGCGAATTTTAACGAAACTCGCATTTGTAAACAGAATTACAAAAGAAAAATAATATTTTCTTGGAATAAATTTGTAATTTCGTCCAATATTATGCAAAATCAGGTGCATTTATCACTTAATTTAACAATTTTACCAACAATTTGCATTTTAAAACATACAATTGCATAATTAACATACATCAAATTACAGAAAAATTCACATTAAAAAAAATAGTGATAGTTGGTAATTATACCGTGTTTGTTCTAGGGCGAAGGTGAACAACATCCCTGAGAAACTCAAGCGTGAGCTTCGTCTTCGGCAACGGATACTTAGCCGCGTCGACGGTGCCGACGTCGAGCACCTTCAAAACCCTAAGCTCGATCCTCTGCTTCGCGCCCTCCGGCGGAACCTTGAGCTCGCCTTCCACGTGGACGCACGTGCCGGTAGGGACCAAATCGGATAGCTTATGAACCGAAGCGTCGACAATGACTTGCAAATTCGCCGGGCATGATCCGTCGTTGACCTCCAGGAACGCGAACGAGCCCTTGCCTTGCTCGCGGCCTGTTTTCACCCAGCCTCCGATTCGGACGGTCCGGCCCGATAATCCGGCGCCGCCGTCGGGCCGGGAGAGGATGGAACGGATCAGGACGCGTTGAGAGAATTCGGCTTCGGTAACGCTGTTATCGGTCAGGGAGAGTTCGGATAACGGCGGCGCGTGAGCTGTGGAGTCTGACATTGAGCTGACGTGGACGGTTTTGGGGTCTGTAACGGCTATATTTTCTTTGATAAACCCTAATGCGTGCAATAGGCAATAGCATTGGTTTAGCTCTCATTTATAAATGTGCGTTACTAGTGAGTTGACGCGAGATATTCTGATGTCAGTCCAGGCCGGGCCGGTCCGGCATTTGCGATAAATTCTTCAATCGGGCCGAATCTGTAAATGCTTGTTTGACAAGTAAATGTTTGCCACGTGGCAGTAGTGAATCTACTGATGGACACGCATATGAAAAACCCTTTTTGTAAAGTAACAAAAATTATGCTTATGGTTTCCAATTCTTTTCCTGTTCGTATATTAATATCGCATCAGTATCTTTCTTAATTTAAATTTCATTCTAATTTTTTAATATTTCATCTCAATCATTTATTTTATTTTTCAATTACATTAAATCTTGACCGTTTAATTAAATAGTAGAATTAAAATAAAAAATTCAACTTTCTCCCAATTTTTCTTTCTCTCCATGCGTTCAATATCTTTCCAACAACATTCTCTTGCCCTCTTTCTCCCCTTACTATAATTTCTCTTATTCAATCTCCCCATCCCCATTACCCGAATACATTTCTCTTTTTATTTATATAATATATGACTTGATTCACTTCTCTGTTAATTGCAGACTTCAGCACAATTTGTCTAAACCATCAGTTCATTTTTTTAGGGTGAGTTTTGGAAAACGATGACAAGGTTTTTTTCTTGTTTTTTTTTTGCTCTCTTTGATTCCATCTTAATTTTTTTTCTTACTTTTGTCTCTTTTTCTTTTTCTTCTTTCAATTTTTCCATTTTCATGGAGACCATATGAAACAAAAAAAGTAAAATTTAAAAAATGTTTAGTTTTGGTCTTTATTAGTACATACCAATAACAAAGAAGAGGAATTTTAGGAAATAACAACGATGGAGAAAGGTATTTACTAGTACATACCAGTAATAGGGAAGAGGAATCTTAGGTTCCGTTTGTTTGCTGTAAAATAATTTGTTGGGAGAAAATATTTTCAAGGAAAAATATTTTAAAGTCATGTATTATATGAATAAAAAGAGAATGTTATTCGGGTAATGGCGATGGAGAGATTGAAGAACATAAGCTTTAGTAGAGGAGAAGAGGTTAAGGGAATGTTGTTCAAGAGATATTGAACGCATAGAGAGAGAGACAAGGAAAATTGTGAGAAAGTTGAGTTTTTTGTTTTAATTTTACCGTTTAATTCAACGGTCAGGATTTAATATAATTTAAAAATAAAATAGATGATTGAAATGAAATGTTAGAAAGTTATAATGAAATTTAAGTTAGGAGAAGATCATGATCCCAAACTGCATAGACAACATAACATTTTGTCCCTAATATTTATTTTAGGAGAAATCTTATAATTAGTCCCTATTGTTTACATGTTTTGGATATTTAGTCTCTATTATTTCAGAAGTCATGCAGTTGGTCTTCAATATTTGTAAATGTCTAACCACTAGTCCATATTGTTTACACGTTTGTGAAGTTAGTCCCTATTATTTTAAAAGTCACTCGGTTGATCCCTAATGTTTGCAAATATCTCACTGTTAGTCCTTATTATTTACAAAAGTCCTTCAATTAGTCCCATTATTATTTTTTGTTAAGTTTAATGTTTAGTTAACGTACGGGACTAATTGGAGGACTTTTATAAATATTCGAAACTAATGGTGAGACATTTGCAAAAATTGGAGACCAACTGTGTGACTTCTGAAACAATGAGGACTAAATATCCAAAACATATAAACAATGAAATCTAATAGTGAGACATTTGCAAATATTGGAGACCAACCGCATGACTTATGAAATAATGAGAACTAAATGTCCAAAATATATAAACAATAAAGACTAATAATGAGATTTTTTCTTTATTTTATATCACTTAACCGTCTTACTTAAAGTTGTAAACAAAATATTAAACTGTAAAAATAATATAACATTTTACCCCTATTTAGTTTTTAAATTTATATAAATTTTTTTACAGTGTAAACCTTTTTCCTCTTATTTCCATCTTGTATTACATATCCTCCTCTGTGTTACTAAGCAAAAAGAAGAGATATTTTTGTATATTTATATATTTTATAATAATAATATCTATAATGAATATTTTTATTTACTAAAACACATCAGAGCTAAATGATACAAAATAAGCATTAGGGTATAATATTACATTGTATATACATTAAGGGGCTCGATTGATATTCAGATAAAAAAAAAAAAACTACTTACATTTTACCCTTTTATACAATATAATAGTTTATCCCATAATATTAATATTATATCACTTAACCCCTTTCGATTATTAGGTAAAAAGAATGAATATTGTTTAGATTGTTATATTTATAACAAATACAAAAGACATTTTCATTAACTAAATCATAGAAAGAGATTTTTTTTTTTTTTTTTTTTAATTTAAATGATTCCTAGATAACATATCATCTGGTAGGTGTAATCAACTTGAATAGCAAAAACAAATTTATTCGACAAAATCTTATTTTTCTCCTTTCAAAGGTCCAAGCAAGGAATGAGTGTAGATAGTTTTGGTAAAGTAGATATTCAGTCGATATTTTTTCACGAGCTAGCATTGCCATAAATCATTCTTTTGCCCTTTTATTTATTTTTATATAATAAAACTTTTATCATATACATAAAAAATTTAAAATTTAATACATAAATTCTTATATAATAATAAAGAAATATAGATATAAAAGAATGACATAAAACGTTACTCTGTTTTCATCCACTTGACAAAAATCCAAACAAAATAAGTTGTTCTTTTATTTTCAAGTCACATCCACCAAGTCAGCTATCTGCTATCATAATATGGCCATGATCTTACTATAGCAATTGAATCTAAATGTAGCTAGCATTATAGTTATTAATTCCTTGGAAACAAATATAACTTGCCAATAACATGTAAAAGTGCAACGAATGCTATGAATCCTATGCTCATGACTAAAACAATCGTAGGAGAAAGCTTCAATCCCGGAGAATCGTCCGTGTAAAACTGTAGCATCGAATTATCTACTCCGGCTGTATTTCCTCCTCCGGCCACCGTTCTTCGCCTTCGCAAGCTCGCCGTCGCCGTCGCACTGCCTCTAGGAGCCATCTGTATATCTGCAGCCATTTTTGTCCAAGTTTCAGCATATTTATATGAAGCAATATGACAGTTACGCTATAGGAAAACGTAACTCAAAGAAAATAACTCGATTTAGAAGTAAATGGTTCATTCAATATGCATTTGTTTCAGTTGTACTCTACTAGTTAAGTGGAAATTAAAATATATATATATTTTTTTTAAAAATCATCAATGGTAATAGCAAAAGAAGTGATTTAAACCAAGTAGTATGTCTCGGAAAATGTTTGGGCCAGTGCAGACCGACCTTTAATCTTTGACATTACTATTGTATCTACATGTTCGAGGCTCACAAATATTTGAAATACCCTAGTCAGGAAAAAAATAAATTGAACTTTTGTAGCGAGTAGGGCTATAAGGCGAACCAAGTCAATCCAATCTCTATTAAAACTTTTTTTTTTTTTAAGACTTGACTCGTTAAAATTTGGTTCGAGATTAAGTCGTGAAATTATTACAAAAAAAAAACTTAAGCACTTATATTTACTAATTTCAAGAGTTTTATTCGAGCCCACCTATGATTTACAATTCAAGGTCTTCTAAACAAAATAATTGAAACATAAAGGAAATTACTTAATATTTTGGTCGAACTACCTTACATTATAAGAGCATTTTTTTTTTTTTTTTTGGGGTCAAAATATTACAAGAGTTTATGGAATTCAATAAATAAGACGACAAAATGCTTTTAATATAAGATATTTTTAACTTATACATTTTCTTTTTTCTTTTTCATCAAATACGATGCTATAAGCAAATTAACATGAGCTAAGTGCAAATCGCCATGCACGCCTAGCCTCTAGAGGTGGTAGATGAGATCAACTAGCTACACTCAATTGACAAATCTAAATAAGCATACATAACCAGTCTAAGAATGTTCAGTAGCAGCAATACCTGTATCACTGCTATTACATATCATATACAATAATAGAGTGTGTTCCGTATGACTAAAAACTTGATAACTAGGCATTCAAAAATAGAATAACCGAGAATTTGTGACCTAGAACGAAGAAAATGCCTACACACTCGTAAATAGCTTATAAGCTGGTCAAAATGTAGTATGGATACATTATTTGAGGTGCCTGTATCACTGCTATTACATATCATATACAATAATAGAGTGTATTCCGTATGACTAAAAACTTCCTAACTAGGCATTCAAATATGGAAGAACCGAGATTTTGTCCCTAGAACGAAAAAAATGCCTACACACTCGTAAATAGCTTATAAGCTGGTCAAAATGTAGTATGGATACATTATTTGAGGTGCCGGCCCAAAAATCAGACTTCCACAAGGCTCAGCAAGTATCTACGTCAAAATTGTCAGGCCCATCAATCAACCAGTTTCAAAACCCAACCCATCAGACCACTATAAATTAGCAGAAAAACCCTAACCCTAACCCTAACCCTAACCCTGTTAGCTTTCTCACACATCGGCTCGAAGCAGTTCCAACACTTGAATCAGCAGGAGGCTCTCTTTCTCTCTCTACAATCAGCCATGGGTAAGCAAAATCTCAATGCAGAACCATTTTAAGATGATTCAAATATATTGATTAGTGACCTTTGATTTTAATTTTTTGTTGATTTTCAGGTAAGGTTCACGGTTCATTAGCTCGTGCCGGTAAGGTAAGAGGCCAAACACCTAAGGTCGCCAAGCAGGACAAGAAGAAGAAGCCACGTGGCCGTGCCCACAAGCGCATGCAATACAATCGCCGCTTCGTCACCGCCGGTAATTATCATATATATATGTGTGTGTGTGTGTAGTGTGTTTTTATTCGAGTATTTTATATTTATTCCATGTCGCTTTAGTTGTATTATAAGATTGTTTAGTAATTTTGATGTAGTAAGTAGAAGCTATGTTTTTTTTGTGATATTTGTAATTGATTGTAATTTAGTTGTATTATAAGATTGTTTAGTAATTTTGATGTAGTAAGTAAAAGCTATGTTTTTTTTTGTGATATTTGTAATTGATTGTAATATGAATTGGAAATCGATTCAAAATAAATTTATGTTTTCGTCTTGCTTTTGTAATTCATAAAAACTGAAATGAAAACAAAACTGAGCCTGTATCGCACTAATTAGGGTTAGCTATGTTAGGTGTTGTTTTAATTCCTAATGCAAATTATATTTAGTGATGTCGTGTCCTGAATAATGATTAATTATTGTCTTCATAAGCGTTTATCCCTCCGGGTGGGATTGGCTATATAGACTTGAAGGCGTTGATACTCTTTCAGATTTGAGATTTTTGTTTTATGAGATTGGGTATTCATCTAATGTTTATTTGTTGTTGTTTTGCAGTTGTTGGGTTCGGGAAGAAGAGAGGACCCAACTCATCAGAGAAGTAAATTGAGGCATGGGTAGTTTTCTTTTTTAGATGAAGAAATGGCTGGGATTTTGGACCCGTATTATTATTATTTTTAACGAGCTATAGAAATTCTAGTTTTGGATTTCACTGCAATGGCAACTGTTGTTTTCGTGATCTATGTTGAACATGTGCTTACCTTGTTGATTATATAATTCAGATGTTCTTCAAATGTGTCTAATTGAGTTTGTAGTGGCTGTTAGTTCTTTATTGATACTTATTTGGTTTGCTTAATGAATTTAAATTTGTTATCAAGCTCCTTACTTTCTGATTTTTGTCCTCAAAACGCGTGACTTGATGCCTTGGGGATGGTCAGAAACTACTTCTGGATAGTAATTTCTCGTACAAGCTTGTAGCGGATTGGCGCTAGCAACCAAGATTGAAGTTTTAGAGTCAGGGTTTTTCTTAGTCTGCAAGTGTATTACTAGCACTATCTAGTTTTATGACATTCTAAATTCTTGTTAGACAACCATTGTACTGGTGAGACTTCAGCTGATTGTCTGTCAATATGCACCCTGTATTGCCAAAGGGAGGACATTGGGTCCGGCTAGCTAGACATGTGGGTTGTACTAGTGTGTGAAATACACTAGGATGAACTTGCTGGTATTGGAACATTTTCTGTCTAAGTTTTGCTTATCATAGTTGCAGGTAGTATTAGGGAATGGTTGTCCCCTCTGTACTCAATAGTAGTAGTGGTATATAACCCTAGGTGCCATGATTTGTTCCGTCTTCTATTCTAACTCTCCTCCACTGGGAATTGCTGTCTCGCAACTATCCTGTGGAATTTAATACGCTCTGCAATTGTGAACAGTATATTGTGATGGTAACATGTGTTTGGTCGGTTGTGATGGTGACACAATGTGTTTGGTCGGTTGTGATGGTGACACGTGTCTTGTGTCTTCTGTATTTTGTTATTTCCTGTCCAAGGACTGGAAGTCCAGATCGAGATGCGATGCAACAAATTTGGAGCACTTTTGTGCTCGACACTCTTAACTAATGCGGTTGTATTTCTGAGTTTATTGCACATTGCTGATAGTAGAAATGGGAGGAGAAACCCTCCGAGAAAGGATTGCTAGGGAAAAAAGATCATCAACGCATTTCTTGGAAGCAATATTTTTTTCTTCTTCTTTTTTTTTGTTTTTTTTGTTTTTTCACTCTAGGTAGGACTTAAAATTGTGTAGGATCCGGCCTGCTTGTTGCGCGAAAGACCCAATGAGTGAAGAATTCAATTCGTGACTTTTTTTTGGCTTTTCTCACCGCACTTAATCAATTTAATTATCAAGCAATACGATTCTTTTTCTCTTTCTATACTAAATTTCGGAGGAAATTTACTTTATGTAGGATTATATTAGATCCTTTTAAGATTATACATCTCGTAGTGCAATATGTTTTTAGTTAGTCAAGGGTTATGTAATATTTGTGATAGGAGGACATAGATTTGAACTTAAAATTTTAGACCATAATAAGTCATTACCTAATTACTCCGCTAACCCTTAGGGACTTTCTAGAAGCATTTATCTAGATCGATATGGATTATATAGTGAGCAAGAATTGAATTAGGATCCAAGTCTCCAATGTCAATGAGTATGCTATCGTACTTAAACAACTCGAGAGCCGAGATTGGTATGCCTGGAAGACTAATATGCTACAGTGAATAAGAAAATGAGAGCAAGGGAAGGATATCAACAAATAACAATAAGATAATTAACAAGATTACTATATCATCTATTCATAACAAGCAATAGTCTATATTCATAACAAGCAATAGTCTATCAAAGACCCCAACATCATATGTGGTTTCAAAATGAAAAACAATAGTAAGATCCTCTATGAAGTTTGCACCAATACGTCTTTCTTATATTCTCCCAAAAGAATATAATGGTATTTATGAACAACTTTTGTACTTCCTTGTATTTGCCTCTATCCTACTTTCAAGGTCATTCAAAAGCGATGGGAGTGAACACTTGTAAATCTCACAATTCAAATTATTCTGAAAGAGGAAAAAAAAAAAAAAAGAAGGAAAAATTAGTGCATTTCAAGAGAATTATGCGGTCAGAAACATCACTAAAAGGATAATTCGGTGTATGAATCTCATACTATACATGACTTTAGAAAAAGTTCGGATCCACTTTTGATTTACCTGATGATCTAGAGTTCCCTGCAGTAAGAAATAGCTGAGTCCAAAGCCTCATTTCGTTCTTCAACATTCATGTGGCTATAATAGTTACAGTTCATTGGTGACTTCATCACACTTGTGACAGTTGATGAAACTTTTTCAGAATTTGTTGGTGTTTTATGCTTGTTTTTGGATCTTGATTCAGTTGGCATGAAACATATAAAGCGTCTATTAAGCTTACGAGTCAATGATTTCCAGAACCTTTCGCGATTGTTACATGTTGCCAAATCAACAACAATAAGCGAAGGGGTATGATTTCTTGGAAATGAACTGTTCGTTGCAGACATCGACTTTTTTTGGATTAGTCTTGTTTAAAGTGAATTTCTCGTTATAAAAAGAAAAAAAAAATGCAAGGCTCTTGTTGTTGGTCGATGAGTGACACTCAGTATTTGGATTAGTCCAAGGATGTTTAGTCAATGTAGTTGATAAATGCTTATATATAAGACTAATTTTGACTCTCAGATTCTTAAAATCTCTGTTCTTATACATAAAAATTTTGTTATTACCCAAATCTCATGTAGATATCCGAAATCTATATTGAAGGATTTTCAATATTTTACCGTAAATTTCGGAAAAGTTGTAAGCTCCTTTAGAAAATGACTATTCAAGCTTTGGTCCAGTGATATATTACTTGTAGTGTTTGTGAGAGATTGCGAGTTCGAATCTCGTAATATATGTACAGTTTTAAGCCTCCCTTTAATAAAAAAAAGAAAAAATTATAAGAAGTGTGAAAAGTTAGAAGAAAGAATAAAATAATTAGGCTTCATTTCGTTTTTATTTTATTTTAAAATGTAAAGTGAGGATATAAAATGAGTTTCTTATTAGTTGAACGATAGTATTATACTTCAAGATTATAAGTAGGCTTTTCAAAAATCACTAACTCATCTCGAAATATTTTAATTTTATTATGATTATCAACATGCTTAATTAATAAAATCCAAAACAAAAGTACATAAATTCCAATCAACTAGAGCAAATTTCATACTTATGGTAACAATTTGATAGAATTTGTTTAATTTTCATATATCAACATGCTTAATTTTTTTTTCCTTTACAAAATCCATCTGATGAGCCTTTTATATATATTTCTAAAACTTTTTACACAGAAAGTGTACCACTAAGATTACCTTATATTCTTATCTAAAATGTAATAGTAAATTGGCTCCCAGGAGAGATGCATGCAACTAGGCACTTAGGCTTTGTTGATTTACTGCATAATGATTATATTGAAAAAATCAAAGTCGCGATATCTTTTTAATTTAAGAGTAAATTTCTTTATATATTAAATTACCTCCTCTTTTGAAAGCTTAAACTTTTATAACAAGATAATCTTAACAAGACTTGAACATAATTTTTTTTTTTTTTTTTTATGACTAGATTTTAATACCATTTTAAGTGAACCAAGATATTTTGGGTTCAAATCTCGACACCACTCATTTAAAAAATAAATAAACTATTTATGTGTAAAGTTCAAAATAAATCTCACCTGCACGTGAAAAAACGTGTTAAAAATACTAAATAAATAAATATAATAAATTTCTTTTTAACTGTTTAAACTTTTAAATGAGGTGATAATTTAATACTATCAAATTTTATGTCTACTACTTCAAGACGTATTGACGTTTGGCATATGTCAGCTTTGATCGAAATCGTTGGATTGTTTCTACATTAACGTTGCTAATACAAGCAAGTAATCAGCCCCTTCACAACATTTTGTTATCAAGTTTTAAAACTGTTACATGCAGCTCTGTTATGAACAATGGATTGCAGCAGAGAGTCAAGATTGTTGCTATAAACAAATGACTGCACAGAAGGAGAAAACATAAAACATAGCACAGTAAAAGAAACTCGAGAAGGATCAAGACAATGACCAGTTCCGAATACAGAAGTAAGCAGTCACCTAAACTTAACCCGGAATTGTATAAAAGTGTGTACCATCCTCTTGTATCGTTACCCATTGGTCATTAAGGCGTATTCCATGCCCCCTTATCCATATCTAGCTATTGACTATATTACAATTCGTCGTGAAAATGTCCCTCTGGTGTGGTTGCTTTAGGATTGTATTCGAGAAGGTAGGTTGCAGCCAATGATGCATGTAAAGCAGCACCATAAGGAAGTACATCTTCGTTTACTTTAAAGTAAGGAGAGTGTAGTGATTCGAGTTTACCCTGAGTCTCATCCAGCATCCCGATCCAAAAGAAGTAGCCAGGGATTGCTTCCGCGAAGAATGAGAAGTCTTCTGCTCCCATAAAAGGCTGCGTTTCTTTGACATTCTTAGGGCCCAGCATCTGTCCAGCTACACTTGCGAAATGTATATGCAAATCTTTGTTGTTTACAGTCACCGGGTAAAATGGTCTATCGTCTGTGTTGAATCGGACGGTTGCATTGCACCTCTGTACTGCAGCTTGTCCTGTAATAACCTGTCAGTTGCATTCAGGAATAGTTAACCTCCATGAGTCATACATTAGGATACTCTGGGCAAAAGTGCCACCATAGAGCGCATCATGAATGATGTTACGTATCGCTACTGCTCTCCTCTCACACTTGTAAAATTGGAAAGATGTAAAAAAAACAAAAGAGTAAAATATTTCAAGGGCCGTTAAACTATTCCACCAGTCCTATTTTGACCATCGAACTATTTTTGGCTCTATAAGGGCCATTAGATTTTTTAAATAGTTTCTTTTAAGCCATTTCGTCAGACTTCATAAGAAAAACTAGTGAGAAAGGTCAAAAAATGAATAGGTAAAATTAAGGTTTAAATGGAATTTTTTATGTTATTTATAATATTGCTTTTCTTTCCCTATTATTTTTCTTTCCCCATTTTTTTTCTTCTTGTTCTTCCTCAAATCTCCTTCTCTCACTCTTCTATTACTCAATATACCCACCCTCCATATCACCATTCAGGCCATCCCTCGTCTCTAGCTCTCCTTCTCTCCTCGTTTCTCTCTCACTCCTCACGCATATACCTAGCTGCCACCCTCCATAAATTGTGAAGAAGCATTAGGATTCGCATCATGCACCTCTGAACCCTGGTTCCAGCCTCCAAACCAATGTCAACAGCGTCTTCCTCCGCCCCCTCAGGTTCCACCAACTCTACAATTGTCCATAATCATTCTACAATTTCTGAACATCTTAGTTTGGCCGAAAGGAATAAGGCAGAAGAATCATTAAGAATTCCATCAGGGGTATCAATCAGAGTTCCACTAAGGGGATCTGGCGAAGGGGGAGGGGCCAAACTCCCATTACTCAAAACAACAAGACCAAAATCCTAGGCACTTGGAATATCCCAAGCCACAAGGGCTTTGATCCCACCCAACTCACATTTTTCATCAAATGGTATGGGATAAGCATTTCTTTCAGTTGAGATGAGTGCATAGAACAACAAATACATTGTGACGGCTATTTTGTTTCCTTCTGATTAGAAGCATGAAATGGAAGTCAGGAAAACTAATTCAAATTTGACATGATTCTTTTAATTCCAATTCCAAGTGAACAAACATCATTACATAATTCGCCGAATAAGTAAATGTGACTAAGATAAATGAGAACAGAAGATGATAGAAAGTGAAAATGGAAAAGGAAAACGGATGGATATCGTGGGAGAAGGAGATTGGGGAAGAACAAGAAGGAAAAAAAATGAAAAAGGGATAATAATAGGTTAAGAAAAAAAGAGAAAAATAACAGATAACATAAAAAAACAAAAAGAAATTCATTGAATTCCCTGAATTTTATCTACTTACGTTTCAACCTCACTCTGTTAGTCTTTTTTGACGGAATCTGACAGAATGACTCACATGAAACTATTATGGAAAACTAATAGCCCGTTTGGGGCCAAAATAATTCAAAACAGGACTGGGGGAATAGTTTATTGGCCACTGGGATATTTTACCAAAACAAAACTAGTTAAGTGTCTGAGAAGTAGAATTCAATGTGCAGCCAGAACGATGACTAATTAAAATTTACCTCTTCAATTCTGTGTTTGAGTTGCATGAAACTCTCCTTTGAAAATGCCCTGAAGGTTCCACCAATTGTTACGGAATCAGGAATAACATTAAAAGCGCCACCTCCTTGGAATTTTGCAACAGTCACCACCTGCAAAGATGATCCCTCTCTATGAAACAGTTTGAGCAACAGCAAATAAATGGAGAGATATTAGCTGAGTTTAAATATTGGTCTGGTCACATATGGTGAAAAATAAAATTAAAATATACATTGGATCCTTTTTAGCATGAGAATGATAAACAAAAGAAGATCGCACGGTAATGTCTGATACATGGAAAATACTAATATGAAGTGACAACCGCAACAATGTCCTTGATGTCAGGAAAACAAATCAAGGAAAAAAGTGGATAACTCCAAGTAATAGTTTTGTTACCTCATAGAAACTGATTCTCTCGTTCGCATGACAGAGATTAGACAAGAAATCAAGCTTTCAATAAGAATTTTCTAGTTTTGGTTTTATGAAGAAAGCAGAAGAGAGAATTTCAAAGCTACGGCTCTTCCAAGTGTAGAGAGTAACATAAAGACACAGTACAAAGCAACGGATCTGATGCTTATGGACATGTCGAAAGCATAATCTCCCACTTGCATGTACATATGAGTTTACATTTCCACTGCAGCACAAGCAGAGCACACATACCCACAAAATTCACACACATGCGGGCGTGCACACACATATACACACAAACACATCCACAGTCAGAGAATGAATGGAAGAGTGAAAGACCTTTGAGTCCAATGGATCAGCTTCCCGTGAAATAAGATGTTGCAAACTAACAATGATGTTAGAAGCTGCTACAATTGGGTCTATAGCGTGCTGGGGAATTGCAGCATGACCCCCTTTCCCAGAAATTACAGCCTCAAAGAAACCACTTCCAGCCATCATTGGGCCAGGCCGGCCGGCAACTGTGCCAATCGGATAACTAGGAGAGACATGCAGCCCGAAGATAGCACCAACATTCTCCAGTATCCCAGCATCTAGCATCTTCTTTGCTCCCCCACCTCCCTCCTCAGCAGGTTGGAAAACCAAAAGAACTGTACCCTGAAATGGATGAATACAGAGAGTTGAATATTTAATGTACAGTAATATGACATTGCAACAAAGGTCATTAGCTGAAAACTGAAAAAAGAAAGGGAAAGAAATAAGAGCAACAGCGAAGTAATGAGTGACCGGTCCAATATTAACTAAGATGCCTTATAACTATGATCTGTAAATGTCGGTGCAACCACACCAGAGTCCACAACACTAATCCCAAAACAAGATGTTGCAGTGGTGAAAGTTACAAGAATACATCTGACTTAACCTATGTACGAGATGCAATCTGGTGGGCTTGAGAAAAGGAAAACAAATACCATGGCAAGCAGATGATAAACAGAGATGAAATGGCAATTTGCTATTACCTTATCACAGAAAAGAAAAAAAAGAATAAAAGGCGAGCTTCTCACAAGCAATGTCCAAAGGGATATTATGGTTTGCAGCTTCGCCAAGGTCGATACCTTATAATTTTGATGTCTTACTTTTAACTTAATTACAACCTGATCTAAAAGCTGTAAAACAAGAAATTTTATGACATTTGACAGTGCTCTAGTCTTTGATCTATCCATTAGTTGTCAACTCAAATAATCTCCACAAGCTTAAAACTCAAATACTCCCATCTTCCCCCACTCCCACTCCATCAGTAACCTTCTTAACCACAGAAAGTTTATAATGGGAAAAATCTCTCGATGAGGGATATAACCTGATATCTATACAAATCTAGCCTAACATAGATGATGAATACTTAAATATTTTAATATGAGTAAATGCTGAATATTCTAATTTTGTGCTGCTCCTTTTGGAGAAGTCCATAAGAGAAGAGTCTTCTTTCGTTAGTCAAATGGCTCCTATGCTTATTGATTTGAGCTTGCTTCACTCTTTCCGTACATTAACTTCATTTAATCTCAAAGCTTATAGTCTTTCGACAAGAATCCAAGTCTGGCCAAATATGATATACAAGTGGGACCTGCGGAATCTCCACGGATTGCTGCTTATGGGACTTTGCACCAGGGACCAAAAACTTTCTGGGAGTTCTATTCCATCCCTACCAGTAAGGAAGCCTTTCGCTTGTCACGTCCCACGTGAATCTTGATATCCCCTTTGAAGGGCCCCCCTTCGTTGCTCTTGGCAAAGCTGCAAGCCTACTTAGCTTGGATACAGTTTCCCAATCGGAGCCACATCAACAGTTAATCCGCATCTAATAAAGTAAGTGGAGCTTTCACACACAGACATTTTTGACAGCTTTAAGGTTGTTTTTTTTCCGGTTTAAGTTAAGACTAAGCATTGAGTGGACCTCTCGGGCCAAATAGAGCCTTTTGCATGAGGCGCGCTAGCTTAAGAAGCAAGTCTTCCTGAGATAGGATGCGGCATAGTAGGTTTTTGAACAGTTACAGAATTGCCTTCCCGTAGGGTTGTCAGATGCTAAAAAACACAATGCAGCGGCGTTTGACAACACAAATTTCTTCTTTCAAACATACTGACCACTTTAAGTGGAGAAAATGTCATGTAATTTCTGCATCCAAATTGCTTCATCTGAAAACAGAAAATTTACTCTTTTCAACTCACCTCAAGTATGTGTGGTCGTCAGTCTTAAATTTTATCATGACAATTTGATCGCTTCACCCCTCCCTCCTCCACCTCAATGCCGCCCCTCCCCATAAACAAGAAAAAGATAAGTAAAATCTGAAAAGGACAAAACAAGGGAGGAAAAAGATATTTTTGCTTCTCAACGTGCGAGAAAAGATAAGTATAATAAACAAACTTCATTCTGTTATAAGTCATAATAGCCAAATTACTGATCCCAATTACTTTATTTTAGTTCCAAAGGGTTTCCCAATTACTTCATCTTAGTTAGTAGTTACAAACATTTACTACATGATAGTTGAAACTGACAAATTACTTTAAAGGCCTTGTAGCTAAATGAAAGTGATGCAAAAACTACACTAATGAGTTACCAATTCCTCAACTAAATCAATGACAGAAGAGAATTTTAAGGAGATAAAACCTGCAATTCGCTACTGTGCTCCTGAAGCAACTTTGCAGCACCAAGAAGCATAGTAACATGAGCATCATGTCCACAAGCATGCATCTTTCCAGGATTTTTACTTTTATGCTCCCACTCAACACCCTCCTGCACCAACAAGACCACATTAAATTCGAATAGGCATCATAAACAAACACCAAGATAAAGTCAAAAGCTTCAGAACATCATTGCAAGAATAAAAAATATCAAACCCATAGAAAGCAAAATTAGGAAAGACCTTGGAGTGTTCGCCCCAACCAAATGAACACGATGAAAGCAAGAACGCCTTAATGTATAACTCCAACAATGTCAAGTATATAACACCTCCACCACCCATAACACATAGCCCCCACCCACCCCCCACCCCCCAAAATTATGCCCATACACATACACAATGTCACGCACCGGGCCCAAAGAACCTGAACCCCAAGCGACACTAGTGTTAAAGAGCTAACAATAATTATCTCGGACTCAAAATGGTTAATCCAAATTATTACTACAACGCACAATACTTAATCATAAATCACACTCATATTACACATCACACATAAATGCATACATATAGTCTTAACACACTCAAACATATACATTAAAATTTGAGGCAGACCTGCATAGGTAGAGCATCCATATCAGCTCTGATTGCAACGAAGGGTGGTATCCCACTTCCAATGAAGCCAACAACACCAGTAACAGCGAAGGGGTACTTATATGGTATGCCCATTTTATCAAGTTCACTTCTGATAAGCTTACTTGTCTCAAATTCTTCAAAACAAAGTTCAGGATTTTCATGTATAGTCCTCCTAATACTAACCGTCCAATCAAAAAACTCTTGCCTTTTGGCCAAATTTAGAAACTTTTTTCGGATTTCAGCCAACCCTTCTTTGTTCAAGAAAGAATCTGATAAAGTGGTGTTTGCTAAAACAAGTATGCAAACAATGAAAATTGTAAAAACCCATTTGAGGAAAGCCATGAGTTGCTTTGTTTAGGCTTTGGAGAAGTTGAGGTTTTGAGTTTGAAAGATGTTTCGTTGTGGTGGTCTAAGGAAAGTGTTTCATGTAAGGTAGTAGCAGGTGTGCTTGGGAGGTGAGAATCATGGGACTTGTTAGGGATGGCAACAGGAGAGGGATTGTGGGTGCTCGTTTCACTCTGTTTTATTTGGGACGGGGATTAAGCTGAGAAATGAGAAATAGGGGTGAGAATGGAAATTAATTTTTAATTTTCGTGCGGGGATAGAGAGAGTGTGGGGATAAATATTTCTAGTGTTGCATATCCTGCCCTGTTATATAAATAATTATTTTTATTATTTTAATATTATATATGTATTAAAATTATATATATAAAAAATAATACTAAATAAAATATTATAAAATAGAGAAGAAAAATTAAATTATTTAAAAAAAATTTATAATTATTCTTAAAATTATTGTATGTTGTAACTTGAAATTTGTTATTATTTAACATAAATACTTTAATTTTATTATTGTTTATAGTGAATTAAGAGATTTGTTAGTTATTTTAATTGTATTTTAAAAAGTTTTAAATAACGTAACTAAAGATGAATTTTAAAAAATTGTAACTAATATTATATGTGACGTGTGATAAGCAAAAAAATTATAATAATCAATGTAATCTCACTAGTACAAATAAATATTTTTTTTCAATTAGAGTTCTCATACACAATGGTTAAGTTAAAATTTATTTTAAATATTTGAAACTCAATTACTATAATATTATTTTTACTATTTAATTGCAAGAATAATTAATATTAGACTTTATTTAAGATCTATATTTATATTTATCATTAGTATAACTTTAATTTATATTTTGAAGTTGCATGATTTAAATTAATTATAATTCTTAAGGTTTAAAAAGAATAATAAAAATTTCGCAGGTAATCCCCATTCCCCACAGGGATTCTGGGGCGGGGACGAGGCGAGAAACGGGGGTATAGAATGTGGGGACGGGATGGGGGATGGGGGAACTTTTTGAGTGACGAGACAGGGTATTGGATAGCTCCCCCCGCCCCTACCCCGCCCCATTGCCATTCCTAAGACTTCTATGTAATGACTTTTTTTTTTGAGTAAATGACTTCTCACCCCTAATATTTTGTTAAAAGTGGATAATACTTCTCTATGTTTTAAAACGTAACTAATTACCTTTCTATATTTTATAAAAATAACTACATTACTTCTCTATATTTTAAAACGTAACTAATTACCCTTCTATATTTTATAAAAATAACTAAATATCTCTTGTATTTTAAAAAGTAGCTGATTACCTCCTATGTTTTATAAAAATAGCTTATTACCCCCCTATATTTTATAAAAATAATTAATTGCCCCCTCTATTTTATAAGGGGTGTTAAAAAATACAAGGGAATAATCAACTTATTTTATAAAATACATGAAAGTAATCAACTATCTTTTAAAACACAAACAGGGTATTTAAAAACTTTCATAAAATATAAAAGAGTAATTAGTTACATTTTAAAATATAGGGGGTATTGTGCACTTTTAACAAAATACAGGGGGTGTTAAATCATTTACTCCTCTTTTTTTTTTTTCTTCTCCTCCCTCTTCTTCTTTTGCTAAATTCTATGTATTGGGGCATGGCCCTGCATCAGTGAGGTGAAGTTGTTTTTACAAGAACGCTATATTTGAGAGTTTATCAGTTTATGTCAAGTTTTACCAATTGTATTTTTTCGTTATAAACAAATTAGTATACAATTAAAGAGAAAAAGAAAAATAATAAGATTCGTATTTTTTTATTGATATTCAATTTTTTCATGGTCACCCTTTAAGTCTAAAAATTTAACACTTTGTTTGAATTTAAAGGGAAAGTATAATAAAAAAATGAAACAATAGCTAAAATTATAAAAAAATAAAAAGAAAGGAAAAGAGAGGATTAAAATTTGAGAACATTAAGAAAGATTTTTATATGAGATTATAAATTTTTTTTGTTTTTTTTTTTGCCACATTTTGTTTGTTCTAAAAATGGAAGGATTGAATAAATTTTACATACAAAGTTGACATATATATCTTTCTCTAATGATAGGGTGTGGGTTAAATAGTTGGTATAATTATAATTAATATAAAATATAAGAGTATAATAGTTGTCAACACAAAAAAATATATAGTCCTTTCTATTCTTTTCATCCTAAATTGGGGAAATAAAAATTTCGAGTATAATAGAGAGATTAGATTAATCACTCATAATACATATCCTTTATTATTCGTCCAAGCCAAGGTACCAAACAAGGCAAGGAATTCTTTAATTCCCTCCCCAACTATTCCCCTGATCCAAATAAAGCGTAATAAGTGGTTTGTTGGTAGGTCCAGCCCCATTTAGAGTGGCCAAGTTACAAGGAAAGAACAAGAAAGATAAAGCCGTGATTGTTATCAAATTGATAATCTTTCAGGTTTTAAGTTATCAATTTGATAACTATTTCTTACCATCCCTCTGTTTCTATAAATAAAGGGTGGTGGTGAGGAAGAAAATTACCTCCAGAGAGAGGGATCGAATCAATCGGGCAAAGAGAAAATATAAAGACCTGATAATAGGATTAGTGAGAGTAATTTATTAATATTAGGTATGGCAGGCCTAATGGGTATTTTGGATTAACAGGAAATATTCAAAATACAGTGTATGAAATCGGATAGTAATTCATATACAAGGATAAGTAGATCTGAGAATTAGTATATCCGATTAATCTATTTGAGATCGAACGAGTAGGTTCGATTGAGTTACAGCCAGATGAAAGTTGTGAGGTCACTCTGTATAGAGGATGAGAGAATATTTTATGTACTCCGGGGAGAGAGTAAATGAATATTCATGTAAGGAAAATTGAGACTTTATCCGTACAAAAAGCCAAGAATATTGAATAATAGTGAAATTACTCAATGGACGTAGCTAAAGTTGGGTGAATCACGTTAAATATTGTGTGTCACTTATTTATGTGCACGATCCAAGTTTTAAGATTTATTCTAAAATTTCCAATATGGTTAAAAATAATTATCTTGAATTTGAAAATTACTAACTTAGAGTAGTTACATGAATTATTATTTAAAATTAGAATGCTAATTTATAAACCTCTTTCATTTAATGCCTTGGGATCGTGGGAAATCATATCCATTATCTTCTTTATGTGTAAACAATAATAAAAAAATGGATCTTGCCATAAACTTTATTCGATAGTTATCAGAGTTTTGGAATGGATTAGAAATGAAGAAATATGACATTGAAAGTTAAACTGAAATTTAACTTGCTCTGTATGCTTGCGAGATTGATTCTCGCTTGTTATATTCTTAATATGTGTTATACGACATTAGACCTCTCTTGAATTAAGAAAGTTCAACTGAATTTTTTCCAATTTAATTCAGCATAGATATCAACTTCTCCTATTATTTTGTGACAATTTTAAAATCTTCGAATGCTAATTACATGATCTCCTCGTATGAACAAATATCACAAAACTGTGTTAAATATAAAACTGAACTTTAAATAACTTGATAGCTCTCACCTCTACTCATTGTGAAGGTTCATAGTTATTAACCAAAAACAAAAAAAGGTTCATGGGTAACAATTTATCAAGGGTTTATCTTACAAACGTCCATGGCCACACCCTTTCAATTTAGCATGTGAGCCCACGCACTGGGATGAGATTAACGATTGTCGAGACGTTTTAAAAACTTTTTTATTTATCAATAAAGAAGAGTGTTTAAATAATCTTCATTTACTTTAGGGAATAGATAGAATTTTCAAGTCAGTTAGTATAGATTACAAATCTAATGTAACAAATTTATAAAATTGTGTCTAGATGGTTTGAGTTACTATAATCTTCATTTGCTTTACAAAATCTATTTGACGAGCATTTTCTACATAATTTTAAAACTTTTACAGAAAAAAAGTAGGATTTTTGATACATCACATTCATGCATTTACGATACTTGTGACGTTATTGATATTCTTGAAATGTGTTCTATTTACTCGTAGCTCCTGTTTAATACTAGATAAAACAAATCTTAATTTTCGTTTTCCTTGTGATGGACGAGGAGATACATGTTAAGTATCGACTTGGGATCATATCTTCTTAGGACTATTCTGGATGTACGACGGGGTTTCGATAGTAATACTCCATTCAGTTGGAAAATGGATTCAGATGTTTGGGGCTTCACAGAGAGTAGGTCACTTTCTTATCTTAAATGTAACACAAGATTGGATCCCTGGAGAGAGGCATGCAACTAAAAACTGTTTCTTTATTAACTTTGCAAATCCAAGTAATCATCCCCTTTTACCAACTCTAGTTGTCAAGTTTTAAAGCTCTTACATGCAGCTCTGTTAGGATCAAAGGATTTCAGCAGAGCCATAGTCAAATGATTGCAAAGAAGGAAAAAATGAGATGTAATATAGTGCAGTAACAACTTGAGAAGGATCAAGACAGTGACCTAAACTTGACCCTCACCTGTACAATTATTACAATTCGTTGTGAAAATTTCCCTCTTGTGTGGTTGGTTTGGGATTGTACTCGAGAAGGTAGGTCGCAGCCAATGATGCATGTAGAGCAGCACCATAGGGAAGTACATCTTCATTTACTTTATAGTAAGGAGAGTGTCCTGGTTCGAGTTTTCCCTGAGTCTCATTCAGCATCCCGATCCAATGGAAGTGGCCTGGGATAGCCTCTGCGAAAAATGAGAAGTCTTCTGCTCCCATAAGAGGTTGCATATCTTTGATGTTGTTAAGGCCCAGCATCTGTCCAGCTACACGCAGGAAATGCATATGCAGATCTTTGTTGTTTACGGTCACTGGGTAAAACGGTCTGTCATCTTTATCAAATTGGACAGTTGCATTGCACCTCAGTACTGCAGCTTGTCCTATAATAACCTGTATGCATTTGGGGATAGCGCCATCAGTCATGCAATAGAATACTCTCGTGATAGTTTTGGCTACTATAGAACACTTGTCAATGAAATTATGTATAGCTGCTTCTCTCCTCTCACACTTAGCACAATAGCGGAAGATGTAAACATAACGAAATTAGAGAAGTGTCTGTGAAAGTAGATGCAGCCAGATAAGTGACTAATTAAAGTTTACCTCTTCAATTCTGTGTTTGAGTTGCACGAAACTCTCCTTTGAAAGTGCCCTGAAGGTTCCACCAATGGTCACGGAATCAGGAATAACATTAAAAGCACCACCTCCTTGGAATTTCGCGACAGTAACAACCTGTAAGATCGTGCATTTCCATGAAAACAGTTCCAGCAATAACAAAGATATGAAGAGATATGAGCTGAGTTTGAATGTTGGTTTGGTTGCATATGGTGAAAATTAAAAATGAAATATTCATGGAACACTGTTTAGCGGTGTAGAAAATACTAGTACTATGAAGTGACAACAGCAGCAATGTACTTGCTGCCTGGAAAACAAAGAACATGGGGGAGAACTCCAACTCATATTTTCGTTACCTGACATAAACTCATCTTGCTGTTCGTACGATAGAGATTAGACAAGCAATCAAATTTTGCATAAAAAAATTCTGCTTTTGGTTTTGTGAAGAAAGCAGAAGAGAAAATTCTAAATTCCAAACTGAAGCTTCAGCTATTGTAAGTGAGGAGACAAGCATAAAGACAGGATCTCAAACCAACAGATCCGATGTTTATGAATATGTCAAATGCATATTCTCATACTTGCATGTATATATGAGTTTGTGTCTGCACTGCACTGCATAGGAAGACACATATACCTGCACGCATGCATACACATCTGGACGCGCGCACACACACAGACAGAGAGAAACTGAGTGGATGATGAGTGATACCTTCGAGTCCAAAGGATCAGCTTCCCGTGAAATAAGATGTTGCAAACTAACAATGATGTTGGCAGCTGCTATAATTGGGTCTATAGCATGCTGGGGAAGTGCTGCATGACCCCCTCTTCCAGAAATTACAGCCTCAAAGAATCCATTGGCAGCCATTACTGGGCCAGGCCGGGTGGCAGCTGTGCCAATAGGATACCTATAAGATACATGGAGTCCGAAGATGGCACCAACGTTCTCCAGAATCCCAGCATCTAGCATTTTCTTTGCTCCCCCACCCCCCTCCTCAGCTGGTTGGAAAACCAATAGAACTGTACCCTGAAATGGATTAATACAGAAACAGTGGAACGTTTAATGTAGAGGAATATAACATTGCAATAAAGGTTGTTTGCTGAAAGCCCAAAAACAGCAAGAAAGAAGAAGGGTAATAGTGCACAACGACTAACTATGGTTTCCAATATTAATTAGAATGGATTATAGCTACAATCTAAAATGACAGAGCAACCACATCAAAATCCATCATACTAGTCTAAAATAGATATCAAACGGGTCAAAATTAAAAATAATATTTCTGACTCGACCTATTTATGAGATCCAAGCTGCTGGGCTTGAGGAAATGAAAACAAAATACCATTGCAAGCGGATGATAAACAGAGATGAAATGGTACTTCACTAACAGAGGAGGAAAAAAAAAAGATGAGCTTCTCACAAGCAATGTTCAAAGGGACATTATTCTTTGCAGCTGCACCATGGGGCATACATTAGATTTTGATGCTGTACTCTTTACTTATTCTGAACTAAAAGCTGTGAGAAAAGAGGTTTTACGACATTAGACAGTGCTCTAGTCTTTGCTCTATCCATAACTTGTCAACTCGAACAACCTCCACAAATGGAAACTTAAAAGAATCTCTCCCACCCTAGTCCTCCACTCTTCCCAACTCGTTCAATGCCCTGGGGGCATTTCCAAATCACAGAAAATTTTTGAATAGGATATATCTTCTCAATAGGGATATAGGCACTTGAAGTTTGTCATGCAAGCAATGAGCAATATCAAAACGAATTAGCAAGATAGTTGATTAAAAAGCATTTACGAGAAGTAGAACACTTGATATTGCCAGATTTATTAGTACAAACAATGTAAAGATTAAAAGCAAAACAAAACTGGTAAGAGCTACCAACTTCTCAACTAAATCAATCACAGGAAAGGAAAATTTACGGGGAAAAAAAAAACCTGTAATTCTCTATTGTGCTCCTGAAGCAACTTTGCAGCGCCCAGAAGCATAGCAACATGAGCATCATGTCCACAAGCATGCATCTTTCCAGGATTTTTACTTTTATGCTCCCACTCCACACCCTCCTGCAATAACAAGAGCACATTAAATTCACATAGACATCAAAGTTAATAACTTCAAAACATCATTGGAAGAATCGGCTAATAAAACCTATAACCCCCAACACGAGCACACACAAACTTGCATATATATAACTGAACACCCTTAAATTGTGACACTCAGAATTCCGAGCACCATAAGGGAAACTCGTATTATATCTTAAGAATAACTATCTTGTCTTGGGTATTCAAATCCTCTATTCTAAAATGATTCATGCGAGTTATTCTATAAATTCACATCAATAACTTATATGATATGCTAATACGTCAGGGGCACAGATATATCTTTGAATAACATTTTTTTTTATCACATCCCAAACGCGACTAGTGTACTAGTTTTAAGAATGAGTCTCTTGGATCTCAAACTCATTCACCCAAAATCATTAACCCGAATTATCACTTAAAACCACATCACTCACTTATTAATCATTCTCTTATTATGTGTCTCGCTTATCAATCACTCTCATATTATGTCTCCCACCACCAAGATAGAACATCTCAACGAACAAATTATATCCCCCCACACATACATCAAAAGTTTGAGGCAAACCTGCATGGCTAGAGCATCCATATCAGCTCTGATTGCAACAAAGGGTGGTTTTCCAGTACCAATGAAGCCAACAACACCAGTGACAGAAATGGGGTACTTATATGGTATGCCCATTTTATCAAGCTCACTTCTAATAAGCTTACTTGTCTCAAATTCTTCAAAACCAAGCTCAGGGTTTTCATGTATTGTCCTCCTAATACTAACCATCCAATCGAAAAGCTCTTGCCTTTTGGCCAAATTTAGAAACTTTTTTGGGATTTCAGCCAACCCTTCTTTGTTCAAGAAAGAATCTGACAAAATGCGGTTTGCTAATAAAATTGTGCAAAAAATGAAAATTGAAGAGACCCATTTGAGGAAAGCCATGAATGGCTTTGTTTGGGGCTATGGAGACGTTGAGGTTTTGAGTTTGAGGAATCTTTGGCTATGGAGGTCTAGCAAATGTGGTTCATGTGGGTAATCAAGAATCTAGTCAACGAAAGGTAAGATTTTTGTTGGATTATTATAGTTGAAAATGTGTTTAACTCACGTGTGGTTGCGCCAAGGTTTAAATCCGATGTGCATAAGTTGAGTTAGAGTTGGATTAGTCCGAGAGGAATGTCTTGATTTTCTTGATGTACATCATGGTTTTAGTTATTTTTTTTTTAGTTTTAGTTATTTTTTTTTATAAAAAAATTAACTCAAAAAAATTAATATTAAATTACTATTTAAATTTAAAAACTGATTTATAAATAGTTTTCATATTTTATTCAAATCAACAATTGTACTCATAATCCAGCCTTATGTTCTGTGTCGAATTTATATGAGATATTATAATTACTCCTTAAGTATCTTATGTCTCATCAAGGGCATAGTATCCACACAAAAAGAAAAACAAGGCATCCCAATAATCAAGAAAGGGTAAATTACTAAAATTATCCCTCATTTTATAGGCTTGTGACAAATTTATTTTTCATCTTAAAATCGTAATAAATTAATCTCTCTATCTTTCAATCTGTGACACCGTTGGTCATTTTTGTAAAAAAAAGTTAAAAATCACATTTTAGTAGCGGCCGGGAAGCCTTCAATACTGGGAATCGCTTGGGTCGTCTCAAATCTTACGATTGGTATTTATCCCCTTAAAAAGATTGGAAAATAAAAAAAGTTAAAAATCTAACGGAAAACTTACATGAGTTGTACGTGACCACCATATGAAATGATAATTTTGCCCCTGCTATTTCTGAAAAATGGTGGTCATGTGCAGTTCATGTGAATTTCCCGTTAGAGCGATTAAAAGGCTACTTTTAGGCCTAAGCAAGGCAGGTAGAGGCACATCACAAACTGAAAGATGAGGGATTTGTGAGAGATATATGCATGAGAATGCGGATATGAACGAAATAAATTACAACTTAATTTAAATGAATGAAAAAAATAAAGTCGAATAAAAATCGCTAAAATATTAACATTTAAAAGAAACTCGCAATCTCGATCATGTAATTACACATAAAATCGAGTAGGCGAACAAACAAAAATAGTACTGAAGTAAAATAACAAACTAGACATGAAAATGAGTAGGCAAACTTATATAGAAGTTGCAATCTCGATTAAAAATCGAGTAAGCTAACTTATATAAAAGTAGCAATCTCGAATAGACAAAATATAGAAAATAAAGAATTATACAATCTCGACCATGTAATGACACATGAAGTCGAGTAGGTGTTAAGTAAGAAAATGGAAAGAAAAGACTGAAAGAAAGAAAGCAAAAAGAAAGGTAACTGAAATCAGAAAGTTGAAATACTTACTTGAATAATGATAATTGATGCAGTAAACTTGAAATATAATCACTGAGGCTTGATTTCTCAGTTTTCTTAAGACGTTGTTGCCCCGCTGTGGTACTGATGGACTCTTAGCAATAGTCTCCCAAGATTCAACGGTGTAGTATCTTCAATAGTAGCACTCCAAATTGAAGAACTTGGTGAACTTGAAATGTTTGATTTATCTCTCAAAATATGTAATGATTTCTCAAGATGTGTTTTTGTAGAGATTTCCTAGCACTAATGCTCTAAAAAAGGTGTTTAAAACTGGTCCTCAGACCTTATATTTATAGGCAAGCTCGTACCTATCATGAAGGGGTGCAAATCATTCAAAGGAATTTTCCCGTTGGTGCAATGTGGACAAGTCGGATGAGTCTCGTCCGACTTAAATATAATGCTCACTGGACAAGTCGGATGAGTCAAGTTGGATGAGTTGACTCGTTGGACGTGAATATAATGCCCATTGGACAAGTCGGATGAGTCAAGTCGGACGAGTTGACTCGTCCGACTTGAGCATTATTGCTCACTGGAACAGTTAGATGAGCCAAGTCGGACGAGTCACTCATCTAACTTCCTTGTCCAACTTGAACCTCCATTTTACACTAATTTTGTTGGCCTGATAAGCTTATAATCTTTATTTTGATAATAACAAAGCATCTTAATTGTGATTTAAGAATTCTTATTTGTATCTTGGGTAAGTTATTCAAATTCATCAACACATGATTGTCCCAAGCAAAGCCACATCAACTTGTTCATTCAAAATGATCAAATGCTAGCTTCAAAACTATTGGATCAAAGTCAAAGCCCAATCAGAAATTGTATCAAAGCCTAAAATGTATTCTTATATCTTGTCTCATTCAAATGAAGTCTTTCATGAGGAATCAAGCTATGAATACCTGAAGAAAAAGACTTGTCAACTCAAAAAAATGAAGTTGAAGATTCGACGATAAAAAGAAAGTTGCAAGGAAGGAGACGTGGCGAAATAAGGGGTACCGGCTAATAAAATGTTGTCTGCCTAAGTATGACTTGTGTAGCTCATAATTTCTCCAAAAGATTTTTCATAAAATTTTTATTTACAAAATATCCTTTGAACATATATTTTCAAAAAAGTCATTACAAACTCATTTTTGAAAAACAAGACTTTTTCGATTTCAAATTCTTGTGGCATAAAAATTGTTCTATATATTTTTAAAGAGTTTTTGAAAATATTTTGGGATGTTAAAAATGCTATAAATACTTTTTTATAAGTGCCCTCAAAAGTGCCCAAATGCTTTATTATTTAACAAATTGTTTTGGGGCTCAAAAAGGTCACTTTTCAGCATTTTAAGCATCCGGGCGTTACTAGTTTTATCCGATTGATCGGATGAAGGCCACAATGCCCGGAAAAGAGCTCTGGTCCGGGCGTTACCGCCCCATCCGGTCGACCAGATGAAGGCCTCAGCGACCGGATAGCTTAACGGGAAAATTCGAGATTTTTGCATTATATCTGTTTTGTGTCTAACTTTTCCCTCTTTTTAAGTCATGCTCTCTCACCATCTCAAACAACTCCTCCAAGTCTTAAGCTTCAGATTTCTAAGCTAATTCAAAGAGCTTTTCATATTATTTTCATTGAGAAATCTTGAGCTATCATTTTCATATCTTTGTGCATTCAAAGTATTTTTCAATTGTAATATCAAACTCAAATAGGAGTTGCAATTGTCATTTGTATTATCACACAATCTTTGTAATACACTCTTTCACATAGATTGAGAGAATCATTGTGAGAAGAAGTATTGTAATCCTTTGTAGACTCAAAGGAAGAAAGGATAGTAGGTTAAGCTTCACCTACACTTGAAGGAGCTTGTGTAACTCTTGTGGACTCAAGAGTAATTGTAGTTGGTTTTTGCTTCACCAACATTTGAAGAAGCATCTTAGTGAAGAGTTGTTAAATCCTAAGGGAAGGGAAGACCTTAGGTGGTGGCCTAGGCCTTCGGGAGTACGAACCACTTAAAAATCATCGTGTTTGATTTCTCTTACTCTACTCTCATTATTTTCAAGTCATTTACATTCGTATAGATATTGCTCATATTAACTATTTGATAATTGTTGAGTTATCTATTTGGAATTTATTTTTGAAGTTCTAATTGCTTATCTAGTGTTATATACTTGTGTGCTCACTAAGTGTTTGATAAATTGCCTACAAGAACTTCTAGAGTATTATCATCTTTCACTAGACATTATTTCCGCATCAAGAATTTTTAAATTGTTTAACCTTTCCAAACAACCTAATTCACCCCCCCTCTTAGGTTATCAAGGACTAACAAATTTAATGTCCCAATTTCGCATTCAAACATGTTGGGTCAACCCAAGTGATCCTACTCCGATCATGGACCCATTTTTTTGATCAAATTGAGATAAAATTAGCCACAGACACTTGGGTTTATATCACACAACACCAACAGGATTAATTTGTTGCAATTTAAAGATGAAGACAAATTTATCACAAACCGATAAGATAAGAGACCATTTTAATAATTTACTCATCAAGAAATAACTCCTGAAGCTTAAGAGATAGCTCTCGTTGTGTTCACACGATGTCGTATTTTGTCTCACATAACTCTTAAGCCCCACAATCTCGACTAGTATTCATTTGGGTTTTAAACGAGTGAATATACACACCTTGACTTAATTTTTAATTGAGTGTTATATTTTAAAGTGAAAAGGATTGGGTAGGTACGCTTTTAAATTTCCACTTAGATGATCATAGCATATAGTGTTAAAAATAATTGAAAAGTAAATGAGAAAATTGAGTTCAAAGTTAACAAGTCAACTTGGAGAAAAAAGATTTAGCAAAAAAAAAAACTTGGGAAAAATAAAGTGTTTAGATATTCTCTAGACGTATATTTTCTCATAAATATGTATAAAAATAGACTGATATTTAATATTTCTCTAAATGGATAAAACTTATCAAAATAGTTCCACACCTTTTTGAATAGACATTAAAAACTTTATACATACTAAATGTATTTTTTGAGATTTTCATTTTTACATAATAGTGCATACAAGGAGTCTATTTGCATTATCAGGAAGAGAATTCTGCATGTTGTTCTTACAATTTGGTGTGTTACAATTGCAAAAGAAAATTGTTACATAGTATGTGTTAGCCTAAAGGGTTTCTAAATCTTGATTTTGGTAATTACAAATCATAAATGTGCTTAATGAGTTTGTTAAAGTGTGCACAAGTAAAGATAAATCAAGATTGACTCAAATTCCAAAATCATCAAAGCTAAAGAAGGAAGAAGAACATTCAACAATTCAAAGAAAAGATTCAAAGAATGAAGATGGAGTTATAAGGATGGAGACGGAAGTCATAAGGGGTACCGGTTGGAACTTAACTGGGGTTTTGGGTCTTGCAAAAAAATATATGCTCAATTTTGATTCTCAAATATTGTGTTGAAACATTTGAAAAAATATCTTACAAAATATGTTTAAAAGAAACATTTTTTAAAACTCAACCCTGGCAGTTTTGGTTCCACCGACGACCCCATGGTGACCGATCGACCGGTGGCCAAAAGGTTGTCCGCCCGAGACTCGTCCACCGGACGAGGGTGGGCCAAAATGCTGATTCAAAATATAGCCATTTGTGAACGTTGGGAGCATTAATTACACCCATTTTCAGCTCTATTGATCTCTCTCAACTGCAAAATCTCACTTCATTGATTTAAAGCAATTACTCTTGAGTTCTTTCATCATCTTTATCTTTGAATCATCATAAAGCTATATTTTGAGCAAGAATTTGTGAGCATTATTGAGAGAAAAACATTCATTCTATTCATCTATCCTAAAAGAGGGCTTTTATTGTGAATCACAAACACTTATCAAAAGAAAGAGTTAAACACTTTGAAAGGGAGGATTTTCTTGTCAAAAGTGTTAAAGTTAAAGCTTTGTCTTGAGAAGAGGTATTTTCTATTGTAAAAGCTTGAACTATCATTGTAGTTGGTTTGTGGACTCACCAACATTTGAAGAGCCACCATAGTGAAGATTGTTGAAATCCTAAGCGGGGAGCTTGGGTCGTGGACTTAGGCGGGGGTCGAACCACACTAAAATCGCGATTTGCAATCTCTTTCTCTCAACTCTCTCTTTGCATTATTTTCTGCTCACTAAGTGTTTGATAAATTGTCTCACTCACATTTTATATTGCAAAAGTGCATATGTATTTAGAATTGTTTTTGATTAATCATTGCTAGTATATTGCATAATCGAAAAAGTAGTATTATTGTATATATAACCTAATTTACCCCCCACCCCTCCCTCTCTCTCTTAGGTTTAATTAAAGGACAACAAGTGGTATCAAGAGCTAGGACTTTGCATATAGCTTAACATCTAGCAAAGAAAAGATAAATGGCAAACAATACTACCTCTCCTTACTTTAAAAGTTACTCTACTAATAGGCCTCAATTGTTTATAGGTACAAATTTCAATTATTGGAAAACAAGATGGAGACATACATACAATCCGTTGACTATGTTTTATGGTCACTAGTAGAAGATGGTCCTTATGTTCCAATGAAGGAGGTAATGGTCAAAGATGCCCCAAGTGCAAGTGGAGTTGAGAAAGTCAAAACCACTCAAGTGTCCAAGAAAAGGAGAGAGTTCAATGATCAAGACATTAGTATGATGACCAAGAACTCAAGAGCCAAGAACATCCTCTATTGTGCTCTAAACAAAACCGAGTATAGTCGTGTATGTGAAGCCCCGCACACACACTCATGCATTTATTTATATGAGCTATGAGTATTGACGTGCACTTGTATCATCTTACTTGCATTCACAAACTTTTGTGTACAGTTACATCATTTTACATGTATTAAGTGTTTTAGATAAAATATACATTATTTAAATATCTTTTAGTGCACTATATATCTTAAATGTTTACTAGGTGCAATATAAATAAGTCAGAAACTAAGTTAGAATTACAGGAACTAAGTAGAGAGTATTTGCAAATGTTAGAAAACTTTGGGGCCAAAGTACAATTAAATAAACTTTGACTTAGACACCAATTAAACTACATAGGACTAGGATTAGCTTATAAACTACACTTGAAACAGCTGACTATAGAAAGAAAAGGAAAGGGAAAGAATTACAAATCTAGAAAAACACTTGGAGTCAAATAGCAAAACTTATAAATTTTTGGGGTCAACTTTAGAATTAAACTGTAGAAATTGGGAAAGAGTTAGGTGGCAAATTATATATGGATGGAAAGCTCTACGAGTCTAGTTTCTAATGCTTCAAACCGTTCGTGAATTGGAGTTTTCTAGAAGAAGTTATGATCATTTTTGTAAAGTGTCGCAAAACTGTTTTGTTACGGGGGTTTGACGAAGCTTGTCCATTTGACTTAGCCTTTTACCCAATTACCTTAGTTATTCTTCTACCTAACTTGGATAAAAACATATGATGATTGGGGGAAAAAAGGAAATCCATAGCAGGCCATAGGAGGAAAAAAAGAAAGAAAAAGAAGTCTTGCTTTAGCCAAAAGTAGGAAGAAAACATAGAAGAATTTGGGGGAAAGTTGTCTTCTTGTCCCCAACTTGTCTACTATTGTTTAGCTTTAGATCAAATTCAGATTATTCTCCTTCTCTTCTCAATCTCTGCAACACACATACACACACACTAGACTAGAAGCAAGAAGTTAGAAGAAGAAGAAGATGATTGCTCTGTTTTGCTAGGAGAAGAAGGAAGCACTTGACTTTGATTCAACTTGCTTGGTTCTTACCATTTCTTAACCATCTTTGACTTTAATCTTCATAAGGTGAGGATTCTTTCAAAATGAAGTTTTGTGAGATATAAATGCATATTGATGGATTTATGAGGTTTGTATGGAGTTATATTAGCAAACCTATGGTTGAAATGTTGTTGGAGCTTGCTATTGATGATTTAAATGAAATATGATGTTGCTGAAATTTTTGATTGTTCTCGATGATGAAGCTTGTATCTAGCTATGTAAATATGGTTGATTGTTGCTTATTTAGGTTGCTAGAGGTTTCTTGGTTGTATAGTAGTTGTTGTTGATGATTTAGAAGATAGAACATGCAATGAAAATCTCGAAATAGTTACTGGACAGATTTGTCCAACCAGAAATTTTAGCCCGTTTTTATGGTTGGATGATTTTATAAAAACCTGAAAAATTCAGGAAATGTAGAAAACTCATAGAGGAACATTTATTCTGTTGGTCATGTCATGAGTAAAAATCGTTTTCATGCTCGAAAACACACAAGACAGTAGGTTTTGGAAAAAATGCTGCTACTGGACAGGCTACTGCCCGTGTAGTATTATGTGTTTTAAAAATAGTAAACGATCTCGGAATTGAATGAAATTTTTACAGTATCTAGATTAGAAGTTAGGAACAAACTTTGTATTTTCCAGATCGCCAAATTATATCTCTAAAAAGCTCTGAATTTTCCATTTCCAAAATAACGCAAGAATAGCATTCAATCTGGACAGAAAAAATATAGTAGCACTAATTGAGTCATAAGTCGGTCAACTTAAGGCGAAATTGAGTTCCGCTTGATTTTAGAATTATCTACACTCAAAGAGCTTTAATTCTATACATAATTCGAATAATTTGAACTTCAGGAAGATAGGTTACGGATTGGCTAAAATTAGATTAATGCAGTGAGATAAATATTGTTTTAAGCTAATAAGTTTAGCTCTAATGTAAATTGCTATTGATTGAATGGCTAAGTACTTGGATTATTAATGTGTAGTGTTATTATATGACCTCTATATATGTTAGAATAATTATGGAGTCATTTAATTTGAATTATATTACTTGATTTCTCGTTGAACTACTCGATATGCTATAAATGAACAACTATGTGCTAGTTGTGATCTCGATGACTACATGATTGCTATATTGATTGTTTGCATAAACTTGCATTGAAATTGGTATCCAAAAGGGGTTGCAACCACCTAGTCTTGGCATGGTAGTGTGCATACTACGCCGGATATCCTCGGGGTATCGGTGATCTTATGTCTACCATGGTCCTATTCCCCTCTCGCTCGGGAACTGTGATTTCCTTGGAGAATCGGGTCGTAGGTTTGAGTATTGTATGGAATACTCTATTTGGGAGATAAAGAAGGAGATGTTGAACATCTTAATTATTAGCGAGGCAGGCCACCTCCACCGCTTGTTAAATGATTTATAATCCTCTTCTCGCTTGGGGGCATTGACTTCCTCGGAGATGTTGGAAAGAGTAAGTTATTTCTTACTTTGTGTGTGACATATGATTTGTATATGTATACTTGAATTGATTATTGAATACAGATATTGCGTGCTCGAAATTTCGTGTTTAATTGATAATTATTAACTGAGATTAGTACACGAATGTTTCATCGATAATCTGTTAATTATGGTGAACCGGTTTATCTTATTCCATTAATCATCTGTTGATTACGGATATCTAGTTTACTGTTATCGAGTTGAATTTGCTTGTTAAGTGCATTGCACGAGCATGGATTTGAAAAATGATTTTTGAAAGATAAAAATGATTGCGAAAACGCATCTCAGATTCCCCCCTCACCGAGCTTTGGTGCCGGATAAGCTCACCCTCGTTTTTCCCCCTTTCAGGTATAGGTGAGCCGGAGTACGATATTTGGTGATTGTGTGCTAGGGAATATATGTTCGTGACTTTAATCTCTAGTGATGAAGTTTGTATAATATGTGGTATTTGAATTAATGTAATAGTTAAATGTTGTACTTATATATATATAAATTTTGGTTATATAAATGATATATGTTATACTTTGGAATTAGATTGTCGTTTTAAAATGTGTTGGGCGAATTATAAAATGTTGTTGGAAGTTGGAGTTGAGGAGTAATAGTGAAGGATTTGGAGTTGTGGCTTGTGATTTTTTTGTTTATAGGATAAAACTGAAAAATCCAAAATACAACCGTTGTGCTGTCCAATTTTCAAGGAAATTAATAATAGGCTAAAAATTTGACTAAGTTTGATTGGTAATTAAATCAACTAAGTTACAACCAGATTTAGTCCATCGACTAAGGTAAATAAAATTTTGAAATTTGAAATTTAGCAATTGGAAAATAATTGTTTTTTTAAAAGTTTTGAAATATTGAATTATGATCATAGTGCTCGGGCTATTGTAATTGTGCCTTAGCGGACTTAGGGGGAGCGACCTTCTTAAGCCCGTGGCATCACGATCCCAGGAATGTTGGTGGTTTATTTATGGTATTAGAGATTATATTAGCGATTGAAAATTTGGGATCGTGACAGTGTAAGTCAATATGAAACCGCTCACGAGATTTGGAAGATGTTACACATGTCTTATCAAAGAACACATCAAGTAAAGAATACCAAAATTGATCTTCACATTCATGAGTATGAATTGTTTCGTATGAAGGCCGGAGAATCACTAAATGAAATGTATCAAAGATTCTCCACAATCGTAAACAACTTAAGTGCTCTCGGGAAGAAGTATCCAAATGAATAACTCAACTGGAAGATTCTTATGGATCTTCCAAATGAATACAAACCAAAGGTGACGTCTATTAGAGAATGAACCAATCTTTCCACGATTATGGTGCATGAGCTCATTTGCAACCTTGAAATAGAGGAACTTGTATTGAATCAAGAAAAAATACGAGATGAAGAAGAAAAGAAGACAAGGAAATCACTTGCTCTCATTGCTCAATCTCAATCGAGTGATGGAGACAAAGATGATAGCGATCATGATGAGCTTGCACTTCTTGCAAAGAATTTTAAGAAGTTCTTGAAATACAAAAAGATGAAGAGAGAAGAGCCCATCAACAACAAAGTCAAGAGAAGATTCAAAGAAAAATTAGAAAAGACCAACGAAGAGAAAAAATGCTTCAATTGTAACAAACCGGGACACATCAAAGCAAAATGTCCAAAATTGATCAAAGGAAAACAAAAGGCAATGAAGGCGTGTGTTGATGATGATGTATCAACCGGTGATGAAAGTGGAAGCAAAACCAAAGTAGCCAACTTTGTGTGTTTCATGGCTAGAGATGATGAGGTTGCCCTAAAGGTGAAGTATGAAGATACTTGGGTTATTGATAGTGGGTGCTCAAGGCATATGACAGGAGATGTATCTTTCTTTTATGAGATTGACAAGGATTTCAAAAGTAAAGTTAGCTATGGAGAAAATGAAGGAGACAAAGTCATTGGTAAGGGTAGCATAGGAGATATAAATTATCTCTCTATTCATGATATCTTGTATGTTAAAGGTCTAAGACATAATTTGTTAAGTGTAAGTCAATTTTATGATAATGGATTTAGAGTTTAATTTCTATCTACTTGTTGCAAGGTGTATGATAAAGATGATAAAGTGTTGTTTGTTGGAAATAGATATGATAATGTGTACATAATTAATTTTCATGAGTTGAAGTGTCAAAATGTTACATGCTTAGTTACTATTAATGAAGACTCATGGTTATGAAATAGAAGACTTGGTCATGCTAACATGGATTTACTTGCTAAGCTTTTAAGAAAAGAACTTGTCATAGGTCTTCCTAAGACTAGATTTCAAAAAGACCATTTATGCGATACATGTCAATTTGGAAAACAACACAAGACATCTTTCAAAACAATTAGCAAGGTAACCACATCAAGAGCTTTACAAAAATTACATATGGATCTATTTGGTCCAATGGATGTGGTAAGCCTAGGTGGATCTAGATATGTCTATATTATCACAGATGATTACACTAGATTCACATGGGTGAGACCCCTTGCACATAAAAATGATGCCTTCAATGAATTTGCTAAACTTTGTAATAAGGTACAAAATGAGAAAGACTATTACATAAATTGCATTCATAGTGACCAAGGCACCGAATTTATAAATGCATTTTTCATGGACTATTGTGAAGAACGTGGCATTGAATGTAATTTTTCAGCTCTTAGAATTGTTCAACAAAATGGGGTAGTAGAAAGGAAGAATCGAACACTACAACAAATGGTAAGAACAATGTTGAAAGAAAACAACTTGCCAATATACTTTTGGGGTGAAGCCGTAAATACAGCATGTTATGTGTTAAATCGTGTGCTAATTAGACATTTTCTAAAGAAAACACCCTATGAATTATGGAAAGGTAGAGCACCAAATGTGTCTCATTTTAAAGTGTTTGGTTGTAAATGTTTCATCCTAAATACAAAAGAACATCTTGGCAAATTTGATTCAAAATCGGATGAATGACTTTTTATGGGTTACTCTTCAAGAAGCAAAGCCTATAGAGTCTTTAACAAAAGAAATATGCTTATCGAAGAGTCTATGCATGTGGATTTTGATGAAACTAATCATTTTACCCTGAGAAAGAATGATGATGATGTAGGTGTTCCCGAAGTTGACACTCAAATCTTACCTACTACCATTGACAATGAGGGAACCTCAAGTGATCCAAAGGAGACAAATATTGAAGAGGGACAAACCTCAAAGGATGGTGAAACTCTATCAAATCCACAAGGCGATGAACAACCAATGCAAAATGACCAAGAAGTTACAACAAATGATGATTTACCAAAATGTTAGAAATTTGTAAGAGATCACCCAAATGATCAAATTATTGGTGATCTTTCAAAGGGAATAAGAACTCGTTCTAATCTAAATGCTTATTGTGAACATGTTGCTTTTCTTTCTCAAGTAGAGCCTAAAAATGTTAAGGAAGCTTTAGATCATGAAGATTGGATAATTACCATGCAAGAAGAATTAAATCAGTTTGAAAGGAGTAAGGTATAACATCTAGTTGAAAAACCTAAATACTAACCTATAATTAGTACAAAATGGGTTTTTAGGAACAAATTAGATGAAACCGAGGTTGTAACTAGAAATAAAGCTAGGCTAGTGGCTCAAGGGTATAATCAAGAAGAAGGCATAGATTATGATGAGACCTTTGCTCCCGTAGCTAGACTTGAATCCATTCGTATGCTTCTTGCCTTTGCATGTTTTATGAACTTTAAATTATATCAAATGGATGTAAAAAATGTCTTTTTAAATGGCTATCTCAAGGAAGAAATTTATGTGAAACAACCACCCGGATTTGAGGACTCTAACTTTCCAAATCATGTATATAAACTAGATAAGGCATTATATGGCTTTAAGCAAGCACCTAGAGTATGGTATAATAGGCTTAGCAACTATTTGCTTGAAAAAGGGTTCACTAGAGGCAAATTAGATTCCACTCTCTTTGTCAAAACGAAAGGCAAAGATATATTGCTTGTGCAAATTTATGTTGATGATATAATCTTTGGTGCTACTAATGAATCTCTTTGTGAGTATTTATCTAAGTGTATGCACAAGGAATTTGAGATGAGTATGATGGGAGAATTGAATTTCTTTCTCGGACTCCAAATCAAGCAAACACAAGAGGGTACTTTCATCAATCAAGCCAAGTGCACTAGAAAACTTATCAAAAAGTTCGGGCTTGAGTCAACAAAAGAAATGAGTACACTAATGTCAACATCAATCAAGCTTGACAAAGATAAGGAAGGTAACACGGTAGATGAAAAGCAATATCGAGGTATGATCGGAGGTCTTCTTTATTTAATTGCTTCTAGACCCGATATTGTATTTATTGTGTGCTTATGTGCTCGTTTTCAATCTTATCCTAAAGAATCTCACTTAAATGCTGTAAAAAGAATCATTAGATATCTTAAGGGGACTATAAATTTAGGATTGTGGTATTCGAAAGGTACATTATTTGAACTTATAGGGTATTCGGATGCGGATTATGCAGGAGATCGAGTGGATAGGAAGAGTACTAGTGGTTGTTGTCAATTTCTAGGACATTCATTGATCTCTTGGTCTAGTAAAAAATAAAATAGTGTAGCTCTCTCTACGGCCGAAGCTGAATATGTATCTGCCGAAAATTGTGTTGCTCAAATTCTTTGGATGAAACAAAATTTACTAGACTATGGCCTTGTGTACGATAGTGTGCCTATTAAATGTGATAATACAAGTGTCATTAATCTCACTAAAAATCCCATTCAACATTCCAGAACAAAATATATTGAAATTAGGCATCATTTCATTCGTGATCATGTTCAAAAAGAGGATGGTGTGCTTAACTTCGTTAACTTCATGCATCAATTAGCTGATATTTTTACCAAACCTTTGCATGAGAATCCATTTTGTGTGATTAGAAGATAGCTGGGCATGCTTAAAATATGAGTGTACATGCATTTCATGAAGTTTCATAAGCACAGAACTACTTCCTGGCAGAATATTCCCAACTCGAGCAAGGTGTTCCCACCGATCGACCGGTGGAGTTCCCCTCGTCCGATGGATGTGCCTCGGGCGGAAGAAGGTCTGGCACCGGTCGAACGGGGCTTGCACCCTCGTCCAGTTATGGCACTGACGGGCAAAAGGTTTAAAACATCAAATTTCATTCAAAACTCACTTCTTTCTTCATCAAAACTCATCATATTTCTCTCCCACTCAAATTCTATCATTGTCTCCTATCATCTTCAAAACTCATTTTGTGTCCTGCAAGCAAAATGTAGCATATTTAAATCTTGACAACCCACTCAAGTGCATATCTTTCTCTTCAATTTTTGTGAAAAACTCTTCCAATTTTTCTTTGCACCCCAAGTGCTCGACAAAATTCTCCAACCAAACTTTATTGCAAATTCTCTTGCATACTCATGGCATCATCATCTAGACAAGCATCCAAGAGGCAAAGGACTGCATTTAGGCCTCATACCGTTAATCCCTGTGATCCCATGCATGTCATCGCACCGGGAGATTTCTCACAAAATGAAATAATATGGGGTATGTGTATTGATCCTTCACACTTTTTGGACAACACTCGTCCATATAAACTTATTAGATATCAAAGGTGGCTTCCTCTTTTTGGACTAGAGGACAAAAATTGTGATATGTGAATTCGGGAATTCTATGCATATTTGGTAGAAGGAGAAGATAGGGGTGTGCGTGGGCTAAAGAGTAGGGTAAATGGAGTTAACATATTTATGGGCGAACGGGATTTGGCTGATTTGCTTGGGATACCAAATAGTGGCTTAAAACTCTATTATGCCGCTAACTTACCAAGCGGACTACACGACACTGCCCCAACGGAGATGTTTACTACTTTGTGGAAAGACTCGGGAAGATCGGAAGAGTTTATGCCAAAGAGAGATCAACTCTGTGCCGAGAAACATTTGCTCCTCTACATTCTAAATCATTCCATCATGCCTCGCATTGTAAGGGATGGGATAATTCCATCCTTCACGGGTTATGTGATGCACCTCATGTACACAAAGGTAAAAATAAACCTTCCCTACATCATGCTCAGTCACATGTTGGCTTTTAAAAAGAAATCCTTGCCCTATGGGATGCTCTTGTGTCACTTCTTCCGTCTTAAGGGTATTGATCGTGTTGGTCAGTTTGCACCCTTGAATGATGCCACATACCTCCTTGACCAATATTGCCAAGATCGACAATACATGGCTCGTGACAATAAAGACATTATCTACATTACGCACTGTAAATTCCGCAAGGTTCAAACTGAGGTAATTGATGATCTAGAGAACTATGACCTTGGGGAAGAGGGTGATGAAAGTGACGCTGCGAGTAAGAATAGTGATGAAGGAGATCACGAAGGTAGAGATGCTAATGTTGATCCTTCATGGGTTGATATCGGAGGGGCTAGTTCGTCTACAAAGAGAAGACTTCACCCAGCTACTCTTGAAGAAGTAGATGCCAAGGTTGATAATTTGACTTTGAAAGTTGATCAGTTATCCTTGACTGTTGGAGAAGTCAATTCTGAGATGAAAGGAATGACGACGATGCTTGAGAAGCTTTATGAGAAATTCATGAAGGCCTTGCGATGCATAGGATGATCCCTTTTCCCTTTCTCATGTTTTACTTCATGCATTCTCTTCCATGGTTTTGATATTTTTTTTTGATATTTCAACTCCATTGCTTTGGTAGTTTTCCTTTCTATCACTTGCTTTACTTTGTGACTTTGTGTCAAGTGTTTGGTGTTCAAATCTAGACATGTTTTTATTTGCTTGCTAATTTCACCTAGGAAGCTAATTGTTGTGTGAATGATCTTAAAGTTTTGCTAATGACAAAAAGGGGGAAAAAATGGTATAAATAATAGAAGCATATCTAAAAAGAACTTATACATTAAGGGGGAGTTTTTATGTATGCACCCGTTAAGGGGAAGTCTTTTGAACAAACTTATATATTAGGTTCTTAGGTTCTTAGGTTCAAACAAACTCACAATGCACTAAATGTTAGATACTCTCTCAAACTCATTATGCTTACATTGTTATTATTTGAGATAAGTTTTGTCATCATCAAAAAAGGGGGAGATTGTTAGCCTAAAGGGCTTCTAAATCTTGGTTTTGATGATTACAAACCATAAATGTGCTTAATGAGTTTGTTAAAGTGTGCACAAGTAAAGATGAATCAAGATTGACTCCAATTCCAAGATCATTAAAGCTAAAGAAGGAAGAAGATCATTCAACAATTCAAAGAGAAGATTCAACAATTCCATGGCCTTGAGGATGACAGTTCCGATTGGGTTTCGGGCACTGACTCATATGGAGAGTCATCTTCAAAAGAAATCGGTGTATTGACATGTGTCATATTTATATTTCTATCCTCTTGAGTTACACTTTGCCCTAGGTGAAGCTCGGTAATCTTTCTCCAATTTTGACCATGTTGTAATATCGACCAACAATGATCGAGGTTGAAATTTTCCCCTGTAACAGTAGCGTAAAGTCGTTTGGCATCATCAACTTGAAAAAACAAAAAAGAAGACCACCATGAGTATTTAAAAAAAAATAAAACTATTATTCAACATATTTTGCTGCATAAAACACACAATATCTGTTGCATTTGCTCCACTCTACGGTCTCATGTGCGCTTGAGCAAGATACTCTGCAAATTTCGTGCATTTTTTGTTTATCTGGGCCCATCGTGATTTTAGAGATTTTGCAATTCTCTTTTGAAACAGAGTCGTTAGAGGGTGAAATTCTTCGAATTTTTGTACGATTCGCGCCCACATTGTTGCTATTGTTTGGTTTTAGCCTGTAATTGGGTTTTCACTAACTACAAGGTATGCGAGGCATAACACGATATCTTCTTGAATGGTGAAATTGGAGCCCCTAACTCCTTCATCGGAATCTATAGCTGAAGAAAAAATAAAATAAAAAAATTAAATGTAAAAAATAAATAAATGAATAAAATTACAAAAAATATAAATTTAAATAATATGAAGAAAAAAAATTCAACAAAATAAAAAAAATAAATGAATAAAATTACAAAAAATATAAATTTAAATAATATGAAGAAAAAAATATTCAAATGAAAAAAAAATGAATAAAATTACAAAAAATATAAATTTAAATAATATCAAGAAAAAAAATTCAACAAAATAAAAAATATAAATGAATAAAATTAAAAAAAATATAAATTTAAATAATATGAAGAAAAATGTTTAAAAAAATAATTGAATAAAATTAAAAAAAATATAAATTTAAATAATATGAAGAAAAAAAATTCAACAAAATTAAAAAAATATAAATTTAAATAATATCAAGAAAAAAAATTCAAATGAAAAAAAAATGAATAAAATTACAAAAGATATAAATTTAAATAATATGAAGAAAAAAATTCAACAAAATAAAAAAAATTACAAAGAATATAAATTTAAATAATATCAAGAAAAAATATTCAAGAAAATAAAAAAAATAAATAAAAAAAATTACAAAAAGTATAAATTTAAATAATATCAAGAAAAAAAAATTCAACAAAATAAAAAAATAAATGAATAAAATTACAAAAAATATAAATTTAAATAATATGAAGAAAACAAATTCAGCAAAATAAAAAAAATTACAAAAAATATAAATTTAAATAATATCAAGAAAAAAAATCAACAAAATAAAAAACAATAAATGAATAAAAATACAAAAAATATAATTTTAAATAATATGAAGAAAAACAATTCAACAAAATAAAAAAAATTACAAAAAATATAAATTTCAATAATATCAAGAAAAAAATTCAACAAAATAAAAAAAATAAATGAATAAAATTACAAAAAAATATAAATTTAAATAATATGAAGAAAAAATATTCAACAAAAATATAAAAAAACTTAGTTTAATAAATAAAAGACAATAATTAAATAACATAAAATCTATATATTTTTTAAAGCAATAGATTATTTTTTTTTACAAAGAAAATAATCTGTTTTTTAGAAGAAAAAATATAAAAATATATATATAATAAACAACAATTAAATGAATAAAATTATAAAAAATATAAATTTAAATAATATAAAGAAAAAATATTTAAAAAAAACTTAAATGAATAAAATTATAAAAAAAATATAAATAAAAACTTACTTTAAAAGATAAAAAATAACAATTAAATAACATAAAATCTTCTTTAAAAAAAAAAGCAATAAAAAAAGCAACAAAAACAATATGTTTTATAATATATATATATAAATATATATATATATACACAAACCCTACCCCCCTCCCCATTTTCATTTTCCCTCTTCTTCCTCTCTATCCCGCCACACCCCCCCTCCTCCCTTCCCCTCCTTTCCCCTCCCCTCCCCTCCCCTCCTTTCTTCAATTACAGCATTCTTCAATTACAGCCTCACCACTATCACCAGCCTACCCCTCCCGAAGGCATCACCACCCCGACCCGCATCAACACCTTCATCGGCATTACCACCCCCACGATATCACCACCGCCGTCCCTTCCTACTGCATCACCACCCCCATCCCTCCCCACGGCATCACTACCCCCACGACATCACCACCCTCGTCCCTTCCCACAGCATCACCACCCCCACATGACCCACGCACCCCCCATGGCATCCATGAAAACATACCTTTTTTTTTTTTTTTTTTTTTTTTTCCTGTTTTGGAAATGTGATTTTTTTGTTTTTGTTTTTTTGCTTTGAACTTGAAATAAGAATAAGTATATATGTATATATACATATATACATATATACTGAACGTTGAAGGTGAACGTTGCCAACGTTCACCTTCAACGGCTATAAAATTTGTGGCTGAACAATTTTTTTTTTTTTTGAACAAGTCTGTTATCTGACAGACATGTTGGAGACTCTGCTACAGTGAGTCTTCAAATTTGCCATTTTTTTTGCAGACTTGTCCATTTTTGTTATTTCAGTCTTTAAAAAAGAAAAGAAAAATTCTTTTTTGGGTCTTCAAACTATCTATTGTGGTTGGATTTTCATATATTGGAGTCTCTAAAAAGTGTTATAATTATACTTTAGGGACTCTGGTAAGAATGACCTTAGGGCAACCTCAATAAAGTTTTTAAATGCAAAACTTTCTTAATTCGAGTGTTTTTAGAGACTCTAGTCTCAAAATAATATTATTTATGGTAAAAGTACGTGAAGTCTACCACTTTTAGTTTAAAAGATGTCAAAATAGAGATCCCGTCTCTATTTTCTTTCACAAATTTGTTGAAAAAAATAGAGACTGAGTCTCTATTTTAGTATTTTTTTAAGCTAAAAGTGATGAATCTCAAATATTTTTATTATAAATAATATTATTTTTAGAGACTGAAGTCTCTAAAAATATCCAAATTAATTTTTTTTTATATTTTAAAGATTTTATTAAAAATAACCTTAAAAATTAAAATCTTTAAAAAAATCTAAATTTAAAAAAATTTATATTTTAAAAATTCTATTGAGGGTAACCTTAACCTTATCACTGCATTACCAAACTCCCAAAGTGGACCGGCATTTGGGTTCCCCATCCATGAAAAAACATGCCTTCGCGTGTGGACTCAGATATCTAAAGCCGAAGTAAGCACTTTGACTTTTTTTTTTTTTTTTTTTTCCTGTCAGAAGTAAGCACTTAAAATATAAAAGCCATCCCCCAATCAACACGCTTAAGCAAACTAAACGCACCCTCTCCCTCTATCTATTTCTTTCTACTTTTCCCCCAAAATTTCATCACAACCCCTAAAAACATCAATCAAGTAATCTTATTCTCCTCACTAATCGATTGATTTCTCCAATTTAAAACCCTATTTTTTTTCTAATTTCACAGGTTTGTTATTATGGGTTATATTTTGATAAAAGACCCCCCCCCTTTTTTTTTCTTCTCTCAATCAATTTTTATGAGAGATTAGAAATTAGGGTTTTTTTGGTTGATTAATTGCTGATTTTTTTTATTTTTTATTTTTCTATGTTTATTTGCAGAGGATCGGAGGAGAGGTTTAATTTTATAGAATTAAAAGATGTTTACGCGGATTTTCGGCAAGCCTAAGCAAGAGGCTAATGCTCTCACCACTTTAGATAAATTAAACGAGGTATTAATAATTATTCATCAATCAAATACACACACACACACACACACATATATATAAACGGCAGCGGGTTGACGAAGCTCCCACTATGTGCGGATGGATCCAAGAAAGGGTTCAAACCTATTTTAGGTCTATTTTACGTAGCCATACCTTGCAAGCCGTTTTTTGGTCACACAGTAATTGCCTTCTCTAATTAGGTGTATGTGTGTGTGTGTGTGTGTGCATATATATATATATATATATATATATATCTTTGTTGGGATTTGAAACAATTATCACGATTATGCCTTGATGGGGGACTATGTGAAGTGATTAGGAAGCTGAAAAATCCCAGCTTTTGCATCTGTTTGTCTAATAAATTTTGGGGATTTGTATTGAAGTTGATGACATGAGATCAAATTTGCTGTTTTGAAGTTATTTTTCCCTGTTCAAAAAAAAAAGAAGTAATTTTTTCCACTTTTTAGATTTGTTCAGTTCAGTGGAAAAATTCTACTAAAAATAAGGCTATTTTGGGAGATAGGAGATCGATGAGTTGTTTTTTTTCTTGGAATATGTGTGCTTATATATACGCTTGTGCGCGCATATTGTGAAGTTGACATTTGCACTTGCTCAGTGAGATTGCACGGATAATGAGATATAAATGCTGGCAAGGGCAATATCATAGTGCTATACATCGCATTGAACTTCTAAAATGTTTTCATAACTATTGAGCTTGTCCTTGTTTGGGATGGGACACGTGGTTTCAGATTTGGAAACCGTGGTCCAGGATCGTCGTAGTATTGGGCATCTGGGTTATGGTTTTGTTCAGAGTACTTCTTCTTCTTCTTGTTTTTTTTTTTTTTTTTTTTGGTGAAAGAGAGTACTTCCCTCTGGGATTTTATTAATCAACGAAAGGAAAATACAAAAGTGAAGGGAAACAAATAGCCTGAATCTTCATGGGAGTATGGGGGACTTACCTGCCTCATTGTCCAAATCTAGTCTAGAGGAGGCACATGTCGCCTCATCTTACAAAAGAGATCCTAAAGGAGCTTAAAAGGGTTGTTGTTGTTGTTGTTTTTTGTTTTTATTTTTATCAATCATTATCATCTCAATCCAATATGATTTAGTACTTGGACCCCTACTCTTAGTCTTCATTGATGTTCATAACCATTATATCATATTATGTTGTGAACTTTTCGAAGTCCAACCTTAGAGCTTACCTTTTATTTCTAATCAAGGACGAATGAGTCAGGGCATTGAGGATGATATCTTGTGGTAAATCAAGCTGGAAAAACCATAAGATGTCATCCTCAATGCCCAAACTTATTTATCCTTAATTATTTGTAAGCTCTAAACTTGTGGACTTTGAGAGTTTCATTGCCTAAATACATGAAAGAGGAATTTATTTGTTAATTGTAGAACATATGATAGTATAGCACCTTCACAGACTTTGTTGTCAGTTTTCTTCATCGCCCACCATTACAATTTTGCTACATTATTTTTCTTCTCAAAATCTATGAAAGATTTTTATTTTACATGGTGTAGAAGGTTTTATTTTTTGGAAGGGGGAGGGGGGCGTGATGAGCTATGAAAGGAAATCAAGGTGATGAATATGGCTCAAAATTTCCTAAAGTTAAACTTTTTTTTGTTAATTTTAATGTTTCTCTTTGATACTGTAAGTGTCTTGAACCTCATTGTTATTCTGTTTTTCAAGACTCTGGAGATGCTTGAGAAAAAGGAGAAAGTACTTCAGAAGAAGGCTACTGCTGAGGTTGAAAAGGCAAAGGAATTTACAAGAGCAAAAAACAAGAGAGGTAAGCTTCAGATTTTGCATGCAGAGTTTTCCTTGAGGCATTGATTCAACATTATTTTGTTGAGTAACGTCAATCTTTTATAGATTCGGACCTCCTTTTACTAGTTGATTGTGGGCTATTATTTCATACTTATCATTTTTCTCTTTCATCTCTTCTTTTTGCTTTCACTTTAGTAATATCTGCTTTGTCCCATTATAGAAGTTATCCACCTTTCCTTGGTCAAATTCTTTGTTCGCTAATTGATTGTCTTAAGCTCAATTTTAGAAACATTGAAGTCATACTTGGTATCTTTAATCTATTTACTCATAAAAGAATAAGTGTCTACACTTTCTCCTCCCCTCCCTTCTACCTCCTCCTTTGCTTTTTCTTTCCTTCTCACTCATAAGTCCTGTTCAGTGGTCTTTCTTCTGTGATTGCTAGTGATCAGCCAAAAAGCAAGAAGCAACAAGTTCATATCTTGATGATAAAATTACTGTACATATGTTTGCTAATCCTGTAGAGTATTATACATTTAGTGATCAAATAGGGTCTTATTAAGGTTTAGGGTTCATCAACTTGTTTAACATTCCTTGTTGTAACTGCCTGTGTAACTTATCACTTTTCTTTAGTCTCTGGGCTTCTAGATGTCTACATTGTTTTGTTGATAATTTTTTGAGGTTGTTAAAACTATGGCAGATTTATGTAGTGCTTTACAACTATTTAGACATCATTTTCTGATGCAGCTGCTATTCAAAGTTTGAAGAGGAAGAGACTCTATGAACAGCAAATTGAGCAGCTCGGTAATTTCCAATTACGCATTCATGATCAGGTCAGTTTGATATTAGCAGCCGCTGGATCATTATGTTGTGCTCAATTAATCTATACAGTTAGTTTGGATAATATGATCCTCTTAACTCATCTAGATTTTGTTTGTTATTATTGATTATGCAGATGATAATGCTGGAAGGTGCAAAAGCTACAACCGAAACTGTTGATGCACTGAGAAGTGGAGCATCTGCAATGAAAGCAATGCAAAAAGCCACGTAAGTAGCAGACTTTCTCTGTTAAAAGTAATGGATATATTTTTTTTGAGAAGTGAAAGTAATGGATATATTGAATTTCTCCTTGAGAATTTGCTTGTTTATTGGTTCTTTGTGGGAGAGATTGGTAACAGAGGCAATCCGTTTTGATTACCAAAAGTTCTTCTGTTCTGCTTCTCTGCTTCATATAGCTGAGAAGTGGAAGACATGAGAATTATTATTTCCATGGTGCTATTTCTTTCCTCCCTGCAATCCAGAAATAACTAGTTTTTTCCCTCCATACAGAAACATTGATGATGTGGACCAGACAATGGATGAAATAAACGAGCAGACAGAGAATATGAAGCAAATCCAGGAGGCATTGGCTACTCCAATTGGAGCTGCAGCTGACTTTGATGAGGTTCTCACCCTATTCCTAATTAGTCTTTCAATGCCTCCGAAGCATCAACTGTTGTTTGCTACTTTTCTATTTTTTTGGTCAAGAATTTGCTATTAAACAATATGTATTTGTCTAATTTCGGATTTATCGTGTGCTTCTGCTATTCACTAACCAACTTGGTAATTGCAGGATGAATTGGAGGCAGAACTTGAAGAATTGGAAGGTGCCGAATTGGAAGAACAACTTCTTCAGCCTGCAACCACAGCACCTGCTGCACCAGTACCGGTCCCAGCTGGCAGGCAACCTGCTCGCCCTGCTCCTCAGAGGCGCACTGCTGAGGAGGATGAACTTGCTGCATTGCAAGCAGAAATGGCGCTTTGAGCTGGTCTCTTTTATTTTAAATATGGCATTTATATCTTGTTATGGATTTTCGGTCTGTATAGTAGTTAATCTGTCACTTGAGTATCTAGTTACTATCAATAATATGTATATTTTAAGGCCAAATGCTCAGAAAGTTGAGGAGAGAGTGATACATATGCGGTCGACCTTGTATCTCTGTTAATTCATGTAGTAAAATTGCCATTATTTTCTGTTTTCTGCAGATATTGTGACAAGCAACTTATATGCAGCACGGCTATGTTCACAATGGAGGCTTCTGCTGTTGTGTTTACACATCCAGGTTTAATTGGCTGGGTAGAGGGGCTATATGTACATAAGTGCGTGGCAGTTAGTAGATAATTTCCATTTCGCATTGTAATGTGGTGTTCTATGTTTACGAGTAATACTTTTTAGTTTTTCCTATGTATTCTGTATCTTACAGAATAAAAATAACGATACTTATTTCTTACCCATCTGTAGAATATTTAGACGTTGAGCGCTTACAATAATTGTCCGAGTGTATTGAAATACAGGTATATAACACGATGAAATTCTGGCACCTTCATAGAATTGGTATGTTTTTACGCTTATTTGATCTGAACTTTTTCACCCTCACATTTCAAGGTTGTCATGATCACAGATGTTTCCATTTTGGTACCAACTGATCAAATTTTTGGTCTGTTTGGAATAAATTACTATTGCTAAATTGTTCGCGCCTTTTATTATTTTTGTGTTATTTTTCTTGGATTCATTGAAATTTTCCAGTATTTGGGTGTTTTTACTTGAGCTGTACAAGATGAAAGTCTTATATGCGGTTCTTGGCTGTGTGCTCACGGTTGCTTACAACGACCTCCAGCAATCTTCTGGTTTTATTTGCTGAGAATTATTATTATTCAGTGCAGTATTTTCTTGAAAATCCCAAGGAGAAAGTGTATGGTCTATTTGGCAGACATTTGTAGGAGACCGTTATGAGAAAGATTTGATGATTTTGAACTGTCAAAGTTATTTTATTATAATAACATCATTAGTTCGTTATCAATAAATCTATTTGTAGATCTATCCCCAGTTAGCTGATATATGTGATTCTTGTTGAACTTTATGTACAAATCTATTCCTAATAGCTGATACATATGATTCTCGGTGCAACTGCAAACTGGATTCTTTGAGAAATTATTCTCGTCCAACAGTGTGGCACTTGGTGATATAACATTTTTTGTATGTGATGTAATATTAATTTAAGAATACTTAAAAAAAAAAAAAAAAGAATGAAGAAACATGTTGAACTTAAGGAGGGGAAGACATGTTAGTCGGACACAAAAAATACCGGTATTAACCTCAAGAAAACCAATTCTTTTAACTTATTGAAACCCAATATGTGAACAGGTTTTTAACTCACACGCTAAACACTCCATCAGTTAACCTGTTAGGAATAACTTTCTGGTCTTTTTTTTTTCCTTCTCAAATTTGACATAATTGCTGGCAATCAACTAGAGCTGCAGCCCACAGGTTTTGACTTGAATTTATTTTTCAGCTTTATGTGGACGGACTTGTGTAGTCTTGATTTTTTTTTTTTTTTTTTTTTCCTTTTTCACTTGGGCTTAGTTTATCTTTGTTTGTACTCTTCAGTTGTTAACGTTTAAGTCAGTTAAAAAAAAAAAATCAGACAATACTTATAATAAAAGAAGAGATTATTTTAACTAGTATAACAAATGAAAGAAAAACTTTAGGTCTTCTAATGAACCGTCCATCTCATTCACATGGGATAGGACTCACACCCACATTTTACATAAAGACATCCATTGAAAGGACTTAAGATTTTTCCCAAATGAAGAATCAAATTCCACAAAAAAAAAAAAAAAAAAAAAAGAAAGAAGAGAAAGAAGAGCTAAAAACAAAAAAAAGAAGAAGAATAGAAACATACTCCCTACTGTACATTTACATCTCAGTGAATCATGTAGGTGAGTGCCAAAGCAAGAAGCATAAGCACATATGCTATTCCTTGATCAATTGCAACCCCTGCAAAATAAAAATTGAAATGCTAACATTAGCAGCAATCCCCATTATAATGTACATGTATTTATATGAAAATAATCTATTCAAGAGTTTATACGAGGGAGAAAACAGACTCTTGCAAAAATGTCAGGCAAGACCGCAAAAGTAACACATAAGAAATGGGAATGATCCTCACCTAAAAGACATATATAGAAGAAAATATTCCATTCAAGGATCTAAATGAGGGAAAGGAACGGCCAGTTGTAAAAATGCAAGATAAAACTGCATATAATAGACTTAAAATGAGTTCGATGCTTCTTGAACCCGTGCATTGCGGTAGGTCGGAAAAAAGGTACAAAATGTAAAGTAAAACCGCATATAGCTAGCTTAAAATGGGTTTAAATCTTTCCCTGAACCACGCGCATAGCAGTAGCCCGGGGCGGCCAAGAGCCTGAACGAGGGAGGAAGACTAACCATCGCTAGAAGGGGCAGGTGCAGGTGCAGGGACCTGAGCATTGATAGAAGGAATTAACAAAACCAAAGCAAGAGCAAAAACTGCCATTACAAAATATACTCTTGAGATCTCCATTTGCTGCTAAACTACACACACACACACACAAGCCTAAAATAAAACTATTCTTTGTTCTTCTTTCTCCACACACACACTACATACAGTCCCTGAACGATGTTTTCACCAAGATTTGGACAATTTTAAAGGGATGCAGAGACAACCCCACATTGGCTTTTCTGGGAATCTATTACTTGAATCCACTCTGTCTAAACAATTGTAATCAGATTGGAAAAGGTCTTAAATCGCCGTTGATGATGGCCACGTGGAGGGTTGATAATGTCTGCACGTTCTCACTCCAGGTACTACTGAGCTGTGTATTGGTGGACCTTGTCCATGGAATTTGATTCCATCCCCTCACATGCAGAAAATGATTGGGTAACCATATTTTTCTCGTTTTGGGATTTTTTTTTTTTTTTTATAGTTTAATTTCGAAATTCAATGTGGGTTTTGGCCGTTGCCTCTGACCTTAACTCTTTCGGTTTCGGCACATTTTATTAAATAACCAAATAATTTAAAATTTTAAATTATTAGAGATGAATTGTATCTATTTTATCTTAAATTAAAAGGAGTTTTGTTATATTTATTTATTGTCATCAACACATGTAGAATTTGTTTTGAGTTTTACACGTAGACAATTTTAATATTTTTAAATAATAACTGTGAGAATTGAATCCATGACTTAAACTCTAATACAACCTCATCTAAAAAGCTTTTGTTAGACAAATTAAAAAAGACTAGAGCTGGTTTTTTGAACTATGATGCCTAATATGGTTAAGGATCCTGAATTTTAGAAAATTCTGAATTTTTATGACTTAAATCATGGATTCAAATTGTGAAACTAACTTCTTGTATAGAAAAAATACAAGATAAGACTACATTTGTCCAATCCTTTCCTCAATTTCACATATAATGAGTTTCTTATACTAAACTACTAGATCTGATGTTGCAATCAGTGTCAAACAGAACTAATTTCTTGGATCCGGCCCTTTCGGCCTGTGAAATAAAAGATGTGAGCCCAAATTATGAAGCTCACATGCTTATGAGAAAGGGTCGAATGCCGTATTATGGATAGGAACATTTTCCTCTCGTCATATTAAAGAGCAGAGTAGTCCTTGGTTGAAAACCTTAAAACTGCATAATTTTGTCATTGTATTTTTTTTTTTGTGGTCAAAGTCATTGTATTTTTTAGCAAAACAAAACTGAACTGTTGCTTAAAAAGGGGTTCATTGCTCTATCAAACAATTTTTTCTTTTATTTTTGGGTATAATGAGGTTGAAATCTTAGTTTGAATTTAAAATATTTGATTACAACAAGTCGCTATTTAATCATTTTATCCAACTCTCGAGTACTCCATCAGAACAACTTCAAGTATAGACATTTCAATTTCTGCTCACCACCCAACTACTGTCGTAACTAGCACAATAAACCTATAAATGCTAAAATTTAAAAGGCTCAGCAGAATTAGTTTTATAGTGACAGAGTGTATAATTGCCAATAAATTTATAATGCTTCTTTACATATACGTCTCATTTCTTACATGAACCATCCATCCAACTCTCACAATAAGTGTGAAATGTTAAATTTTTCTCTTAACTGTTTATCAAACATATTTAAAGTGGCCATAAAGAGGATTGGTCCATTACAATTAAAATTTTAAAGGCTCCTAAGGGTTAGATCTTGTTATATCGATTCCAATGCAGAGAGCAATTAACATTAATTTTTTATTACTGGGGATATAGTTGCACCTAAATGAAGAGTTACTGAATCCGATCGAAGAATGGGACAACAAGAATCACCACATTATTACATGGTTTAGCAATACCTCCGTCTCCACTATAGCTTAGTTGCTTTACAATAGCCAAAGAGGTAAAAAAACGATACATGACAATTGATCTTTCTCATCAATATCAGTTCGTCAACACTTCTATTTCATCCATTTAGCGATGCTGACTGATTTGAAAATAGTTAGAAGTCATTTTCCCATATATATCATCTTTCTGCAAGCACAAGAGCTTTTTCCTTTATGTTCGGCGGGTTTTTATGTCTTATCTCACTGAAAAGATCAAGTATCAAATCCTTTTATTTTTCTAGTATTTAAGTAGATTGGAATATGTAATATCGTAATAATGATAGAAATGGTTGATTATATTCAGGTGGTTGGCTGCCTGAAGCGAAATGTGAATAGCCTATACCGTGAAAAGTATTCCTCAACCTTCAATCGATTGTTTTTCTCTTCAATTGTTCTTAGGTAAGTCGAGGCCTCCTCTCGGCTGAGTTCTCCATCCTTTAAAATGCTGAATAATTTGGAACTTTTTGAATTTCGATTCATTGAATCTCCTGCTCCAGGTATTATTTCATGGCGTTCGTATATGAAACTCTTCAAACTGGGCTTCTTGCTATTGATTTGATGATCCTTATAGGAAAGAAATATCAACAAGCACGAATCATATTAAATATCAACGAGCACGAATCATATTGAAGTTTAGTCACTTTAAAATGAATATATCAAACTGAATACATAAAATACTTACCAGAAATAAATCCTGTGACTCGTAAAAGATTTGGAACATCTTCGTGCAAGTTAGAAAATCTTACTTGTACCATTGGCCATTTGATCTAGTGGTATGATTCTCACTTTAAATACGAGATGTCTTATGTCTCGAGATCGATTCTCGTATATAATATTTAAGTGATATAAAATAGCTTAGACCTCCCTTAAATAAAAAAATAAAAAAAAATCTTACTTGTCCATTGTAGTATTGCTCATAATCACAACATCAATCACTCTATGTTGTCACAGTAAAAACAAGAGAACAGATAAACTGGTTACATCAAGGAACAAAAATAGGGGAAATGTCAATTTTGTATACCAAATAAGAATAACTTGTGATTTCCACCATTCACATTGCTTCGAAATTATTTAGATTTCATTGCCAACATGATTTTGTTTTTGTAACATATTTTTAACTGACTTTCTTATTAGAAAATATAATTGCCTCGCATACGCCATTGTGCGCAACATGTCTATGTTTACCACTCTTTCTACATATACAACATAAAGGGGAAGAGCCAAGACCCAATAGTCAACGGCCGAGGTTGCAAGTATTTTTGTTTGAGTTATTAGTTTAAGGAGGATTATTGTTATTTGATTTTCATGGACTTTTGATTAGACATTTGAAGTTTCATATTGATTTATCAAGGTTTTAGTGCTCTGATTATTTATATTTTTGCGAGATATAATTTTTTTGATTCTATTGTATTAGGGTTTTACAGACTTAGGAGGAGAAATCTTCTTATGTTCGCAGTATCACATCCTTAAGTTTGACCCTGCCAAATTTAAAGGCGTAATAGATATAATCTTCACAAGTAAATTGTAAATAAAATAGTGTCATAGGCTTGAGAATAAAGTATATTGGGCCACATATTAATTAGGCCCAAAATAATTAATATTAGTTATAATTTAAACTTACAATATTAACTTATGAATCTCTCTAGTAATGCATATGAATGTATGCTTCCCAAGTAACTTGAAGAACAATGAATTCGAGAAAAAGCTAATAGAAGAGAAAAAGGTGAATTTTCTCATATAATTAGAAGCATCAGACATATGATAAGCGAAAATAAATAACAAATATCTTAAACTTTTTTAGCTGGATATTACTATTATAACCTTGTACATTCTTGAATTTTCATTCAATTCTTTTTCTTTTTGTATTCGTAGCTGATATTTTATTTCGGTGATTTAATAGTTGCTATTTGGAGAATAATATAGAAAATGAAACATGTATTGTATTTAAAAATTACTTCACGCCTATGGACTTACATAATTATAAGCTTTTCCACCTTCTAATTGTTCTAATGCAAATACAAAATAGTTATTCTGCTATTGTTTTGACCCAAAAAAAATTGCTAATTAATGCTATCGTAGAGTTGAGATTAAACCGTTCATGCTAATATTTGATTTTCATAGTAATTTGATATTTGTTTTTTATGCATGTGCACATGTATGTGTATAATTAGATATTGTACTTTTTTTTTTTTTTTTTGTGTGGAACTTATAAGATAGACAAGGTTTGATCTCAAAAGCATTGGCAGAAGCACTAGCCCCCTGTCTAGGTTGCCATAAAAATAAAAACATTTTTAATATGAAAAATTATTCTCGTAAAGTGTTAAGTAATGCTAAATGAGCACTTGCAGTAGCAAATCTATTTCTTTTTTGTTTTTGATGACGTGAAAATTTAATTGACGAAACCTGATCATTGGATTATCAAGCAGAGCCCGACTATTAATTGGTAAACTCCCGAGTGTAGCAGTGGTCCTCTGCACATGCATCAGGTCAGTGAAGGACGGAACTCTAAAACAGTAGGGAGTGTCAAACTCGCGATCTCGCAAACATGCCCCTAAAAGCCTAAAAATATTTTATTTGAAAAATGCTTATTTAAAAGCAACTGCAAAACCTACATGTAATCTTCTAATCAGAGCGCAAATCATCGTTCAAATGTAACGAAGATATGTCAATTGTCATTTTTCAAATGAGAAAGTGGTTTTGAAATATACCATTTACTCATTGCCATTTGAAAACGATAATTAATGGTGTCATTTCGGCTCACATTTTTCTTTTTATCTGGTTTTGATCTTAGCTGACAATTTAAATATATGAGATAAGAGGTAACATAAGAAATTCTCGATTTCATTTGACTAATATGCTAGTCTAATGATGTAAATAATAAAAATCAAAGCTATCCATGGAGATATGTTGTCAATAATTGACAACTATTAATTAATAGAGGGAGCTAACAATAAAATGGCAAAAGCACAAGAAAGCTAGCCAAGGTCTTTGTTTTTCCTTTTTTATGTGTTTAATACAAAGAAGGGTAGGTTGTGTTAAGTATATATCATCTTAGGGGATATTTTGCTCTTTTTATCTTTCTCAATGAGCATTAATTATAATGACAATAGGGGTTGCGTGATTTTGTATTATTATGGAGTTAATGTGAACTCGTAATTGGCAAATTAGTCAACACAACAGTTAACTTCTCTTTAAACATGAGTCACTCGATTGAAATTTCGACCTTTACAAAAAGACACAACCTGACTGAGAACATGTTAAAACAGGATTTTTTGGACTTACTTGTCATGAAATTGGCTAAGAAAATCAGAAAGGGGCTCCTAAACCGGACACCTAAATCTTTTCCATAAGTTAATAAATTGCCGAGTAATTTTTTAATTAGTTTCCTTGCTGATTATATCAAGATTAAGAAAGTTAGTTAATTTACTAGTGCTTTTTCATCATATTTTTTATAATTGTTTTGTAGTTTCAACCCCTTTACTACCATATAAGCAACAAAAACAGCATATGTATAGTATAAATGGACCCACTTTAGTCATCAGACAAATACAAGTGCTTAAAACAAGTTGCGAACGACTATATATTAAGTAACACGCAAGTCAAAATTTTGAACATTAGCAACCTTTGTCCACCAAACTCTATCGTATATCACCGGATAGACGATTAAAAAAAGGTTCCAAATGTCCAGTCGATTAGGATGGGATAATGATTGACAGACTTTGGATAAAAGTCGATTTTGTCTCAAGGGATAAGCAATTCAAGAGCCATCCCACTTGACCAGCCTACGAAGAGTGGATAACCGTTGAAGAACTTGGGAAAGAAACTAACTCTATCATAAGTGACAAGCAATCACGTAGTCTACTCGGAATACAAGTCCCAAGAGTCTGTGACTCTTGGCCTATCCACGTTTATAAGTAGGACACGCCTACCCAAAGGAAGAATATCGAGTATTCGCCGCACCTAGCAATACTCTCCCATTCCCTTCTACATACCACGACCTACCCTCTCTACATCGTCGGTAGTTTCCTCAACCCTTACCATACTTTCTGTCGAATCACTACCTTTACCGATAAATCACTGACTTGAGCGTCGGAGAGTTTTCGACCGATACCACACTGGTGTCCCAAACTCACGTCGTTTTATTGCTTTCTGTCTTTATAGGTTGCTAGTACCCTGAAATTCGTGATTATAGATTTCGACATTTATAACGTCTTTACGTCTACGAACGTGCGTAAGACAAATTCTTGTAAGTTGTAACAACACTAGTGAAAGATGAAAACATATGAGAATAGAAAACCAGCACAATGTCAGCTGCCTCACAGTGCTCCAGTAAAAGCAGCAGTTAGTAGCTACCACTGTTTACAATGGAAAATTTACACAGAAAGAAATATCAACGAGCACGAATCATGTTAAAGTTTGATCACTTTTATTTTTATTTTTTAAATTTGATTGTATCTACACACTTTTTTATATTTTTCAGTTGATAACTTAATGGTAGAGTACTCAATTTTTAAGTACGGAAGAGATTCGTCTATGCCATTAGTAAAGTTTAGAAGACCACAACTAATCTTGACAGGGAATGAATGGAAAAAGGAACATGTTGTAGCAACGGGCAGCAACAGATATGGCTATGAAACTTTTTTACTTTTACTTGACATCGGTGTAAAAGAATTTTTTGTACGGAAAAAAATTTATTTGGAAATGGATAAGGCCCTAAGGCTCCAATTTCAATTTATTATAGGGAAATAAAAAATAATGAGTTTCTATTCCTAATTTGGAATCAATCAAAGAATCAATAATTAGAGAAACACACATTCATCTTTTAACTTCAGTTTACTTAAAGGAAAAAAATAATCACATAGACTACTCACAGTAATTAAAAATCCGTTATAACTTCTTCAAAGAATCGCTAAATATCATGGCATAAGCATATAAGATATATATGTATTATCTATATATACACACAAACATGTAGATTCATATACGAAAATACGTACTCAATCAATTGAAGTTTCAGAAGACGTGTTGAGCTTGTTACCATCTTAGACAAACCGAAGCTCCAACTGTATAAGAAGAGTCCACGATTACGGATTTGATCTTTATGAGATATTTAATCGTGATAATATATTTACGTAGGGCTCCAATGATGATAATATGTTTCTATACTTTAGATAAAATGATGGGTAAATAGCGTATTATTCCTCTATATTTTGTTAAAAATACACAATATTCCCCTATGTTTTAAAAATTAGCTAATTATCCTCCTGTGTTTTGCTAAAAGTGTACAATATTCCTATATATTTTAAAAATTAGCTGATTACCTCCCTGTATTTTACTAAAAGTAACTGATTACCTCATTGTATTTTATAAAAGTAACTAATTGTCCTCTTATATTTTCTAACAAAAGCGCTAATTTTTAAAAAACACGGGGGTAATTAGCTAATTGTATAAAACAAGGGGGGTAATCAGCTAATTTTAAAATACAGGGGGTATTGTGCACTTTTAGCAAAACACAGAGGATAATCAGTTAATTTTTAAAACACAAGAGGGGTATTATGCATTTTTAATAAAACACAGAAGGATAATACGCTATTTTCCCTAAAATGATTTGTACTCTTATAAGTTCTAACATTATATGATATGAAAGTATCTCAATCACCACGATTACTCCACACATGTAAGTTAAATTTTTGATCATTTTGTCATAGTTATATATTAGATCTCTTTCATTATATTATAATATATGATAGGATCCAAATTCATATAATTTATGTAGTTTGGTGGGAAAGATTTGGGTCTATTTTTAGCTGAATATTACTGTATGACGTTGTACATATCTTGAATTTTCATTCAATACTTTTTGATTTCTCTTTTTTTTTTTCCGGCTAATAATTCATTTTGATGATCTAATAGTAACTATTAGGAGAATAATATAGAAAATGAAACATGCATAGTATTTAAAAATCACTTTTGGGATTAGAGAGACGATTACAAGTGGTAGCGTATAACAATTGAAAATCTTTTAAACTGGTGAATGAATAATTCAGTTCTAAGTTATAACGAACAATTTATTTAAATTTAAAATTATCATTAAGCAAAATATTAAAGATTTGTTTATTTCCGGATAAGAAATTGTACCAGTATTCAAGTTCAATTGTTTTGTATCAAAATGATTCAAGCAATAAAATATTCAATTGAAATAGATGCTAGTTAGATAATTACTAAAGGAGAGGGGCCAATAGCAATTTACAATATCATGAGTAATAATCCAATTTGAATAGTTTATCCCTTGTTCTAATGCAAATAAAAAATAGTTAATCTGCTAATGTTTTGACCCCCCCAAAAAATGCTAATTAATGCTATTGTAGAGTTGAGATTAAACCGTTCACGCTAATATTTGATTTTAATAGTAATTTGATATTTGTTTTTTTATGCATGTGCATATGTATGTGAATAATTAGAGATTGTACTTTATTTTTGTTGAACTTATAAGATAGACAAGGTTTGATCACAAAACCATTGGCAGAAGCACTATCAGCCCTGTTTAGGTTGCCATAAAAATAAAACACTTTTAATATGAAACATTATTCTCGTAAAGTGTTAAGTAACGCTAAATGAGCACTTGCAGCAACAAATCTATATATGTATATTTTTTTGGATGACGTGAGAACCCAACTAGCGGAGCTCGATCACCAAATTATTAGATGAGACATGATCACCAATTGATAAATTTCTGAGTGCAGTGGTGCTCCCCTTCACATGCATAAGGTCAGTGAAGGACGAAATTTCAGAACAGTGGAGAGTACTATCGAACTCGCAACCTCACAGGCATGTCCCTAGATGCCTAATTAAGATTGTTTTATTTGAAAAATGCTTATTTAAAAGCAACTGCAAAACCTACATGTAATCTTCTAATCATCAGAGCGCAAATCACCGTTCAAATGTAGCGAAGATATGTCAATGTGTTTATGATTTTGAAATGTATCATTAACACATTGCCATTTGATAACGATAATTAAAGGTGTCATTTCGGTTGACATTTTCCTTCTTATCTGGTTTTGATCTTAGCTGACAATTTAAATATATGAGATAAGAGGTAACATAAGAAATTCTCAATTTCATTTGACTACTATGCTAGTCTAATGATGTAAATAATAAAAATCAAAGCTATCCATGGAGGTATGTTGTCAATAATTGACAACTATTAATTAATAGAGGGAGCTAACAATAAAATGGCAAAAGCACAAGAAAGCTAGCCAAGGTCTTTGTTTTTCCTTTTTTATGTGTTTAATACAAAGAAGGCTAGGTTGTGTTAAGTATATATCATTTTAGGGATGTTTTGCTCTTTTTATCTTTTTCAATGAGCATTAATAATGACAATAGGGGTTGTGTGATTTTGTGGTATCCCGGAGTTAATGTGAACCCATATAGTGATTAACAAGCTAGTCAACACAACGGTTAACTTCTCTTTAAATATGGATCACTCGATTGAAATTTCGACCTTCACAAAAGGACATGACCTGATTAAGAACATGCTAAAACAGGGCTTTTTGGATTGCTTCTCATGAGATTGGCTGAGGAAATCAGAAAGGGGCTCATAAACCTAACACCTAGATCTTTATCATAAGTTAATAAATTACCGAGTAATTTTTTAATTAGTTTCCTTGCTGATTCTATCAAGGTTAAGAAAGTTAGTTAATTTACTAGTGCTTTTTCATCATATTTTTTATAATTGTTGTGTAGTTTCAACCCCTTTGCTACCATATAAGCAACAAAAACAACATATTTATAGTATAAATGGTAGACCCACTTAGTCATCAGACAAATATAAGTGCTTAAGATTGAGAAAAAAAAAATATAAGTGCTTAAAACAAGTTGCGAACGACTATATATTAAGTAACATGCAAGTCAAAATTTTGAACATTACCAACCTTTGTCCACCAAACTGTGTCGTTGACAATATAATATAATATTGCACAATTTTTCTCATTTTTTTTTTTTTAAATTCTTCTAGTAGTGTGAATGATGTAGAAACAAACACATTTAAATCAAATTGTGTATAAATAACGTTTTATATTAGGAGCGCGAACTTTTTAACTTGAGTCTATCATTGAAGAAAAAATTCACATTAAATTAACCAATTGTTGAGTAGAAATTGTTGAATATTATAATTGATGGATTAGAATTTTTCGTGGTTCAAACTTTGTGTATAAGTTTCCATAAGAATATGTATACAAACACTAGATATCACAATATCTTTTTCATCATAATCTATTTATCACTTTTATACGCGTATTTAGTTGACATGTTAAAAAAATAAAATAAAATAAAAAGGTTAGTCACTTTGGTATGCCAACTAGGTGCAAGCATCAGAAGTGATTAGTGTATGCTGAAAATAAGTGATATGCATTGATCATGTGTCTATACGGTCAAAATTAGGAACAAAATTATTAAATGCTGACTTTTATAGTTAATCCAAGTGGCATAATTATAACGGTTCAGCCTAGTAGTAGAGTATTAGGGCGCGGCAGAAGAGGGAGGGGAAATAGAGACTTATATATTGTACCGTTTGAATTCAAATTAAACAAAACTTTATTTTTCTGTCTCGAAAATCTCGTAGTTAACTAAATTGAATCATTTTTCTTATAAATGAGGTAACGTCTCGATATTTCAACGATGATGTGATCCCCAAGATTACTAAGAAGAACAAATCTTGTCATGCGAACAGTTGTGTCATCATAAAACCCCGAAAGTCCATTCAGTCTTGGCTACAAAAGTAGAAAAGATTATAAAGTATTCAAAGTTGAATAGAACGAAGATTATACAATAATGCAACTGAATTTGCTAGTTGTTCAACTGGACATCTATCGATTCGCTTAGTATAGTGATATGGATGGGTATTATTGCCGTCCTTTTTCTTCTAGTAATGGTATTATTTTGACTCTTTTATGTGATCAACCTTATGTTTGTATCAATCAGCTGCATCATGGGCGGATTCACGACTAAAAAAAAAGGTGTGTACTTATATAATGAGAGAAATTTATGTAAATTACACTTTCATGTCAATATAATTCCATCACTGATTTAGATTATCTTCGTTAATTTACTCCCTCTATTTAATCATGCTATATCAAATTTCCAATGCCCTTCTAAGAAATTAAAGCCTACAAAGGATTATTACAAACAAATTACACGGTCTAGAATCATGTAATGAAGTTGAATTCTGATTAATTGGTTTGCTAACAATGAATAATAATATCAATTACGAAGAACTAAGAGAAGGTAAGCAGCAAGGATCTAAGCCACCGGTTTCGGAAGTTCGGTAATTGACTCACAAGCAACCACAAATTTACAATTAAGATTATAGACTTGGTAATCTTTGATTTAAATGGAAAGAGCATCACAACTTGTATGTCAAAGGCAAAGAAAACAACACGAGTCTTTAACACCAGTGTGGTGCCAGCCAAAAATATTCTCACACTCAAATTAGCATATGAAAAATGCTTAATTCTTCGAGCAAGCTAAAGAGGTGGCCTTTTATTCTCATATTCACAAAGAACTAGCCTCAATGAGTTTTCAAGAACCTGGTTAGCACATAATCATGAAATGGTTATGCTAGATTCACGTGTTCGTGCCACATAGACATAGATGTCATTTGTTAGTACAATTTGTTTTGTTGGGTTATTAGGGTATTCGAGTTAGAAGAGACGATATGATTGTGGACCGAAAATAGCAATTTTGGTTTGGCCACTACAAGTAACTAGTTATCTTGTTATATTTACCTCGTTCATAATGCATCCAAAAACCAAAATCAAGACAGAAGTTTCCAATTTTTTAAAGTAATCGATAATCCCTACACTCATGTTAGTCTAGTCTACTGAAGACCAAGGAAAGGGGAAGTTTCTGAGCAGTCAGCACACACATGCACACACTGACACACTCATTCAACAAAGGTTATTGTCAGGTGGGGACATATTCCTCAGCTTTGAATTGGCCATTACATGCAACTACCGTGACCACTGACTAGTCTCCAGTGAATAAATCTTTGCTGACAATTTCACGAACATTTTGCCCAAAAGATTAAAGGTGGTAAATAATGTCTGCGCTTCAAAAGTAAACACAAACATGATAAAATAAATATTTCCATAATCAACGAATTGATGATGTTTCCTAAAGTAACATAATTTCAGTCATCAACTAAAATATAAATATATATATATATATATATTTTTTTTAGTTGGCAATGATTTGACAACGGAAACCTACAGTAGCCAAAAAAAAAAACATTACAATGTTAGCCAACACCGGTGATAGCAAGCTAGGTGGTAAATTAGAATACCAATCTCGGGGAAGGCAGCCATTCTTACACTATTAATTGTGCAATCTAATTTGTTACTTGATTTTCTGTTCTACGAATAAGGGAGAAAGTGTCATGAGAGATTGCAAGACAAGTGTTGTAAATATCTTCCACAGTGGATACACAACAATAGCATGATTCAAGAACTTAGTAAAATGTCGAAAGATATATAATCTGTAATTTGCAAATTGTAATAGCCACTTGTACTTCATTGATTTTCATGGTTACTTTCTGTTCCTTGATTAATAGTGGTGGAAACCACCTGATGGCTCAGTGTTGGAGGTGTCAAAGAAACTAGAATCGATACAGTTGATAAATTTTAGACTAGTTTCAGAATTCTCTTAAAAATGAATAATGCCTTCTAAAAGATCACAAGATGATGATGATCCAGTGGCAAAATCCATTAGAAATCCATCTTGGCCGCTTGCATCACCAGTCGCTTGACTGCAAGACCCACCCGTCGAGTAGGGATGAAAGTCGACAGAATATGAAGGGGGAATGCTTGAAACTTCTTGAGGTAATGGAACAGTACCAGTACTAAACGCATACGATGAATTTGTGCGGTTTTCTTGAACTTCAATAAGCTTCGGAAGATCAAATTGAGTAGCATCTGAAAGCAGCATTTCTGAAACAATATTGTTTTGGTGATTGTTTACGTACAAGGAGGGCAATGCATTAGAAACCTCCATTGAAAAGGTTTGGTTCTCAAAATAGATGGTTTCATTAGTAGCATGCATAGAATTGTTGGAGATGGTGGTGGTTTTGCTGGTGGCGTTGAAGATAGTTGTTTTTGCTGCCATTAGCTTCTTCTTCAACTTAGTATTCCAATAATTCTTCACATCATTGTCTGTTCTTCCTTGGAGATGTGAAGCTATCACAGACCACCTACACAAATGATTAGTTTGATCATGTTAATATTGCACTTCAAGCTGATGCAAACTCAATTTCCCTCGCTATTAGAAAACAATAATAAACCCGAGTTTCATCTTAAAACTAATTGGTATAAGGTGGAGTAGCACAAAGACTTATGTACAAGTTCAGGAGAAAACTCCCTTTTTCTTTCGCTTGAGCAAATGTGAGAAAATAATTAAAGAGGAGTGATTATCACCTGCTTCCTATATGACTGTAGAGAGTTAATATGATGTTATCTTCTTCATCAGTGAAGCCTCCATGCTTGATATCAGGTCGAAGATAATTCAGCCATCTAAGGCGGCAACTCTTGCCACAACGCATGAGGCCTAAAATATCAAGAGCGAAATATAAATGTTAGAAGGAAGCTACATATGAAGATCAATAGAGCGTCAAAGTATATACTGCGTGCATGATTCAAGAAATTTGATTACAACGAGGGACGGATTTGGATCCTAGCTAGCTCTCATAACATTATAACCTCACGAGGGAGATTCAATAGCAATAAACTGTCTATCCAGTTATGATCAAATGGTCGTCTGAACAGTTCACAATGTTATATATATATTACAAGAGGATCCAAATCCAAAAGTTACAATAGAAATTGGTGAAGAGATGATCAGACAGACCTGCTTTTTGAGGTAAAGCAATCCAATTGCCACCAGTGCCATATTTCTCAACATAGTTCTTGAGTGTGGTGTCTTCTTCAGGAGACCATGCTCCTCTCTTAACCTTCGTCTTGTCACAGCAAGGAGCTCTTCCCATGTGTGAAAACCTTTACGGGATCGAACAATACAAAACAAAGGATATCACTTTATTGTATAATTACCCGGCTCTGCAGCCTCCTTTGTAATGTAGAAAAAAAGAAGGATATAGCTAGCCTTGTTGCCTTAGATGAGAGGGAGAGAGAGAGAGAGAGAGCCCTTTTGTGAGCTTGACTTTGTCTAACCCTTCTACTTAAAGTTTCATCACTTTCCTGTGTTTCTTTTTTTTTCCATAATTTCATGTTGGAAAGAAAGAACTCAGTCAATATGGGTTCAAGCAAAGGTACTCTATTGTCAACATGTCATGCTTTTGCTATCAACTTTGGGTCCACCAGGCTTTGCTTTGCTCAAATTGGGAAATTTCTTCAAAACGTCCGATGCTTCTAGACATTTTTCAATGTCCCAATTTCAAGCTGACATGTATCGGGGTAGATGGGCTTAAGGTGAGAGAGAAGTGAGATATGTGGGTATGACCGAGGTGAGAGAAAGAGAGGGTTGGGGTGTGAATGGGCCTGAGATGAGATAAAAATGAGATGTGTAGGTGTGGCCGAGGTGAGAGAAAGAGAGGGTTGGGGTGTGAATGGGCCTGAGGTGAGAGAAAAGTAAAATGTGTGATGAGTCTAAGGCGAGAGAAAATGAGAGTGAAAGAAGAGAGAGAAGAGAGCTAAAGTGGAGTCAGACCGTTTTGAAGTCTGATCCCTCAAGTAGTGACCCTATTTGTGTTGTATGTGATAGTTAACCCATTATTTGTGTCACATGTGATAGTTAACATTATTTTACATGGATAAATTATAGATTTTAATATTAATTAGAAAAGTTTTGGACTAATGTATTTAAAATAAATTATTTTTAGGTTGAAATCTCATGTTAATTTCTTGTCACTGTGAAATGGTGATCAACAACCATTTTAAGTTTTAACCCTCTAGTACAAAATATGAAGCATTTTTTTTTTGGATATTAATCCCAACTTTTATTTTTCCTGTGCTTTTACTTTGATTTGAATAAAACTAATCTGAAAAAGAAGACATAAATTATAAGAAGAATATGTGAATCACTTGAATATGTAATGCGACCTCCCCTTATAATTTTTCACATAAAAATATCAAAACCTCGAAAAAGTCCTATCTAAAATGCGAGGACCCTAAATATGATTTCTATAAGTATTGGTAACTAATTTCTGTGTAAAGGCTTTTTAGTTTATCCATTAGCAATTGTAGAAAAACATGGACAAAGATGAGAGATGAATAGAACTCTGAAAGATATAGATGGCAAATTAGAATATTGTAAGATTTTAGACAGAAATATGAAATGTTACTGAATATGAAAAATGAGTTGACAACTAAGCAAGCTAAACAATATTAATGACATATAATCACAAATTCACAAAGCTCTTCGGCCAATTTCAGCCTAAATCAACTTCTTGGGACATTATAGTTGGATAATCCCTCAGGCCAGTCCCCCGATCTTTTTAAAAAAAGATAAAAACGGTAAAACATTTCTTAACTTATTGTGATGTAATCAACTTTAAACCTTCATAGTAGAAAAAGAAAAAAAGAAATTACGATGTTCTTCGCTTATCACAAGGTCACAATAAGAATGTTACACTATTTTCACATATGATGTTTCACCTCCAATAGCATTTATTATCTTATTTTGAAAAAATAATTATCTTTTTCAAGATATTTATCCCACAAATCTTTACTTTTGGGGACATCAGAATCCAAAACTTCTTGGTATTACTCTCTGACATTTATAAACGCACAAAAATGAATTAATTTCCTTTTATTGAAGTGAAACTGAATTGATACATTATAAAAGATGGATCCTCCATATATCAAACTTACACATCACAAACCCGATACCATATTATGCAAAGATAAATGCTTATTACATTTAACCTCGATGCCTAATCTTTAATTAGCATGATCAATTACTAGTATATATTAAGTCAACATATATAGTCCCACAACTCTTTACATGCAAGCTTTCTCATATATCCATACCGATCAACAAGGGCGGACCTATAGCCCTACTAATTCTAAGAGTAGAGCTATTAAAGAGTGAGTTGGAGTGACATTTTTTAAAAATATGTGTATTTTTAAGGTATTATTATGTTGAAAAATTAATTTAACCTCCACTAAAAAAATTATTCATATATGAGTATTAAATAGTATAATTTCAACTCCTCTTGAACATAAATTTGGTTCCCCCCTGTCGATGAAACAACAGGGAATAGTGGAAATAAATTAATTTCAATAATGTTAAGTTTATCACATTTTTTTTAGTAAAGTAAATTATTCAGTTTTTCACATTTTTTAAAAGTATAAATGGATTTCAATAGATTTACGCACCATATCTCAACCATGGAATACGAATAATAAGACTCCATAAAATGATTTCAATTGATTCCATTAAATATAAATGGAAATTATCCAAAGAGGCTTATACTTCTGACTAATTTCTGAGTCCACATAATTAGTCACATATTACATATCTTACATCTAATAACTTGGAGTAAATCGAACTCACAAATTGCAGTTAGCATTAATATTGCTAAAGTTCATAATGTATGTACACCAGGCCAGGCCTTCCATCTAAGTGGTATGCTTCGCTATAAGTGCAAGAAATTGCAAGATCAATTCTCATTAACTACTTCATTTGATATGTATTATAGAGTGTAAACCTTCCTTGAATTAAGGAAAAAAAATTAATGATGTAAATACTCCATTTTGCTATTTCCTACAATCTAAAGGAAAATACTTTGAAACCCGTGGAGACCTAAATCTCCCCATTTTTTTTTTCAAATTCAACAAAAAGTAAATACAAAGGAGGAGGGAGACATGAAGCCTAAACTTCTACTGGAAGATGGGGGACTTACCTGTTAGTGCACACTGGTTGAATAGCAACCCATTGCAAAGTCACTTAGACTTTCAGCTTGTTTATGTTTATCGTCAAACGAATTAGTGTGTTAATTATTTGGCAAATGTAAATCCTGCATATCAGTTAGAAAATTATATAATTTAATATGCCCAGACACAGCTGTGGCTATTAATAGCGAGGAATAAATGGGGTCAGAATTCCTTAGAATGGTTATATATATATATTTAACTTTTTTTTCTTTACCCTTAACTCTCATTGGATTCAAACCCTAATCTCTCAATCTTTCCTATGTTTTCATTTTATATTACTTTTATTTCTCATCTCCCCTATGGGGAATGATTTTCCTTGGTAGAAAAACATCTAATCCTAAGATGTTAGTCGAGAGATTGAGTGCTTTGTGCATAACCGTGCGATTTCCCTTATCTAGGGTTTAAATAAGCTCTAATACTTTTTATCTAGAGGTCAAGTTTTGTGCTTGACTAGACGACCAAGTCACCAAACTATAACTTTTGGAGAATGAATCATGGTCCTGATGTTATTCTTGGCTCTAAAAACTGCATTAGCCAATCATCATTTATTTTCGCGTTCCTCATAGCTATGAGAATTACATTAGCCACCACGGATTATTTTTGTGTCATTATGGCTTCGTTGATTACACGACTCGCGTTGGTTTTCATCACTATTCTCCTGCGAACGTTCTTATGGCTACTTTGAGCAATTAATGCTTCCAAGATGTTTTAGCAATTTAGTTATCAAACTCAAGTTAGTCTCTATTCGCGCTACTTGAATTTAAGAGAGGCTGTTAAAGTATATATAGGGTTTCAACGTAATCTCTTATAATACTAGTTTAGCAATAGACTAAACTTAGGAATATTCTAGTTGGTTTGCTTACTAGATTATATTTCTAGTTCTCTATTCTTGGTTGTCAAGGTAGGCATATAAATAGACACTTTTATATTGTATTTCTCCACACCAAAATTTAATCATGTAATCATCAATTTTTCTTCATATTCTATTCAATATACATATATTTTCTCCTGTATTTTTTTTTTAACACTCTTCAGATCAGACCGTCAAAGTATCCAAACCTTACATGAGATCCACACGGCCCGATCGTCCGAATTGAAAGATCTCCTAAAGAAAAAATCTACTTCCCATTTTCCACTCCTACACTTTATTCCCAACCAAACAAAAAGAACCACAAAAGTATGCAACAAAAGCTTAGATTAAATACGATATTGCAACGTACCAAAAGAAACTCTATCAATCCCAAACTTTATCAGATCGATGAAGTTGCTGATCTGTATAACCTAAGACACGAGTCAAATATATGCTAGTAATATTCATCTTGACCAAGGTTGATTTACGCTTTACCTTTTTCTCTTCTTGGACCATCGATGCTTACTTATTAATTATCTTGAAAAATGACGTTTCAATTTAGTACTTTCGCAAGATAGTCATATATTTGTCAATTAGCTAATCAGTTTACACATTTATTAGCAGATCATTTTACATAGTTGATGTTATCCTCTGTCTAGCTCTTTAATGAATTTTATAGCCACTAGTGGTAATTGCTTTAAAGACTGCTTTGGCATCATTTTTTCAGTAATGATATATGATGCTAATTAACACAATTTGAAGTTCGTTGTAAGCTGAAGAGAATTCTAGATTAGCAAGAGTTTCTGCTTCCATAATTTTCAAGGATAGACAAGGCACCATTTTAGGAGAGTGACACATCACCTTCCTTTTTAAATGAAAGACTAGATTTTTACCAGCTCAAAACCCATTTGAATTTAACACTAAAACCGCGTAGTTTTGAACATTCTATAACAAATAATTAAAAAGTTATCATATATACAGTTATAAACTTCCCTCCAAAGACGTGGTGAGAGGGAAAAAAAGAAAAACAAAAACGAAAAAAGAGAAAAGAGAAAAGAAAATAAATTTTATAATAATTATATCATTATTAATTTACTCGAAATTATACCTTTTCTTAATCGTAATACAAAAATTCTGTGTTTACGATATTCAAGTTTAGTTTCTTTTTGTACATTATAAAATTTATGTTAAAATAGAAACTGAAATAAATAAATAATAATATAGACCACGAGTGGGAGTTAAACTAAATAATAGTATTTTCTTAGTAGTAATACAAAAACCTTGTGTCTACAAAATCAAATATTGGCTTCTTTTGTACGTTATAAATTTATGTTAAATTTGAAATTTTATAAAAAAATAAATATTAATATAATATATTTTATTTTGTGGGTGAGCAACAAGGACTATGAGATGAGAGTTGAAATAAATAGCAATATCATATTGTAAAGTATTTTTTTTTTCCTGTTCCCTCTTTTTTTTTTTTCCTCTCACACCAATTTTGGAGGGAAGACTATAACCATATATGTCAAAAATTTTAATTAGTTTTGTTGGTCCTCGATAACCTAAGGGGGGGGGGGGTGAATTAGGTTATTTGGCAAAATTAAGCAATTTAAAAAATTCTTGATGCGGAAATAATGTCTAGTGAAAGATGATAATACTCTAGAAGTTCTTGTAGGCAATTTATCAAACACTTAGTGAGCATATAAGTATATAACACTAGATAAGCAATTAGAACTTCAAAAATAAATTTCAAATAGATAACTCAACAATTATCAAACAATTAATATGAGCAATATCCACACGAAGGTAAATGACTCGAAAATAAAAAGAGTAAAGTAAGAGAAATCAAACACAATGATTTTCAAGTGGTTCGCACTCCCGGAGGCCTAGTCCACCACCTAAGGTCTTCCATTCCCTTAGGATTTAACAACTCTTCACTAAGATACTTCTTCAAAAGTTGGTGAAGCAAAAACCAACTACAATTACCCTTGAGTCCACAAGAGTTACACAAGCTCCTTCAAGTATAGGTGAACCTTAACCTACTATCCTCTCTTCCTTTAAGTCCACAAAGGATTACAATACTTCTTCTCACAATGATTCTCTTAATCTATATGAAAGATTGCATTACAAAGATTGTGTGATAAAATGAATAACAATTGCAACTCTTATTTGAGTTTGATATTACAATTGAAAAATACTTTGAATGATCAAATATATGAAAATGATAGCTCAAGATTTCTCAATGAAAATGATATGAAAAGCTTTTTGAATTTGCTTAGAAATCTGAAGATTAAGGCTTGGAAAGATATTTGAGATGGTGAGAGAGCATGGCTTAAAAAGAGGGAAAAGTTAGACACAAAACGGATATAATGCAAAAATTTTGAATTTTCCCGTTAAGCCATCCGGTCGCTGAGGCCTCCATCCGGTCGACCGGATGGGGCAGGTAATGCCCGGACCAGAGCTCTCTGCCGGGCGTTGTGGCCTTCATCCGGTCGACCGGATGAAGGTAGTAACGCTCGGATGCTTAAAATGCTGAAAAGTGACTTTTTGAGTCCCAAAACAATTTGTTAAATAAAAAAAAAGTATTTGGATACTTTTGAGGGCACTTATAAAAAAAGTATTTCTAGCATTTTTTAACATCTCAAAACATTTTCAAAAACTCTTAAAAAGATATAGAACAATTTTTATGTCATAAGAATTTGAAATCTAAAAAGTCTTGTTTTTCAAAGATGAGTTTGTAATGACCTTTTTGAAAATATATGTTCAAAGGATATTTTGCAAATAGAAAATCTTTTATGAAAAACCTTTTTGGAGAAATTATGAGCTACACAAGTCATACTTAGACAAACAACATTTTTTAATGCCGGTACCCTTTATGTCACCACGTCTCCTTCCTTGTAACTTCATTTTTATCGTCGAATCTTCAACTTCACTTCTTTGAGTTGACAAGTCTTTTTCTTCGGGTATTCATAGCTTGATTCCTCATGAGAGACTTCATTTGAATGAAACAAGTTATAAGAATACCTCTTGGGCTTTGACTTTGATCCAATATATTTGAAGTTAGCATTTGATCCTTTTGAATGAGCAAGTTGATGTGGGCTTTGCTTGGGACAATCATGTATTTATGAATTTGAATAACCTACCCAAGATACAAATAAGAATGCTTAAATCATAATTAAGATGTTTTGTTATTATCAAAATAAAGATTATAAGCTTTTCAGGCCAACAATCTCCCATTTTTTTATGATGACAAAACATTGAAATTTAAAAAACATGAAATAGTAGAATATTGGAAAATCAAACAAGATTTGAGGTCTCCCCCTCAATTTGTGCTTGATTGAATCATTTGCTTACTCATGAAAAACAAGTTCCCCCTGAATATATGGTCAATCAACCATATATAAGTATTTTCATGCTGAATTTCAATATTATTTTTCTGATTTCAATATTCTTTTTCTCCCCCTATTTGACATCAACAAAATATAGTTCACAGACCATAGAAGAGCAAATAGGCATAAGAGGAGTGAAAGCCAAAAAATAATTGAAGCATTAAAGAAGCAAATCAAAGTATCCAATCAATGTTAAAGCAAGATTAAAAAAAAAATGCAAAGGAGTATGCAAGTAAAACATAAAACCTAAAAAGTTGTTTGAAGGAAAACAAGTCTCAAGGCGTCCACAAACGAAGAACCAAGATGGTGGTCATGTGATGCTTTCAACATTTGCTCCATACGATCCAAACGAACATCTTGTGCATCCAAGCGAGCAATGATTTCATCATGTGAGGAGGATTGAGAAGAAGATGATCCAGCTTTTTTAGAACTACCAGTTCCACCTTAACCAGTGCCTTGTTCTTCCATTGGATCTCTGAAGGAATTGGGATCGATATCAAGAGATTCAAACACAATAGTATCACCGCTTGTATCCTCATGAACATCAAGAACTTGGTTGTTATGAAGCTTCAACTTTTGACGAGAGATGCTAGTGTGATTTAGAAGATATGATCTAGCACTGATAGACTCAAGCCGGGGAACATCTAAAGAGTCAAGAAGATGTGTTAAGGGTACCCCATACGCAAGTTGGTTTTCTGCTTGCTTAGTGTGGACGATGTGGTTGATAATGATGTGTGGAAGATTGATCCTATTGGCCTCAAACATCAGATACATCAACAAAGCAATGAATTTCGAAATAGAACCATCCTTAACTTCCTTAGGAATAATGACTTCATGAAGGATGTAGAATAGAAGCTTCATTTCAGGAGTGATTTCATTTTTCTTAGGATATAGAGTGCTATACTCCCCAGTTCCTTCCCAAAGGAATGCGATAACCCTACCCTCTAGATCATCATGAATGCCTTTCGGCATGCCCTTGTAAGAATAAAGCTTAGTTCCTTGATTTGGAATTCTGAAGGCTCTAGCAATATCACAGGCAGTAAGTTCTAACACTTTATCTTTAACTTGGTTTTGCAATTTTATGGTGTTAAAATCTAAGTTAGCATAGTAGTAGAATTCTCTAATCCACGAAGTACAACCTTTGTTCACAACCTTAACATAGGAAGCCAACCTTGAGCATCTAGAAGTTTTAAAATTCTAGTTCCATTAAGCAAAGTAGGAGGATCCAAAGTCTTACCCCATAGGATGTTTTGTTGTGGGAAGGCATCGGGAGTGACAACGATTTGAGAAGCGGAGGATGAAGATTATCCTGTCTTGCGCTTCTTAGAGTCAGCTCTTGGTGGTTCCATTGAGAATGTATAAGAAATTGAAGTCCTTTTTGAAGAAGATTGCCTTTGAGGAATTTCGTCAAACACCTTGTAGGCAAAGTTTTTGAAGGCTTTTCTTTGAAAGATTTTGAAGCTTTTAATGATGTAAAGTCAAGGTTTTGACGATATAGGAGAGTTTTGATACAAATAAGGATAAAAATTTATTAGTATCTTGGTGTTGAAATAGGTGGTATAGAGAGAAAATAGAGGGAATTTGAAGTTTAGTAGGAAAGAATTTGAAAAAATAGGCCAAATCCCGTTTTTCAACCAGCGCGATCTGGTCGATAGGGCCCTGATCCGGTCAACTGGATAAAGGCAGTAACGCCCGATAGTGAAGCGCAATCCGGTCGTTGCATGCTTCGTCCGGTCGACTGGATGAATGCAGTAACGCCCGGATCCCCTGTTTTCGAAAAAAAATACAAATTTTCAAAAATCAAGTGATCCAAAACATTCCTAATTCTCTTCTAATGGCACAAAATTGATTTTCATGCAATGGTTTTATAAAAATGTCAGTCAATTGATGCAAAGAATCAACAAATTCTAGTTCAATATCACCTTTTTGCACATGATCTCTTAGAAAATGATGACAAATTTTAATATGCTTAGTTCTAAAATGTTGAATTGGATTCTTTGATAGACTTATAGCACTTGTATTATCATATTTGATCGGCACACGAACATATTCTAAACCAAAGTCAAGCAAAGTTTGTTTCATCCAAAGAATTTGTGCAACACAACTTCCCATAGCTACATACTCGGCTTCAGCCGTTAAAATAGCTGCACTATGTTGTTTCTTGCTAGACCATGAAACTAAAGCATGTCCTAGAAATTGGCAACTACCACTAGTTCTTTTTCTATTAATTTTACAACCCGTATAATCGGCATCGGAATATCCCAAAAGTTCGAAAGATGTGCCTTTAGGATAAAGAAATCCTAAATCAATAGTACCTTTAAGGTATCTAATAATCTTTTTTACAACATTTAAGTGTGATTCCCTAAGAGAAGATTGAAAACGAGCACATAACCACACAAAAAACATAATATCAAGTCTTGAGGCAGTTAAATAGAGAAGGCTTCCAATCATACCTCGATATTGTTTTTCATCAACTTATTTACCTTTTTCATCTTTGTCATGCTTGATTGACGTTCTCATAGGAGTGCTAATTTCTTTTGAGGTTTCAAGCCCGAACTTCTTGATGAGTTCCTTAATGTACTTGGCTTGATTTATGAAAATCCCTTCCTTTCTTTGTTTGATTTGAAGTCCAAGGAAGAAATTTAATTCTCCCATCATTCTCATTTCAAATTCTTTATGCATACATTCAGAAAAATACTTGCAAAGGGATTCGTTAGTAGCACCAAAGATAATATCATCAACATATATTTGAACAAGCAAGATATCTTTAGCTTTTCATTTTTCAAATAATGTAGAGTCTAGTTTACCTTTAGAAAAGCCGTTATCAAGTAGATAATTACTTAATCTATCATATCATGCCCTAGGTGCTTGTTTAAGTCCATAAAGAGCTTTTTGAAGTTTGAATACATGACTTGATAAATTTGTATTTTCAAAACCGGGTGGTTGTTCAACATAAACTTCTTCTTGAAGATAACCATTTAAGAAAGCACTTTTGACATCCATTTGATAAAGTTTGAAATTCATAAAACATGCAAAAGCTAGCAACATTCGAATGGATTCAAGTCGAGCTATCGGTGCAAAGGTTTCTTCATAGTCTATTCCTTATTCTTGTTTTATACTCTTGTGCAACCAATCTAGCCTTATTTCTAGTTACATTACCGGATTCATCTAGTTTGTTTCGGAAAACCCATTTTGTACCAATAATCGGGTAATTACTAGGTCTTTCAACTAAGGTCCAAACTTGATTTCTTTCGAATTGATTAAGCTCTTCTTGCATAGCAATAAGCCAATCATCATCCAATAATGCTTCTTTTATATTCTTAGGTTCAATTTGAGATATAAAAGCAACATGTTCACAAAAAGTATTTAGATTGGAACGAGTTCTTACACCTTGTGATGGATCTCCGAGAATTTGATCATTTAGATGATTTTTGACAAATTTCAAACATTTTGGAAGATCTTGATTTGTTGATATGATTTGATCATTTGATGTTGGTTGTTCTTCCTCAATTGGAGTATCAATTAGATTGTGTGTGGATGTATTACCTTATTCACTTGTAGAAATAGGTTGACCTTGTTCTTCAACTTGTTGAGTTTACATCGTCATTTTCATTTTTTCTTGACATAAAGTGGTTAGTTTCATCAAAATTAATATGCATAGATTCCTCAATTACTAAGGTTCTTTTATTGTAAACTCGATATGCCTTGTTTCTAGAAGAATAACCAATAAAAATACATTCGTCGGATTTTGAATCAAACTTACCAAAATGATCTTTGCTATTTAAGATGAATCATTTACATCCAAAAACTTTAAAATGTGAAATATTTGGAGTACGTCCTTTCCATAGATCATATAGAGTTTTATTGAGAGAAAGTCTAATTAAAACTCTATTTAAAACATAGCAAGCCGTATTGACAGCTTCTCCCCAAAAGTATGTAGGCAATTTGTTTTCTTTCAACATTGTTCTTGTCATTTCTTGTAGAGTTCGGTTTTTCCTTTCAACAACCCCATTTTGTTGAGAAGTTTTAGGATCCGAAAAGTTATGCTCAATGCCATTTTGTTCACATAATTCCACAAAAGATGCATTTATGAATTTCGTGCCTTGATCACTATGAATGCATGAAATGTAGTATCCTTTCTCATTTTGCACTCTTTTACAGAATTTTGCAAACTCATTGAAAGCATCACTTTTGAGAGCAAAAAACATGACTCATGTGTATCTAGTATAATCATCAACAATAACAAAAACATATCTAGATCCTCCTAGACTTATTATATCTATTGGTCCAAAAAGGTCCATATGAAGTTTTTGTAAAGCTTTTGATGTGGTCACATGGCTAATGGTTTTGAAAGATGCTTTATGTTGTTTTCCAAATTGACATGCATCACATAAATGATCTTTTTCAAACTTGGTCTTAGGAAGGCCTCTTACAAGATCCTTTCGAGAAAGTTTACCAAGTAGATCCATGCTAATATGTCATAATCTTCTATGTCATAACCAAAAACTTTCATTTGTTGTGATTAAACAATCAATATTTTGGCATTATATACTTTCAAAGTCAATAATGTAGACATTTTCATATCTATTTGCAATAAACAACACATTTTTCATTTTGTCAAAAATGATGCAACATGATGATTTAAATTCAACTAGATAATCATTATCATATAGTTGACTTACACTTAGCAAATTATGTTACAATCCTTTCACAAGTAGCACATCATGGATATATGTATTATTTTTATTTCCAATGGTACCTTTACCAATAATTTTACATTTTTCATTATTTTCAAAGCTCACAAAACTTTTGTATTTTTTGATAGGCTCATAGAAAAGATATGGATCACCAGTCATATGCCTTGAACATCCACTATCAATAACCCAATTTCCTTAATACTTCATCCTTAGGGTAACTTATATACAAAAACAAAATTTAGGTCACCAAGTTCTATTGGGTCCTATATTGTTAGTATTGACTTTTAGCACATTTAATAATCAATTTTGGTTTAAGCCAAGAATGAATTTTAGAGTCTCTACTTACCATATTTTGAAATTTATAATGTGATGTTATGTGACCTTATTTTTCATAATAGGTGCATGTTTTTTGAAATTCTTTTGATGTTGATGCTTTATTTGTAGAAGATGATGCTTTTACAAAATAACTTTTTAGAGATTTTTGTTTTGAAGAAGGTTCATATCCTATTCCACTTTTATCAAAAGCCATTTTTTGTGAGCCAAGCATTTTATCAAGATTTTCTTTTCTTTTTGTAAATCTTGTCAAGCTTCCATTTAGTCATTGATTTTCTTTTTCAAGATTTTCAATTTTTGTTTGAAAATTATCATTTTCAAAATGAATCTTAAGTGCCTTTTCATGGGCACAATTTCGATTTTTTTCAAGCAACTTATTTTCTTCTTTTAAGGTATTATTTTTCTTTTGAAGTTCATGTATCTTGATAATTGTAATTTTAAAACTATTATGCATTTTAGAAAATTCATATTGTAATTCTTCAAAAGAAAATTCATTATCAATTAATGAGCTAGAAGAGTAATATTCATAGTTAAAAGAAGAACATACCTTATCATCATCTTTTGTCATAAGACAAACGATATTTGCCACTTCTTCATTTTCGCTTTCTTCACCGGTTGATGCATCGTCATCAACATGTGTTGCTTTCAAAGCTTTTCCTCCCTTGTTTTTGATTGGTTTTGGACAATTTGCTTTTATGTTACCTGTCTTGTCACAATTGAAACATCTTTTTTCTTCTTTTGGTTTGTTTCCTCCTTTGTTCATAAACTTATTGTAAGGAGCTTTGCTTACCTTTTTGAATTTGAGAAATTTCTTAAAGTTCATTGAAAGAAGAGCTATCTCATCATCATCTTCTTTGTTTTCTTCCTCTTCATCACTTGAGTAAGCCTTTGATGCAAAAAGTGCAAGTGATTTCTTGTTATTTCTTTTTTCTTATTCTCGGTCCTTCTTCTTCAACTCATGGCTCGTAAGAGATCCCATAAGTTCACTAAGAGTGAGAGTTTTGAGGTTTCTAGCTTCCTCAATAGCCGTTACTTTAGCTTCCCATGGCTCAGTTAAGCTTCGAAAAACTTTTCCTACCAATTCTTCGTTAGAATACTCTTTTCCAAGAAATTTTAGAGTATTAACAATATCGGTAAATCTAAAAAATATTTGTTCAATATTTTCATCAAATGACATTTTGAACATTTCATATTTATGAACAAGCATGTTTATTCTAGTTTCTTTAACTTGGTTAGTTCCATCATATGTGACTTCTAATTGATCCCAAATTTCTTTAGCACTTTTGCATCCGGAAATTTTGTTGAACTAATTTGAATCTAAAGCAAGATATAACATATTCATAGTTTTAAAGTTTCTTTCACACATTTCGAAATCATCATCACTATAGTCTTTTTCCGGTTTAGGGACAGTGATATTTTGTTCTCCTTCCTTTTTAGTTAGAGTAGGATTGGTTGGTCCATTTTTTATCACATTTCAAACTCTTATGTCATTTGCTAGAATATAGATTCTCATCTTAGTTTTTCAAAAAGAATAGTTTGTTTCATTAAACAATGGTGGTCTAGAGGAAGATTGTCCTTCAACTATATTAGACATTGATAAGCTTCCCATAGAGATTCTCTACTAGATGTTAAGTTATATGTAGAGTACTAGCTCTTGATACCACTTGTTGGTCCTTGATAACCTAAGAGGAGGGGTGAATTAGGTTGTTTAGCAAAGTTAAGCAATTTAAAAAATTCTTGATGCGGAAATAATGTCTAGTGAAAGATGATAATGCTCTAGAAGTTCTTGTAGGCAATTTATCAAACACTTAGTGAGCACACAAGTATATAACACTATATAAGCAACTAGAACTTCAAAAATAAATTCTAAATAGATAACTCAACAATTATCAAACAATTAATATGAGCAATATCCATACGAAAGTAAATGACTTGAAAATAAAGAAAGTAAAGTAAGAGAAATCAAATACGATGATTTTCAAGTGGTTCGCACTCCCGGAGGCCTAGTCCACCATCTAAGGTCTTCCCTTCCCTTAGGATTTAACAACTTTTCACTAAGATGCTTATTCAAATATTGGTGAAGCAAAAACTAACTACAATTACTCTTGAGTCCACAAGAGTTACACAAGCTCCTTCAAGTGTAGGTGAAGCTTAACCTACTATCCTCTCTTCCTTTGAGTCCACAAAGGATTACAATACTTCTTCTCACAATGATTCTCTCAATCTATGTGAAAGATTGTACTACAAAGATTGTGTGATAAAATGAATGACAATTGCAACTCCTATTTGAGTTTGATATTACAATTGAAGAATACTTTGAATGCTCAAAGATATGAAAATGATAGCTCAAGATTTCTCAATGAAAATGATATGAAAAGCTTTTTGAATTTGCTTAGAAATCTGAATATTAAGGTTTGGAGAGATATTTAGATGGTGAGAGAGTATGGCTTAAAAAGAGGAAAAAGTTAGATACAAAACGGATATAATGCAAAAATCCCAGATTTTTCCATCCGGTCGACCGGATGGGGCAGGTAATGCCTGGACCAGAGCTCTCTGCCGGGCGTTGTGGCCTTCATCCGGTCGACCGGATGAAGCTAGTAACGTCCGGATGCTTAAAATGCTGAAAAGTGATATTTTTTAGCCCCAAAACAATTTGTTAAATAATAAAGTATTTGGATACTTTTGAGGGCACTTATAAAAAAGTATTTCTAGCATTTTTTAATATCTCAAAACATTTTCAAAAACTCTTAAAAAGATATAAAACAATTTTTATGTCATAAAAATTTGAAATCCAAAAAGTCTTGTTTTTCAAAGATGAGTTTGTAATGACCTTTTTGAAAATATATGTCCCAAAAGTCTTATCGTCGAATCTTCAACTTCACTTCTTTGAGTTGACAAGTCTTTTTCTTCGGGTATTCATAGCTTGATTCCTCATGAGAGACTTTATTTGAATGAGACAAGTTATAAGAATATCTTTTGGGCTTTGACTTTGATCCAATATATTTGAAGCTAGCATTTAATCCTTTTGAATGAGCAAGTTGACATGGGCTTTGCTTGGGACAATCATGTGTTGATGAATTTGAATAACTTACCTAAGATACAAATAAGAATGCTTAAATCATAATTAAGATATTTTGTTATTATCAAAATAAAGATTATAAGTTTTTCAGGCCAACAAGTTTGTTATAAAATGTGCAAAATTACGTCGTTTTAGTGTCAAACTTGAGTGGGTCGTGAGTTGGTAAAAATCTAGCATTTCATTCAAAAGGAAGGTGATGTGTTACTCCCATATCCCCTAATTGGAGAGGATCCTAATCTGAGAATATTTTCCGAAACAAAAAAGTATAAATAAGTAAACTAATTTCTTCCATTTCAGAATTCACTTCCTTTTAGGATGATAGAAAAAAAAAACAATATCCCTCATTTTGCAACAAGTATTGCACCTTTCCTTTTTGGTCGAGAAAAAAGTATTTCACGAGTGGATTTAGATCTCCTAATAATACTGTTTGTATAATAATGTTATTAATCTAAACTCTTAATTAAATATCAAACAAAATCAATTAAAATCTTTCCTAATTTATTTCCCGCCAAATTTGTTTTTCACTGTTTTTTTCTCTTCATCCCAGTTAATATTATAGGTAAAGCATGATACGAATGCAGGGAACAACGTTGCATACTAACATGATTCTTCTAGTTGATTACCGTTAATCGTTTTGTAAATCATTAGAGGTCCTTCAGCTACTTTTAAATCCAGTTGGTAGCAAATCATTTCGTATCATACCAAAGGTCCTTCTAATATTGTCTTGTTAAAAATATGTAAATTAGTTGATTACTATTAATCGTTTTTCATTTTTTGTTGTTTTGCTTCTTTAGAGGGCTATTATTGGACAAGAATAGCAGAGAGACAAGCTTCAAGATTAAGGTTAAGATATCTTAAAGATGTGGTAAGGCAATCTGTAGGCGCTACTTTGATTTTCACGTAACAAGAAAGTAAGAAAAGAAAAAGAAATTGTGGGAAATGTTTTTTGGCGGAAGCAGGAAATAAATTGAGAAAGATTTTGGGTTGATTTTGTTTGATATTCAATTAATGATCTAGATGAAATCTTAGTAAATGAACAGTATCCCTAATAACATTATTATACAAATAGTGTTATTAGGGGATTCAAATCTATTCGAGTCAACTAAGTTTATAAGTGAAACATGCAAACTTTTTATTTTCCTTTTCTGTTTTTTCTTTGATAACTTGGAAACCACCTGCTAAATCTCAATCATCGAATTTTTTCATAAAACTCGACCACCAACTATTAAACCACTAAATTCAATATTACGCCCAGAAACATGCAAGCTTACTAAGTGAAATATCGTCAATTATTGTACTTGGATGAAACTAAGTGCATGGACCCACGTAAACACCAGTACACCATATTTGGCAGTGTTGATAGATGGAGTTTGTCTTCCCAGACCTCTTAATTTTCACATAGGAATACAGACACGATTACTGAATTCAAGAATGGGCTCATTCACATTGAACAACATGTGCAACTTCACGTCTGATAAGCCTTCACCAACTAGACATGCCCGCAGAGAGCAAGAGTACTTTTCCGTAGGGTGCCCATCCTTATTGAAATCCAAGAATCTAGCCCTCTCAGCCGAGATGACGATCCTCATTGAGCAGCCTGAGCTAGGTAACGTTTTGCTTTTTCTTTTCTTTTCTTTTTTATTGGAGCGAGGCCTAATTAATTTTATACTACTTAGAAAGTCTCGAAATCTCTCACATTTAAAACGAGAATCATACCACTAGACCAAATAGCTACTGGCTGGTAATGTTGTGCTTCCTTGTTCTGTCTATATATGTTGGTAGACATTTTTCTTATCTTGCACCCAATGTTGTGCTTCCTGGTAAACATTTTACTCATCTGGCATGTACGCTCTTTGTTTGACCTAACTGTGAAATTTTAACTTTTGAGTTGTGGAACTTTTAGTAGTAGAATTTTGATTAAAACTACTGTTGAATAAAAATCGCTCACTATTTGGCCTATGTCTAGCAATGTTGAGCTTTTAGAAATTTTGAAGACAATGTTGAACTTTAAAAAATATAAAGGGGTATATTTAAAAAAAAAATAGCTTCTCACATAATATAAAAACAGTTTTACAAAAGATTATTTTTTTAATTTTTTTCAGTTTCAGCGTTAACTTAAAAGTATTTTTAAACATGGGCCAAACAGGTTAACTTTACCTTCTAAACTCACATGAACCGCTTTTGAGTGTCTAGAAACGAAGCCAAAAAAAACCCATAGTCATGAATCATCTATGCTTATATTCATGGGGAATCCACAAGTTAAATTAGTCTAATTGAAAAAATTATTTGTATATGAAAGTTAAATTATATATTTCTAGTATGCACAAAATAAAAATATCTTGAATTGCCTATTTTTAACGTATTTTTAGTCTGAAAAGTTAAATTAACCTAACTAAAAATAATTATTTGTATATAAGTATTAAATTAGTGTAAAAATTTAAATTAACCCGACTGAAAAAATTTATATATAAGTATCAAATTGTATACTTTTTAGCTCCACTAAATAAGAATTCTGGATTTGCGGTACTTACATTATTATTTTTTCTTGCATTGCAGCTTCACAAGTCAAGGAGAAGAATTACCATTCTGATTGTAATGAGCTTGTACTGGATGGAGGATTTGTTATGCAAAAAATGGAATCAGAAAGTGGTTTTGAAGTTGCAAAACTCAATTCATTTGGTCTGTCTTTTAGGTATGACGTACTAGCTAGCTTCTCTTTGTTTTGGGTATATTATTTCATGCATATGGGTAGCTTTAATTTTTTCATGCAAAGAAAAATTAACATGGCAATAAAATGCTTGCAGAGACTATAATGCAGCAAGTGAAAGGCAAAAAACTGTGGAAGAATTTTACCGGTTGAACCACATCAACCAAACGTATGATTTTGTAAGTGCAATGTCTCTATAATATGATAACTTTAAAATCAGTGTCTTTAAGGCTATTGGTTTTAATGGGTTGGTCTAATGTTCAGTCAATCGTTATGGAATTCACTTTTTTTATTGTCACGGCTGAACAAGTTATTGGCAAAATACAAGAATTTAGTGATTTTAATAGAGATAATTAACTTTTGAATGCAATGCAGGCACTGGCAGAGCCAAGTAGGCACCAGTGCACCCCCTGTAATTTTTTTTAAAAAAAATTTATAGCCTTAAAAAAAAAAAAAAAAAAAAAATCTTTCCTCTATATCCTCATGTTTTTCTCTCTTCATTTTTCACTTCTATTCTCTTATTCTTAAATAGGTTTTCAATTTATTTTCTATATTTTGGAGACTTGTGTTTATCATTGTGTATGAATTTCACTTCATTTATTTTTGTAATATTTTTAACATTTAAGTTAATTTTTCTAGTTTAATTGTACATTTATTTTTATTTTAATTTTCTGAATAATTTTTAGATTATTTTTATTCTAATTGATTATTGTGTCTTTAATTAAATAATTCAGATTCAAATACCAATGAATTTTCTATTTTTCAATATTGTAATCGTTTATCATTAAAATCATGATTGTAGGTATATAAACAATAGGTTTTTTTATATATAAAATAAATTTCCATAAATGAGTGTCCCTAACTCCAGTTACTGACTCTGTCGCGTAGTATACTCCCTAACTCTCAGTGTCTGACTCCGCCACTGAATACAGGCGAAGAAGATGAGGGAACAGTATGGAAATTTAGACAAGGTGGAAATGAGCATCTGGGAATGTTGTGAACTTCTCAATGATGTTGTGGATGATAGTGATCCTGACTTGGATGAGCCTCAAATTGAGCACTTGTTGCAGACTGCTGAGGCAATCAGAAAAGACTATCCTAATGAGGATTGGTTGCATTTGACTAGCCTCATTCATGGTACGTATATGGCAAAATAAGAGTAAATGACTTTAACACTTTCTATATTTTGTTAAAAGTGTATAATAATTTTTTTGTATTTAAAAACGTAATTGATTATTCATGTATTTTATAAAAGTAGATGAATAGTCCCTTGTATTTTATAAATGAGGTGATTACCCCCTTGTATTTTAAAAACGTAGTTAAATACTCTCTGTATTTTTAAAAACGTAGTTGAATGCCTCTTATTAAAATAAACGATTTTTCTAACAAAATCAGGTATTCAATACGTTTTTAAAATGTAAAGGGGTATTCAGCTACGTTTTTTAAAACACATGGAAGTAATCAACTATATTTTAAAACACGTGAGACATTATACACTTTTGACAAAATATAAAAGATATTAAGTTGTTTACTCAACAAGATAATAATATCCTCGGATTCATATTTGCATGCATTCTATCTTACCAGTCAAATTTTGTCTACCACCCTTGTTGGGAATGAACTCTTGAAATATTCTAAAATAAAATTACATATAATAGATGTTAAAATGAGCCCAGACTTAAAATAAATTTTGGCCCTTCTGTCCTCCCATGTAGAGCTGGCATATGGGTCAGTCCGATCGAATCATGGGTTGAGAAAATTGAGTCTGGCTTAACATTATCAGAATATAGAACCCAACTCGGCCCACGAGTCTGCTACCACGAGTCACGAGGTGAACTGGGTTGGGCTAGACCAACCCATTTTTTTGTGATTAGTGTAATATTAATATATAATCATACTAATATATATACATACATATATATATATATATATATATATATATATTACTTGGATAGTTGGATTAATAATTAAAAAAATAAAATTTAAACTTAATTTTTTTAAGAAAAGTTAATTTAACTATTAATAAAATAATATACAAGTTGATTGATAACATTAAAAATTAATATAAATGATAAAACACTGCATAATAAACTACAAGTTAATGAGATACGAGTACATTAGTGATATAAATATAAAAATAAAATATTATATAAACGCTTAAGGAAAGTTAGTGTAAAAGTTCTTCATTTTGTTATGCTCCTTGTATGGATACTGGACCTGCTAGTGGTTGCGGTGTGCTTGGTGGTGGGTGTTGAGTTACATGGTGTCGTACAAGTGTTCTAATTCCAAATTTCCATCAAAATATAAATTGACGTTGATAATAATTATATATTACATACTCATGTTTTTCAAAGTACGTAAAATAATTTTAAACCTCTAACGAATATAATCGTCGTGAAAGATTTTCTTCTCCTATGGATATAGTTATATATAATGTTGTAGACTTATAGTAAAATAAAGTTTAATATATTTATTAACTAAAGCACTATGTCACTAAGTATTTATAGGAAAAATTATATGTACGATTATAAAAATTGTAAAAAAGAATTGTACCTAAAGTTTTTTAAAAATAATATGAAGGGACTTAAAGTTGCAAGTTGCAAACTTACAATATCATAAAAAAAAATTTGATAACAAGTCATGTAATATCAACTTAAGAAATAAATTTGGTACTTGTTATTATTAGTTTGTTAAAAAAAGAAATAGTTACTACGACTTGTTAGTTTGTTTTTAAAAAAAAATAGTTATTACAACTTACAATGCATGCATAAAACATAATATTTCAATTTCTTTTAATAAGTGAGCTCAAATTGTGCTTAATTTATGATGAGCCCAAGTTGAGCCTTATCTGGGCTTGTGTGGGGTTGGACTCATAGGCCGAGCTGAATCTGAGCTTAAATGGGTCTGGGCTCAAATGGACTAAGTCAAAAATTATGACCCAACTCAACCCACCTATATGTGTTGTGTTGGACCGAGTCGAACCCACTTTCAACTGAACTGAGTTGGGCCTAAATTTTTGTGTATTAAGTTGAGTTGGGCCTATGTCAGCTTAATCCAAATACCACCTCTACTCCCATGCATAGCAGAAAGTTCATGCTTCTGGAGTTGGGTCCACCCCTGTTGAATAAATATCCTATAACTCATGTTTAATGCCATGTCATGGGTTGCAGATCTTGGAAAAGTCCTCCTTCACCGGGCTTTTGGAGAGCTTCCTCAATGGGCTGTTGTTGGTGAGTCTTGTGCTAATAATCTTCATTACTATGAATAATTAATTAGTTGCTAAATCTCATGTTTTAACATTGATGAAAATTAGCTAACCAATCTTAATGTCACAGGTGACATATACCCTCTTGGTTGTGCTTTTGATGAATCAATTGTTCACCACAAGGTAATTTATTTTCCTGGAAATGGCTGAATGGTCAGTTGACCCACGTACGCTTAAATTTTGATCGTTGTTGATATATCTAACAAAAACACATTGTGCTGCAGTATTTCAAGGATAATTCGGATTTCAACCATCCTGTTTACAGCACTAAGAATGGAGTTTATGAAGAAGGATGTGGATTGAACAATGTGGTGATGTCATGGGGCCATGACGACTACATGTATCTAGTATGGTCCAATTCCATAAATACTCATATATAATTTAGTTTAATCTTTAAATAGTGAGTCCGGGTCCAACTCTTTCTCAGAACCCGTGCATAATAGAAACTTTGTGCCCGAGCTGTAGGATGCTATACTAACATTGTCATATATGCAGGTGACTACGGAAAACGGAACAACTTTGCCTTCAGCCGCATTGTTCGTCATCCGTTACCACTCATTTTATCGTAAGTATTTCATCTATTTTCTACCTAAAAACCATATATCGTATGGTCTAATTAGCACAGCCATGATCTAAAACTGGATTCTTTCTTCTCTGCAGCTTTACACAAGTCAGGAGCATACACACACTTGATGAACGATGAGGACAGAGAGAATTTGAAGTGGCTTAACATTTTTAAGTAAATTCTGCAATCTTTTTCCTTTTTAAATGAAGGGTTAATACATTAGTTAGTTGGTCTCTAATCTTTACCCTGTTTGACAAACAGACTTACATCTTCAAAAGTAAATACCACATTTAGACCCTTTAACTTTATAACATGTGCAACGTTAAAAAGCATATCAATAAAGTCATGTGGCTTTATTTTATCTCTGCACTAGGACTAACAGTAGTATTACAAGTTATAAAGTTAAAAATTTAAATGTAGCAATTTTGAAAATAGGGCACATATTTGTCAAACACGGTAAAAATGGATACTAACCCAAGTATTAAACCTAAGAATGGCATAAATAAATTGATGCTTACACATTTCTGCAAATTGAATGCAGCAAATATGACCTTTACAGCAAGAGCAAAGTTCGGATTGATGTGGAGAAGGTGAAGCCATACTATTTGTCTCTCATCAAAAAGTATTTCCCAGCAAAACTGAGATGGTGAACTTTTGTCATGGAAGGCTTGTTGAGCAAAGAGGAGGTTCATGAGGATTTTATGTACACAGTGATATTTATTCAAATTCTTTTTTTTTTTATTTTCTCCATGTTGTACTAGAAATGTTCTGTCAATAAGGAATGTATTTGTTTTCAGAAATGTATCTCTTCTTGATAAATACCCTTGAGAGCTAACTCATCAACCCCATAACCACTTAGCCTAGGATTCTCCATGACTTGAGCAGCCAATGATCTTAGCTCTACTGCATTCTTACAACCAAGCCCAAATTCCTTTTCCAACTTTGCTAGACTTGACTTGATACCCATACGGCATACCCACAAACACATAATCTGAAAGACGAAGAAAATTAACAAGTGATTTAGGTATTGCATTATCAAGCAACTGAAAAATAAGGCAAGATTTTCCATCACAGAGTACTATAATTGCTGTTTTGGGTACTGTGTCTTTCTGTTGCTCGTGTACACTTTCAACTAGGCTCCATTCAGTGTCGAGGCCAATAATTTTCTTTTCATTATTGACATTGGATAAGAAACTCTTTATATGATAATCAGTATCTGAGTCTCGAAATACTAGTGTGGCCTTTATAGATATCATGTATATTTATGCATATTGTGGTAGACATTTTTTAGGTGGATGATATATAGAGATGAAGTATTTGAAATTAACCTGACTTCTATATATGTGGTAAATTGCAGCCATTGTATAGAAAGGAATTAGTCCATGGTTCAATGCACTAGTTGCTCGGGAAATTAAAAGCACGTGTGTAGATAAACATATGGAGTAGTTTAAAGGGTAGTTTTCACATAATTAAGCTCCTTGGAGTTATGACATATCCTATCACACAAACGTAGTCTCCAAATTCTAAAAACATTATAGAATTAAAGTCAAAATACACTATGAATTTATGAGTAAATCTCAAACACTCCCATCAACTTAAACTCTCGAAATTCTAAAAATATTATTGTAATATTCTATATCGGTGGAATATAATATTTGTAAGTGATTTATAAGTAGACGTTGTAGATATAAAAAATAATTTAGGTTAATAATTTTAGACAAATAGAAAAGAGGATTCTAGTAGTTATTTTTTATACTTACAATACTAGTCTTGCCTACGAATTTGAGGGTCTGGGCGCGAAACGTGATAATTATATAAACATCTTTCTTTAGGTTTCTTTTTTTGAGTTAGGAATTCATGATGGCGGTAATGAGTTGGGCGATTCGGGAAGGTGTGGGATTGTTGATAGCGAAGGCTGACAAATTGGTGAATTGGGTGGCTATTTCATGATAAGAAGTATAGAGCAAAGACTTTCTCTTTACAGAGATTTTCCATTCAACTTACTTTGTTAATCTCAAATTGGTTTCCAAGTTTGCCACTAATAAGCATGCACTAAAACATTTTAATTGAAAAATAATTTTAAAAAAAACTTTTGTAATAGGTTTCTTATTGCATTATTCTTAACTGTTTTATAAACTAAGACCTTTTGTCATGGTTAAATTTTTTTATCATTTTTTGTTAATAATTGTTCATAAGATTACTTTTTCACAAAAATTTTAAATTATAATCTAATTGCAAAGCTAATTAGTTATAAAAATTTGTTGCAGTAAACAATTTGTAACATAACCAGATGCAACAATTGAAAAATCGTGCATAAAGTTTTTTGCAACAATTTTTAACTTTCTTGTAACTGTTTTAAGTGTTGCAATAAATAAAAATGTAGTTGTGATCATGATTTCAGCTCATTTTGATCACAAGGGAAAAGTTCTTAAGATGAAGAAGACTGTGATTCGGAGGTCTATTGTTGAGTGACAAGTTTTTAAAATGTCTAAGATATAAATTGTAGGCTCCGTCCCAATTTGTGAATCCACGCGTTTGAGTGGAAGGGTGAAGCTCACGAATATTTGTAAACCAAACCCTTCGTTGAGACATCATCAGAGCAAAGGTCATTTAGTTACCTTCGAAAAATAGATGCAACTAGCATACTTAGGATAGTTATATGACGACCTATCAATTAAGGTTGTGACCACGTTCAAGGCTACAACCTTAAAGATGAGTCAAAATATATGCGAGTGATTTTCTTCTTGACCATCGTTGAGTTTCCATGCTTATTATTATTATTATTTATTAGAGTGAATAGCTCCAGACCTCCCTGTGGTCAAATGAAATTAGCTACAACCCCCCCGTGGTCCACAAAATATAATCGGACCCCCCTATGGTCCTACCTGAGGTGCATACGCACCACTTTCGTTACCTTCCGTTAAAAAAACTAACAACAACAGTACAGTTACCAATATACCCTTATTTTTAATGCTCATTTTTTAAAACTTTTTTACCATTTTCTCTTTTGACCCATTCAGACGCACCCAACTCCTCTCACACGCACACACTATTTTCAACAGCTACAATCGCACACACCACACCATCTCAATCGCACACACCACACCATCTCAATTGCACGCACCACATCGGACCCATCAGATTAGCATCTCTTCGACGTCATCTCCTTGAAGGAGAGGTAAATATATATACATACATACAGGTATATATACATGTATGTACATACGCATACATGTATATATATACACACACACATATACTCTCTCTCTTTCACAGCACATATATGTATTTTATTATGTCGACTATGCCTCTTTATATACCATGATCAGTAAACAAACTAGGTTAATAAATTAGGGTTTTAAAAATTGAGGGCAAATAAATTAGGGATTGATATACTATTTAAATTAGGGATTTGGTTAATAAATTAGGGCTTTATAATTAGTAAATAAATTAGGAATTTGGGTAAATTATTTAGGGGTTTACAAATATGCTATAAAATTTGGTGAAATCCATTCAGGTATGACCATTCGGGTTATACTAAATTTTGGTGAAATTCATTCGGGTTGTTTGATATTTGTTTTTTTCTAATTTATTTCATGCTAAAGTATGATGAATTTGCTGCTATTGATGTTGTTGATGATATAGTTGATGATAAATTAGATGATAATGTTGTTACATAATTTCGAAGTTAATGATGATGAGTTCATTGCTATTTTATTTCTGAATGAATGATGATAATGTTGATGTCAGTGATGATGAATTTGCTGGTAGTGATTATGATAATTTTGGAATGTTATATGGGTGTTGTGATATTCAATTTTGCCTAGGCGGTAGGCTTGTGTATGATCCTGAGATTAGGTATGACGGAGGGAGGAAAGAGATATTCCGAGATGTTGAAATAGTAACTTTGAATGAGTTCAAAATTAGAAAAATGTATGAACAAGCTGGGGGGGCAAAAGTAACATATCATTCTACTACGCTACGACAGGGAGGTCATTGCATGATAATGTAACAGAGATTTGTGATGATGCTAGTGTTACAGAGTTCCAAAGTGTTTGTGTAAATTATTATGATGTAACAGTGTATGCAGTAGAAGGTCATGAACCATTTTGTGCAATTGGAGATGATGGAAATATAGCCAGTTCTAATGCATTAGTCTTGTATAATGGTGGTGTTAAAACCAATGGTTTAGGGGATGCAACAAATGGTTCCAGGGAATCTACACAAGTACATGAACATGTAGATGCAGATGATGAAGTGCATGAAGAAGATTCAGAAGGATTATGTTGCGGAAACAAATAGATCGATTTCAGATACAGATTCTGATGCACCTGGCTTGGTGTATGAGGATGTTGAGGGATTATGTGATGATGACATTTTCAATGAGACTGATGAGGGACAGATTAAAAGACAAAGGTACATTACATGGAAGGAAGAAATTAGAAAGAGAAATCAGAAGAAAAAGAAAAAGAAAACTAATGAAAATGGTATTGATCAAAATTCAACTAATGAACCCCGATGGAGCAGTGATGTGGAAGAGGATACCTTACATGATTCTGAATATCATCCAAAGTTCGCTAATGATATTGATATGAATACTTTTGAAATGCAAGTGAAATTGGAGTTTAAATCAATTCATGAATTTGGGAGGGTTTTGAAGGATTGGGCTGTTAGGAAGGGCATTGACTATACATTGGTGGAAAATGAGAAGTCAAAAATCCGGGCGGCACGGTTGCACTTGGGTACTACATGCATCTCCAGTTATGGATGGTCCAACATTTATGGTTAAAACTCTTAAAGGTTCTCATAAGTGTGGACCTAGGTTTGATAATAGATTGGGTGATTACAAGTACATTGGAAAAAGGATGGTTGATGCTATTAGGGGTAATCCCACTCGGTCTACTGCAAATATGCAAGAAAAAATTCATTCGGATATCAAACTGACAGTTAGTAAATGGAAGGCTACGAAAGCCAAACAAGTGGCAAAAAGACTGATAGAAGGTGATTTTGAGGAGCAGTTTGCTAGATTGAGGGACTATTGTGCAAATGTCATTCAATGTAATGAACGTAGCTCAGTGTTATTAGGGGTTGATAGGAGTGTACCTGATGAACCGAGGTTTGAGAGGCTGTTTTTCTCAGTGGCTGCAATGAAGAATGGTTTTCTAGCAGGGTGTAGGCCAATAATAGGCCTAGATGGGTGTTTCTTGAAGACTGCATATGGGGGCCAGTTGTTAGCTGCAATAGGCAGAGATGGAAATGACAATATGTTCCCTATTGCAATTGTTTTGGTTCCAATTGAGAGGAGGGAGAGTTGGAGTTGGTTTCTACATGAACTGCACAACCTGATTGGTAATCTATATGCACATTGTTGGACCTACATTTCTGACAGGCAAAAGGGGTTATGTGAAGTATTCGAACATGAATATCCAGGGATAGATCACAGGTTCTGTATTAGGCACATGTGGCAGAATTTTAAGCAAAAGTTTGGGGGGTTTGGAATTCAAAGACCTATTTTGGAATGCTGCATCAACAGCTAACATGAAAGAGTTTGAAAGATGTATGAAGAGTATAAAGAAGGTTGACCCAAATGCATTTGCGTGGTTAAGAGCAATACCCCCTCAGCAATGGGCAAGGTCGCATTTTCCACTAACTTAACAATCTCTGTGAGTGTTTTAACAATTACATTCTAGATGCCAGAGATAAACCAATTATCACAATGCTTGAAATGATAAGAGGCAAATTGATGACTAGAATGCAAGTGAAAAGACAGGGAATGGAAAAATATACAGGTATAATTTGTCCAAATATATTGAAGAAGATATCGAAATTGGTTGAGGCATCAAATGGTTGGTATGCTAACTAGGCGGGAAATGAGGAATATGAGGTTGTACAAGATTGGTACAAACAAGTTGTCAATTTGGCCACCAAGACATGCACATGTGGCATGTTTCAGTTGACAGGATATCCATGTTGTCACGCGTTGGCTTGTATACACCGATATGGTAAAACTATGGAGGACTATGTGGATCATTGCTACTCCAAAGAAGTTTATATGAATGTATATACACATGTCATTCAGCCAGTACCTGGTCCACTTGACTATGTTGACAGTGGAGGTGAGGCATTGAAGCCACCATTGGTGCACAAGAGAACTGGTAGGCCCTGAAAGTTAAGAAGAAAGGGTCCTGATAAGTTGAACAAGCAAAATGGGAGTGCAATTGTTTCTACAAGGAAGGGCCAGACCATAACTTGTCAAAAATGCCTACAGAGAGGACACAACAAGAAATATTGTAGAAATGATTTCCATCCAAATTCAAAATTATTAAAGGTAAAATAAATCTGAAATAGTTAATTTGTTATTATTTTAGTTGTCCAATCTGAAATATTATTTTGTGAAGGCAATGAGCAATCAACATGGGTCAAATGTGGAACATATGGATTCAAATGTGGACCAGCCTCAGTTTTCTTCTTATGATGTAAGAAAATGTGTAGCATCTTATGTTATTTACACTTAAAAATCAGATGAGTTGAGGAGATGAAATCCAAAGAACTAATACTTATCACTTACAATCTTTGTGTGCAAGCTATGAACATTCCAAATGTGGGTCAACATGGGCCATCTACCACTCAAGCATCAAACATGTCCACCCAAGAATCAAACCCATCAACTCATTTACCACCTAGACCAAAAGTTGCTGATAGAGGTAGATCTACAGTTGGTGGTGGTGTTAGATCTGACGATAATAATTCCAGATCTTCCAGATCTACAGTTGGTGGATCTGCCGGTGGTGGTGTAACTATTATACGAGGTCGTGGAGCTGTAAGAGGTCGTAGGCCTGTTGCCCGAGGCGGTGGAGCTGTGGTACGGGGTGGTAGTACAGCTTCTATGGTTGGACCTCAAAATAGTGAAGCTGGTTCTAGCAGTCAAGGGGCCACGAAAAAAGTGTACACAAGCTTCCGGAGTGAAGCTCTTGCAGGTGGAACAAATGCAAAATGAAATCGTGTTGCAAGCATTGGTCAAGTGTTAGAGAACATCAAGAAAAGGAAAAGAATATGGCAGCCTTGACATTTTATATTAACACTTGTTGGAGTTTGTCTTTTTTTTTTGGTACTTAATTGGAGCTTGTCTCCTTTTGATTTAGATATGCACATGGTTGATATTTTAGCAGTTTGTGCAACTTGGTTGGTTTTTGCAACTTTGTAACAGGTTGGTTGATTTTTTGGACAATGGTGGGGTGCAACTTGATTGCCACTTTATGTCTTGATACTTTGTAACGGGTTGGTTGGTTGATTTTTGGACAATGGTGGGGTACAACGTTAATGACACTTGGTTTTTTTATTAGTTGGTGTGTTTCATGACTACATATGTGAATTTCCATCAATTTAGTCTATATCAAGAATTGTATTACATATCAGGTCTTTAGTCTTTCTTTCTAGATGCAACTCATGTTAAGAGAACATTATGAAAAACAATAAAATTGAAGATGGCTAACAAGTAGTTATTTTCCAGTTATAAACAAGATTGCAACAAGAAGAAGTAGCACCAATAACATAATAAAAAAACTAACGGCGCAACAAAATTGAAGATGGCTAACAAGTAGTTATCTTCCAGTTACAACAATGACTATCCTACACACCACACATTTTATTTGAAGATTGTGACAACAAGAATTATCACCAACAACACAATACAAAAACCTACGGCCATGACAAGAAACATGTTCAAATTTGCGGTCTCATTACTCTTGTTTTTCTTCTTCTTCTTCTTCTTCATAGAAAATGTCACTTCCTCTCCACTATTCTCGTCTCCGAAACTCCTACTAACATGATCTCCCAATCTCAATTCCACGTCTAGCTCAGTGCCAAACCAAGAAACCCTGATAGGCTCGCACCATTTAAAAAAATTACATGCATTACAATTATAGAATAAACGTCCTTACGAGTCCTTCTTATTATCCGTAACAATAATAATTTTAGCCTTCCGATGACAACGACAATTTGTGTTCGTGTACCGCAAGTCTAGTGCTGGGTCTTCCGAAGCTCGACTTCGACTTCAACGGGTAGATGTTGACATTTTCACTTCTGTAAAATGAAGATAAAATATATAAAAATACATCAAAGACAGTACAAATTACAAATTTTAACTCAAAATTACAAATCCAAAAATTAAAGAAAAAGAAAGTATAAAATAGAAAAAAATTTAAAAAAATCAGAATCTCAAGCTCTTCGACGGCAACAAAAACATTTGTTCAACTCATAATCATCATCTTCCACATAGCCTCAAATGAATCAGTATGCATATGTGTGTGCATATATAATGTACTTAAATGAAAAGGATTATATTTGTGTACTAAGTATTTTTCCGACAGCAAGTCAAGCTCTTCGTCGGCAACAGGTCTTCAACGGCAACAAAAGCAGCAATCTCAAGCTCTTCGACGACAACGAAAGCAGCACACTCAAGCTCCTCGACGGCAACATCAAGACAAGTAAGTTCATTTTAATTAAATAAAAATAAGAAAAGACCCTTAATTAGAAACATTATTTTCATACGAATAAGCCATTAATAAATTAAAATTTAAATAAGTACCGTCTTTACTTAAAATTAGTAATTATCTGTTTATATTTAAATAATTATATCAAAAATACATATTATCCGAATTTAGATAAGTATCGTAATTACAAAACACTAGTAATTTTCATTGTTAAATCCATTTCATATTACAACCGGATAGAAATTTGGATAAAGCAACAATGTCCATGGACATTGATCTTATCTTTTTATTTTTTGAAGCAATTTTGACAATAGAGCCACAACACATAGCGCGTCAAGTAACGGCCATTGAGGCGAGTGGATATTATGTTGTCAACCAAAATGTCAGCCCGATCTTTAAGGGGATAAAATCTAAAAGAACGCGGGAGCAAACAAAGAATTTTCACTTAAGGACTCCAAAACTTCCAAATATCAGGGAAGGACTTTTTTATCCTAGTATAAATACCCCTGTTTCATATGTTGATACACACCAACCCATTCATAGCTATTGTTCGTTCTATATATCATTTTCTTTTAGTATATCTTTTCAAATTTGGTGCGAAGATGACGATCCTCATTGAGCAGCCTGAGCTAGGTAACGTTTTGCTTTTTTTTTTTTTTTTTTGGATTCGAAGGAGGTCACCTCACTTGTATAAAATATCTTGATACGTCTAGTATTTAAAGCAGGCCAAATGGCCAGTGGTGGGTACATTTTTCTCATCTTGCATGTAGTCATAAATCATCTATGCTTATATTCATGGGGGATATACAAGTTAAATTAGATCTATTGAAAAAAATTATTTGTATATAAATGTTAAACTATATATTTTTAGTACCCACAAAATAAAAAATTTGAATTGTTTATATTTAACTTATTTTTTTATCTAAAAAGTTAAATTAAACCGACTGAAAAGTAAACCTTTAGCCCCACTAAATAATAGTCCTGAATTTGCCATACTTACATTAGTCTTTTTTTTATCTTGCATTGCAGCTTCACGAGTTGAGGAGAAGAATGTCTATTCTGATCCTAATGAGCTTGTACTGGATGGAGGATTTATTATGCCAAAAATGGAATCAGAAAATGGATTTGAAGTTGCAAAACTCAATTCATTTGGTCTGTCTTTTAGGTACGACTAGCTAGCTTCTCTTTGTTTTGGGTACATTTCATGCATATGGGTGATTTTTCATGCAACGAAACAGGAGCGGAAGGAAGGGAGACCGGGGAGCCAGCCTCCAACTTTTTTGAAAAAATTTATGTATTCTTTTCTTAAAAAAAAATTACGGCCACTCTTATTTCTTTTTTTTTTTTCTTTTTCTATCAACACCCCTTGATATTAAAATCCACATTCCACTCGTGTAAAGAAAAAGTAACATGGCAATAAAATGTTTGCAGAGACTATGATGCAGCAAGTGAAAGACAAAAAACTGTGGAAGAATTCTACCGGTTGAATCACATCAACCAGTCATATGATTTTGTAAGTGCAATCCCTCCCCCAATGCTCTTGGTTTTAATGGGTCGGTCTAATGTTCGGCCAACGGGTGTGAGACCCACTTTTGTGTTTATGTCACGGTTGGCGTAACACAAGAATTTTCTGGTTTTAATAGTGATAAACTTCTGAATGCAATGCAGGTGAAGAAGATAAGGGAACAATATGCGAAGTTAGACAAGGTGGAAATGAGCATTTGGGAATGTTGTGAACTTCTCAATGATGTTGTTGATGATAGTGATCCTGACTTGGATGAGCCTCAAATTGAGCACTTGTTGCAGACTGCTGAGGCAATCAGAAAAGACTATCCTGATGAGGATTGGTTGCATTTGACTGGCCTTATTCATGGTTCGTATAAGATAAAATTATATATAATAGATTTTAAAATGAGCTCTAACTCAAATAAATTTGGCCCTTTTGTCCTCTCGTGCATAACAACAGAAGGTTCATGCATTGGGAGTTGGGTCCACCCTGTTGAATAAAAATTAACTCGTGTTTAATGCCATCTTTCATGGGTTGCAGATCTTGGAAAAGTCCTCCTTCACCCGGCTTTTGGAGAGCTTCCTCAATGGGCTGTTGTTGGTGAGTCTTGGTTTAATAATCTTCATTACTCTGCATAATTATTTGCTAAATCTCATGCTTTTACATTCATGAAAATTAGCTAACCAATCTTAATGTCACAGGTGACACATACCCTCTTGGTTGCGCTTTTGATGAATCAATTGTTCACCACAAGGTAATTTTTTTTTTTCGGAAATGGTTGAATCGGGAGTTGATCTATATATGCTTAAATTTCGATCACTGTTGATTGAACATATCTAACGAAAAACACATTGTGCTGCAGTATTTCAAGGACAATTCGGATTTCAACCATCCTGTTTACAGCACTAAGAATGGAGTTTATGAAGAAGGATGTGGATTGAACAATGTGGTGATGTCATGGGGCCATGACGACTACATGTATCTAGTATGGTCCAATTCCATAAATACTCATATATAATTTAGTTTAATCTTTAAATAGTGAGTCCGGGTCCAACTCTTTCTCAGAACCCGTGCATAATAGAAACTTTGTGCCCGAGCTGTAGGATGCTATACTAACATTGTCATATATGCAGGTGGCTAAGGAAAACGGAACAACTTTGCCTTCAGCCGCATTGTTCATCATCCGTTACCACTCATTTTACCGTAAGCATTTCTGCAATTTTCTACCTAAAAACCATGATATTGTATGGTCTAATTAGTGCAGCCATGATCTAAAACTGGATTCTTTCTTGTCTTCAGCTTTACACAAGTCAGGAGCATACACACACTTGATGAACGATGAGGACACACAGAATTTGAAGTGGCTCAACATTTTTAAGTAAATTCTGCAATCTTTTTTCCTTTTCAAATGAAGGGTTAATACACTAGTTAGTTGGTCTTGAATCTTTACCCTGTTTGACAAACCGGTTCATATCTTCAGAAGTACCACATTTAGACCCTTTAACTTTATAACATGTCCACAGTTACAAAAACATAATGATAGAGTCACGTGGTGTTATTTTATCCTGCACTTTAAAAATAGGGGACTTATTTGTTAAATACAGTAAAAATTGGTAACTAACCCAGGTATTAACCCTAAGAATGGCATGAATAAATTGATGCTTACACATTTTTCTGCAAATTGTGTGCAGCAAATATGACCTTTACAGCAAGAGCAAAGTTCGGATTGATGTGGAGAAGGTGAAGCCATACTATTTGTCTCTCATCAAAAAGTATTTCCCAGCGAAACTGAGATGGTGACCTTTTGTTCATGAGGGTTTTATGTACACAGTGATATTTATTCAAATTATTTTTTTATTTTCTCCATGTTGTACTAGAAATGTTCTTCAATAAGCAATGTATTTGTTTTCGAAAGAGAAAAAAAAAATGTATTTGTTTTCGGAAATGTATCTTTTCTTGATAAATACCCTAGTTATCTCTAAAAATTGGAATGTGCTTGCCAGAGAAAGGTAAGAGCAGAGACTTTCCCTCAATTAGGTGGTGATATCGTCAATTGGACCTCCGTTCAAACTATAATATATATATATATATATATATATATATATATATATATATTTTTTTTTTTTTTTTTTTGTGTGGAATGTGTGCCTAGCCTAAAATAAAAATTAAAGTTGGCCCAAATTGAACAATAATAATATAAAAATACAAATGAATCAAGTTATTATTGTTTGTTTTGAGTCAACTCAATGAGATGTTTCTGAATAAACTTATTTATACATAGATTTTAATTTGTGTAATTAACTCCTTTCGAATAAAAATCGATCTATTTCTACTTTCGAGATATAACAACTTGATTACTTATAGGGCTACTCGAACTAACTTTGGACCAAAGGTTGAACACAATCTTCTTTAAGAATCCTTGAAACTCTCTCTGCTGCCTTTGTAACTTTTTTGTGTACGTGTTGTACAGTTTGTTTTAAATAATAAAATTGTGTGGTTTAGACTCGAGACAAGTATAGAAATTTAATAATTTTGATAAAATATAAAATAATATATTTAAAATATTTTATTTGTATTTTATAAATCCAAACATCATATAAATTGATAATTCGCTAAAAAATATATAATGAATTAACTATAAATTTTTCTTAAAATATGAATCGATAGTAGTAGTTTCTCTTAAATTTGTTCAACTTCAAAGCTAATTGAATTTCATCTTTAATTATTTGTAATGAACCACAAAGTTATTGGGTTGCTTTATTGTATTGCAACAATAAGTTTTGGAATGTCATTGATATTTTGAATGCTTTGTTGCAGACACCAGTTTCAAATGTTGTGTATCTCATCAAATTAAACTTCAACTTCATCTTGATAATACTTTATCATATTGTCAATGATCCCATATAAATTTAAAACCTCTATATTAATGTCATTTTTATGGTATTCTAACTCATTGATTACGTCCCCAAATTTATTAATAGTGTCTTTATTTAAAAGTTCATCAAAAGTTTCCAAGGTCTTTTTTTTTTCTTCGTGAATTTGTATCGGACAATGGCAGAATTGTAATATGTATTATTAAGCCAAAAAAAAAACTTCAGGATAGAAAAATGTGCAAACTAGGGGTGTGTATGGATCGGTTTGGGCGGTTTAAAACATATTTTTTGACCCGAACCAACACATTCGGTTTGAAAAAATTAAAATCATAACCAACTCATACACCTCTCAAAATCACCCAAACTAAACTAATACATTTGAATAAACTAAACCACCCAAACCAAGCCAAATTATACATTCGGTTTAACTTATAATTATATTTGAATAAAGTAATTATATTGTAGAAATCTAAAATATAGAAGAGTTACTCATGTTATCTTTTGTTTTTTTTTCAATGAAATAAGAGATAGATTGAAAAAATGTGAAGGGAAGTAAAAAGTCCTCTAAATATATATGTATCTATGTATATATATGTACGGGTCGGTTTGGGTTTATGGTTTTGATTGTAAAAATCATAAACCAAACCATGTATTCGGTTCATATAAAAATTTAAACAATAACTAACTCAACTTTTAAAAAACCGCTAAAAATAAATTGGGTTGGATTGAATTAGACTGTTTGGGCGAGTTGACAATTTCGTTGCACACCCCTAGTGCAAACCCCGTACTTCTACTTTAATTAATATCTTTATAAATTACTAAATATTAATGGTGCAAGGAGAATACTTTTATTGAAAATAAGAATAACTAAAAGTTCATAAACAACTTAAAACATATATCTTCAATAGATTCAAACTCTATTCCATAGAAAGTCAAAACTTACATCCAAATCTTTCGGTTTAACTAACCCAAAAAACGAAACGTCAATTGTGATGGTCAAACGACGTAAATTTCTTCTAGTCAAAGAAAAGAAAAAAACCAGAGGAGTTTCTTTTATTTCAGCTCCGTTTGTTTTTTCGTAAACAAATTTATTAGAAAATATTTTACTAATTTTTCAATGCTTGGCAATACTGTAAAATAAATTAATTAAAAAATTATATAAAATTAATTATTAAGAGTGTAAAATATTTTAATTTACTTACAGTGATAAAAATATATTTCACTCCCTACTCTACCAGTCCACCCTAATCCCCCTCACCCCTCCTCCCCGGCCACCCCAAAGGGAACATATACTCTCTTCTTCCTATTCTCTCATTGTTTAGATGAAATATATTACATATCATTAAATTTGATTTAAACCCCACTCGCAAACCCTGTCACTCCTTCCCCTCACCCCGACCCATCACACCCATAAATACATATGCGTATGTGTATATATATACATATTTTATATGTGTGTGTCCATGTAGGTGTTGTAGTGTATATATAATATGCGAAGGTGCGTGTTTGTGTTTTGTAAAACTTTCATTGAAAGATATTTTCTATTGTGGCAACTAGAAAAATAAAAAATATTTTCATGTGTGATAATCAAATACAAAAAAAATAATTTATTTTTTGAAAATATTATAAAATATTTTTCATTATCGAATTATTTATCTGCAAAGTGGGTCCCACAATTAAAACAAAGTGCGTCCTACATTCCCTCCCATATTCCACCTTTTATTCATTATTAATTTTTTTTTTTTCAAATTTATGTTGACGTGGCAGTCTCTGTTGGAGCAAAATGAAACCCGGAGGTCTCCCTCCGAAATTCTCTCTCCTCTCTCCACCTCTTCCCCTTCTTCTCTCCTCTTCCCTCTCTGTCACACCATTCTCATTTCTCCACCAAAATTATACACACACATTACACACACCTATACATACATATCTCTATATGCACATTTAAAAATCTATTTTATGTAAAAATCAATTTAATTCCATAAAAATATGAAATAATTTTGAAATTTTCTTCTTTGATGAGCTGCTCGAAATGGCCGTTTCACATCATCATTATTCTTTAATTCTCTCTATATTTAACCTCCTAGGGTTTCTCACTTTCGCGGCCGCTTCTTTATCCGATTTCTCGATCATTAACTACGACGATGGCGGCGGCGGCAGCGGAGGCATTGATGACTCATTCCGCGGCGATTATTCTCCTCCGTCACCGCCGCCGCCGTCGCCGCCGCCTCACCCTCCCTCCCTCACGTGTGAGGGTTTACACGGCATTGGCTCGTTGAGAACCACGTGCGAGCTGAATTTCAGCTTGAATTTCACCAGCGATGTGTATGTTGAAGGGAACGGCAATGTATATATACTGCCAGGTGTTGTTTTGCAGTGCCCTAATTTAGGTTGCTCAATTATGGTTAATATTAGCGGTGAGTTTATATTAAGTTCTAATGCGGAGATTATATTCGGCTCGGTGTTTATAGTAGCGCGAAATGTGAGTTTATTAGGTGGATCGGTGATTAATGTGACGGAGTTGGCTGGGGAGCCGCCGGAGAGGTCAAGCGGGACACCGAAGGTGGCGCAGGGTGGGGGTGGGGGCCATGGGGGGAGAGGTGCGAGTTGAGTAATGGATAATAAGAAGCTGCGGGAGGATGTGTGGGGTGGGGATACTTATTCCTGGTCAACGCTGGATGAGCCTTTTAGTTTTGGAAGTAAAGGTGGGACCACGAATAAGGAGGCGGATTATGGAGGGTTAGGAGGTGGGAGGATTTGGCTGGAGGCGAATGATACGGTTGATGCTCGTGGATTGCTTTTGGCCGATGGAGGGGATGGTGGGATCAAAGGAGGAGGAGGGTCGGGTGGTAGTGTCTATATCAAGTCACAGAAAATGTAATCTAGACTTTTTCTCGTCTATTTTAAGTTCAATTGTATGTTTGTTAATACTGTTCTGCATTATGGTTCCTGGCATTGCCTCTTTCCGGGACAGTATGATGTGATATTCACTCTTCACTCTTTACCTTGTCCAAATACTGCATCTACCTGTAAACCCCTTGTCCCCTATATGTTTTACTAAATCTCAAGTGTCACACAGCAAAATTAATGACATATTTGGGGATGTTTAGACTTGAGGAATTTTTTGATAAAACTATACAAAATAGAGATTCTGCCAAGACTAAAACCCAAATTGGGACCTGTAATTGTAACTAGGCTGTGTGTTAGATCATCTTCCTGTTTTGCAACTCAATTTTCTTTGGAACCCTGTTTCTTCTTTTTAAAGCTTGTCCTAGATCAATATGGTAGGCTGAAATTTCATGTTCTCTTTTCGTTTCCTTTTCTATCTGAAAGTATGAGCTCTGTAACTTCCAAGACTGATCTTCTCAACATATGGTTCCATTTCACTGATTGAATCTTTTTCTCATAATGGGTATAAAAATCATGGATCAATAACACTTCTCCTTTCAAGAGCAGGACAGGAAGTGGCAGAATCAGTGCTTCTGGTGGTAATGGATTTGCTGGAGGAGGCGGTGGAAGAGTTTGTGTGAGAGTTGTCAGCAGGCACGATAGTCCTACATTCTTGGTTTATGGTAAGATCTTATGATAGATAAATTTACAATTTTAGAGTTTTCATTTTCTAAACCTTATTACTTCGTTGAAATTGTATGTCATGCCATGGTTAGCTAATTCAAGCTCCATGCTTCGGCATCTTTGAATTGGAAATTATTTTATTAGATTGAACAAATGGTTGTCATGCTTGAAATATTGTCTTATCCGCTGATATTCTGGTTCCAGTTTGAATTCCGGCCAGAATGGGAATTGATCTCTAAGGATGATATGTTTGATGCTTATGAAACAACATAAGCTTAAGAAAAGAGCTGTGAAACTTCTAAGTTCTGAATTCTTTTTCTCTAAAATTTCTTTACCTTTTCCAACTATATGATTGTTAACATTGGGTTGGACTGAGGCTTTAACCTTAAGAAAATGCTTGCTTGCATTACTTTTTTACACTATATTGTACTCTATTCCTTAGAATTTGGGGTGTTGAGAAAGGGGAATATTCCACTTTTGGGCATAATAGGTTCTATTGTCTCCTTACTTTTGCAGGGGGGACAAGTTTAGGTTGCCCTTCAAACTCTGGTGCTGCAGGAACTTTCTATGATGCTGTTCCTCGAAGACTCATAATCAGCAACCACAACTTATCAACAGATACTGATACACTTCTTATGGATTTCCCAAATCATCCACTTTGGACAAATGTTTATATCCAAAATAAAGCTCGAGCCACTATTCCATTACTTTGGAGTCGTGTGCAGGTCGTTTAGTAGTTAATATCAGCATCCCACCTTATTTTTCCATTTTTTGTTCAGTTCTCAGTACTGTTCATTATTACTATTTGTACAAAGCTGGCATTCTTTTGGAGATGTAGTGTGACTATATATTTGGCTTCTATGGCATAATTTAAAATCAAAATGCAAATATTTCATAAATTTTCCAAGTCTGATATGAGATTGTGGTCTGGTTGGCTTTTGGAGTTTTGAACTGCTGGATCTTTTTGATAAGAGAATTCATGTCCAAATAGATCACAACAAATTATAGCACTCTTAAGTATGTTCTTTCTTACTACTTCCAGAGATTGTAAAGAAAAAATTATGAATATATCTTTGCTTGGTGCCACCTAAATCATGCTCATTCGTCATGATTCAGCCGGCACATAATAAATGTATGCTTAGTCTTCCATGCATTGAAGAACAAAGTCAGGCTTAGTTTCTGGGCAGCTGTCAAGCGTGGATTCATGTCAGAGATCTGACAGGGCATGCGAGTCTAAAAATGAAAGAAGAGTCTGAGCTCTACAGCTGAATGATGAGGAAGGGAAACACATTGTTATGGTCTTGCAGACTGACAAGATCTGATTGATCTAGCTCTCTGGAACTCCAGATATCCATTACGTATCTGTAAGCAGAGAGGGTCTCTAAAGTCAAAGTAGGGAGGTTGAGTTGAAGAGGAATGTATTACAGAATGTTCTTGGAGCTTTGGTGGTCAGATCCAGGGAGGAGTCTGGAGCAGATTGGTGTGGTGCCATGGTTGCAGTAATACGTTCTTTTGGAGAATGTAGGTACACAGGCTTGCAATCTGTTGAACTCCCAACATGGTAGAGGTAGTGAACTGCCTTGAAGTTTTTTTTGGGGTTTGTCAAGACAAAAAGCTGTTAAATTGGCTGGGAAACTAGAAAGTACAGAGACCATAATGGGAGAAAAAATTGGGCTAAGAATTTCGGATTAAATTAAGAGAAGTTTCAGCTATGATCATGGTGCTACAAAAGAATCAGTGTATATAGTCTTTCTCTGAATATGTTGGTGTAGATGTTCTATTTTCCCATTTCTGAATATTGAATAAATCTGGATTAAGACGAGGGAATGGAGAAACAGTAGATAGGAATTCTTTAGATTAGTGGTTTTGGACTCCTGTTCTTTAGTAAAGTTTGTGACTTAGAACCCTTGACAAAGTTCTTTCTGCTGTTTTCTGCTGATGTATTTATCTGCCTTATCTTCTTTAATTATCATTCCTTCCATTTACTTTCCCTCCACTTACTGAATCTTTTATATGTCCCTTCCATCTCTTGCTGAATTGTCTTTGTTAAGGCCTGCTCAGTACATGGTTTTAGTCTTTTTCAGTATATGTGATTTTCTGTGTACTAACTTCTCGTATACAATTTTCGAATCAATTAATTTTATTTAGCAGTAAATTTTATATTGTTTACTATCTACCAATTTTGATGTTTTCCTTGTTGTAAATATAATTCTTCTTGTCACGGTTCTCTGAATTTACATATCTGTTTTCTGTTCTGCATTTATCTATTACTGAAGATTCGTGCTAATGCTAGATGAGGATAATCAACCTATTCTTAGTTGTTTACATACTCATATGTTGTGTAGGTTCGAGGTCAACTTAGTTTGTCATGTGGTGCAGTTTTAAGCTTTGGGCTTGTACATTATGACTCATCAGAATTTGAATTGATGGCAGAAGAGCTTCTCATGAGTGATTCAGTAATCAAGGCAAGTGGCATGCTTCATCTTTGTAATGCTATCATCCTCATCTAAATTATGCTTATCTTTTTTTCCTGAATGTAGTTATATCTCTTTCCTTTTAAGCTTTCGGTCAATGGTAGGACTGGCTTTTGCTTTTGTTGGCTATATAAATTCAAATTTAGTAAAAACTACTGATAAGCTTCAAATGGGTTCAATGAATTCTTTTTGTTGCCACCTTTTATGCTTTTTGTTGTTTGTACTAATCCCTGCATAAACATCTGTGTGGTGGTTTTCAAGCATAATAGCAAAAGTAAGAGAGGTACAAGATTATTTTAGGTAAGTGAAGTAAACGCCAGCGCCGTTACCTGAGTCTTCATTTTCTTATTGCCCATAGGTTCTCACCATGTGATTTAGAATCTAATATCACACAGTCATGAAGCAGCAGTGATACTGGTTTTTCTTTTCACTCATGCTGGCCTAGATTGTTAATCCCTAAAAGCAACGTTAAATTATTGACCCATATGCTCCACTATGGGGATTGTCACTTCTTAGATAAAACTGTCACAGGTTTGATTGATGACCACAGCATGGCCTACCTCATAGAAAGGATTAGTTTGTGCTTTTTAACAAGCCATTGATAGACTAGAGGCCTACAACATTGGTTTTGGTAAATGCATCTCAGCATACTATTTGATTGCTGGAACATCTGGACAATCTACATCAATACTCCTTTGGAACAGAAGAAATGCAGTGGATGCAATAGTTTTTATTTTTCTCTTTGACAACAGTGGAAGCTGTCTATAATCTACCATTTTGTTATTAGTTTCCTCAAGTTTATTTACTTACTTTTAGGTTTATGGAGCCTTGCGAATGTCTGTCAAAATCCACTTGATGTTGAATTCCAAAATGATTATAAATGGTGATGGTGATGTTGCAACATCTTTGCTTGAAGCCAGCAATTTAGTGATTCTCAAGGTAACTTGCAGCTGAATCTTTCACCTCTTTTTTTAAAGTTATAATGTTGGTTTCTTTATCAGATTAGAATGCTATTGGTTATCAGGGGTCATCTGTGATTCATTCAAATGCAAATTTGGGAGTTCACGGGCAAGGTTCATTAAACTTGTCTGGGCCAGGAGATCGCATTGGAGCCCGGCATTTGGTTTTATCATTATTTTACTCTATCAGTGTAAGGCTCACTCAATATAAAAAGTGTATGTCTTCTAAAAAGTTAATTCTCATAAGATCCCTTTGCCTTTTTGTTTGTCATCCAAACTTGATTTAATTTATATTAGGGCTTTTCTTTCCTTTTATGATTCAATTTGAATTTTTTTCTCCAATTAGCGTAGATCTCATGGATGGTGAGAATGGACGTAAATGCACCCGAATTTTTACATTTAGCATTGTGTCATTATGAAAAATGTTAGCAGTTTCTATTATCCTTGTAATTTCTCAGAGACTGCAATTTTAGGTGTTTTTTCATTTTTAAGTCATCATTTGCATATTAAGATTTGGTATAATGGATGTGGATTGTTTGTAAATATGATAAAGGATGCATGACATTTCAAACACTAAAGACTTCTAAATTTTACCAATTTCCAAATTACTTAAGAGGTGTTAGTGGATGGTATCTCTTCAAGAAGATTAACCTTCATGGAATACGGCATATGGCATGGATGTTTTGCCTCAAATGATGAGATCTTGAGAAGCTTTATTTAGTTCAGGGAAAATAGTATCTGGAGTAGATGTGAAGCTGGGCCTTCTAAAATTGTCTCATATTGCTTCTTTCTCATTTATAATATATAATGCAGATAAGTTGCACACAGGACATATATTGACTAGCTTAGTTCATGGGAGAAACAAAAGGTAGTAGGGGGCTAAAAATTTTGGTCAAATGAACTGTGTTTCATATTCTTCTTCAGATAAAACTACCCTGATCTTACTCATCATAGAGAAAATGGAATAATTACACTTAAAGCTATCTTGATTGATATAGGGTTTGTTTGGCCTAACTATGAAATTTTAGTTATTGAGTTGTAGAGCTTTGGTTAGAAGTATACATTGACTATTTGGCATCGTCATGTTAAAGTTACTGTTCACTGTTAGTGAACTTGATTGGCTCATTACCAAAAAAGTGTTGTGGACTATGAAAATGACCAAATGCGTGGACTCTTAGAAATTTTGAGGGCAATGTTGGGTTTCCAAAAATATGTAGGCCAAAAATATGTAGGGGTATTTTTTAAAGAAAATAAAAAACAAGAAAAAGAAAGCATTTTCTGCATGATGTGAAAACAGTTTCGCGAAAGCCTTTTTCGAAAAGCTCCTATTTGGAGCTTCATTTTTCTTTTCTTTTTTTAGCTTTGGCTTTACCAGAAAGCTCTTTGAAAAATGGGCCGAATAAGTTAGTTTCAGCTTCTAAACTTACAGGAAGCACTTTTAAGTGTCTAAAAGTTGGGCCAAATAAGTTAGCTTCAGTTTCTAAGACTGTCTTTGGGTTATGACCAGCAGCAAAAATCCAAATAAATTGTTTATTGCAGAGAGCTATGGATGGGGTTGACATTCACTCTTTCAGAATGTCTATCTGACCCAAATTTTTGAGTTTTTGTAAAAATGTTGTTTTCATCGCTGAATAGGCCTTTTGATTTCTTCAAAGTACTAGTTTCCTCTGTTTTCAAAAGTTCAAATGACGCATAGTGGAGCAGTCACCATGATCCCAATTCTTTTCCTGCCAAAAATGTCTCCAGCTCAAAGAAATTGTTTTAACGGTTCCAATTTCTGACCAGTTCAATCCACAAAGAGAAAATAGCTACCTCATGATTGCGGATCCTGTGTGTATGGGCTGCATAGCCTTGGTGCCTATGTGATAAAATACTTTTACCTATAAAAAAAAGAAGAATTGGGTAACATTGTATACTATGGCCTCCTCAAAGCAATTATGTAAGTATTGCATGCTGTGAAACTTTCTTGCCAGTCCTTCAAACAAGAGAGAAGAAAGTATTAATGCAAAGTCTTTTTAGAAAAGAACTAGAGAAAGTCTGATGAGTTCATGACTTCATTTAGAACTTGTAGGAAAACATAGGTTGGTTGAGCACAATTTGAAGCCCAATTTCATGCCTCCAAATTGACATTTGTTTTCAGAGTCTTCTTTCCTTTTACCAATGTGAAGTTTAAAACAGAAAACCATCTGTTATGTGGGTAGAAGGCATCAGGACCTGGTATAAGTATGATCTATCACTTTTTCCGTAGCTGGATTTGTCGTAATGTATCAGAATAACCGTGTTTACATTTCATTATGCTTTTTTTGTGGACTCACTAACCATGTTCACTGGCTGAGGTATTAACTGGAAGCTAAAAACTTTAGCTTGATTCCACCCTTTATGTATATTTACTCTCTGGATTCAGGCTATCTGGCTTTGATTTGTAATATGTGTAAGAAATTTACAAATTTTTAGTGAGGTACAAAGACATGATGTAAATGAAACTATGTGTTATCTTATTTTCTTTTCTTGTTTACTATTCTCTGTTGATACATTATTCCCTATAGATAACTATAGAGCATATTACTTGTGCAATATTTACTGTATTGAGTAATGATGTGGTTTAGCTTATCTTCTCACATGTAAATCTTTCTGTTTTCTTGTGAAGGTTGGGCCAGGATCTACTCTGCGGGCTCCGCTGGATGATGGGAGTGATAATTACACGTAAAAACAAACTTTGACAGTGGTCTTATTTGGCTTATTCTACATTTGTTTTCTGACAAGTACAAAGTTGACACAGGTATGCCAAGCTAAATTGTGAACACTATGTTTGCCCCGTTGAACTGCTTCATCCACCCGAAGATTGCAATGTGAATGCGTCATTGCCGTTCACTCTTCAGGTATTTGAGTAATCACTTCAATACTAAGAGGAGTTGTCTAGAAGTGGCGAGCAGTGCCAAATATTGCGATGCATTATGCATTGTAGAGGACTGACTTTTTTGGTTTTGCAGATATGTCGAGTTGAAGTTGTAACTGTTGATGGGTTCATAGAAGGATCTGTTGTACATTTTCACTGGGTTGGATCTGTAATTGTAAAATCTTCTGGAGCAATAAGTGCATCAGGGCTTGGTGTGTCCGCTCTTCTGTGTTGCTTTTTAAATTTCTTTCCTGCCCCCTCCCCTCTCAATTTTTGCATGGCTATAAAACTGGCCTCATCCGCTGACTCCGTTTTGCATCCAGGGTGCACTGGTGGCCCTGGCAGGGGTGAACTTCTGCCCAATGGTCTTAGTAGCGGTGCTGGACATGGAGGCAGAGGCGGAGATGCATATTATGATGGCAGTTATTTTGATGGTGGAGCTGAATATGGTAATGCTGATTTACCTTGTGAACTTGGTAGTGGAAGTGGAAATGTCAGTCTACCTAGTGCAACCGCTGGGGGAGGTATCATAGGTAGGCTTTCTGCGTTGACACCATGAATTTTATATTATATCCTTATCTGTACATACTTTGTTTTATGCTGGGTAAAAAAATAAAACACAATGAACATTCAGGAGTAAGAGCCTTGAGGCTTATATGTCCCAAAAACATTTGACTTATCCATTACTTGTATTGCTATTGTCACTGCTGAATTATTGATTTTTCCTACCATGTGCTGTAGTCAGTTACTTTACTAGTTCATAATCTAGTGGATGAGAATATGATGAGTTTCTATTTGAAGACCTCTATTTGGTCTGGCATATGTACACTATCTCTCACATTATGCAAGGAAAATAATCTTTCAAGTAGGACTTTCGACTGAACAATATTGATGATGTGAACTATCATGTCAGTTGTCCTTTTAACGTATAATCAATTTTCATTCACTTCAACCCTTCTAACTTTCTGATAAGCATAAACTAATATGCATGTGCTGCGTGTTGAAAATGATGCTTTACTCCATACATGAATTGGCATGCATATTGATGCTTTACATCTGTGAATCTGTATGCCTAAATTACATTGAAGGATGAACTATTAGATCTCATACTATATAATTTAACCTTGCATTCTTTTCTGTGTTTAGCTCGCATTTACCTTCGATTTCAACTTGGACGGTCATATGCCTTCACATTTCCCCTTCTTATTCATTTATGTATAGACAAGGCATTACCTGGCCGCCCTTGTTTGCTTTTACTGTTGTGCCATTAGCATTTAGAATCTGTCATGTGACAATCAATCTCTATTCATTGTACACTACTCTCTAGAAACAGTAAGCCTTGGCTTTCCTATTGAGTCAAACTCATGGTTTCTCAGGAATACATTGAGCCGTTAACATGTGGATGTATCACTCTGAGATTCTTTATATGATGTTTTTACATTAAGTGGTTTCAGCATCAATTGAAGAAAAAACAAAAGGGTTGACTGATCAATATACTTTAGAAATGGCCCCTAGTCTCTGTTAGTTCTACAGTTCTCTGGCTTGACGCCCTCTGTTTTCTCTACATTTACAAATTTATTCAAGATAGCGCATTAAGGATTGGTTGCTATGTAAAGTTGTCTCCTGAAACTGTGTCAAGTAGAAGCTTCTTTCTGTTATCATCAAGTGGTATATGACTCCGAAAAACGAAATCAAACTTAAAGAACCCTAGTTGGGGATGTATGACTCACATTTTGGCTATTACCTAATTATCTGCTTCTTGAATCCTTCATAAGAGCAAGGGAAACATAAGCTGTTTCTTGTTTCCCAGCAGGAGCATGCGGCTGGCACTCAATGTTCTACAATAATTACCCATTATTTCCATAATTAAGAAAGTTTGTATTTTTTTATATTTTTTACTAAACTTTTTGAAGTTCTTACTTTGTTTTGTTCTATACATTACATTTCAGTAATTAATCAATCATCAATCTTTACCATAACCATACTTTTGTTATTCTACTGCCTAAAAAGTGATGGGTTCATTGGAGCACTCGTTGCCAAGTTTGTCTGTGTATGGTTCACTTCAAGCAGATGGGGAAAGCTTTGGCAAATATATCAGCAAGCACGATGGTAGTTTTATTTCAGAAACTGGTCCTGGGGGTGGATCTGGTGGAACCATTATTCTATTTGTTCGCATGTTGGTCCTTAATGATTCTTCTAGCATCTCAACTATTGGAGGACATGGTAGTCTTAACAGTGGTGGTGGAGGCGGTGGGAGGGTTCACTTTCACTGGTCAGACATTATGGAAGAGGACGAGTATGTGCCTGTAGCTAGTGGCAAAGGAACTATTAATGTTGGGTTTGTATCTAACTCCTCTATATTGCTCTATAAGAGTTTCCATGCGTTCTTTATTTTCTGCTTACCTGTTTTCTCCATGGTAATTGTAGATACATGTGTATCCGTGTGTACTTCATTATTTGTTTTTATTATCTGTTTCCTTTTCTTTCTATTCTTCTGCGGTTCAGAGTTGAAAACTTTGGGCATGAGTTGCAGGGTCTGAGCTCTAAAATAGATATACATGTAAAAGTGGGCCTTTGATTTCATCTTTGTGTTGCGGATGTGACAACATAACTGCCTTTGAGAAAAAAATATACTTAACATGAGATGAGTAGTCTAAATTGAAGGAATCTGCAGCAATAACTAATCATGACTTGCACTCTCTTTGGCTCTTGTAATCATTCCTATGTTATAACCATTTTCTTGACTTTCGAAGTGGACTATATAAAATTCTCTCTTCTTTTCTTTCTAATCATCTCGTCTGCCCATGGCCTCTACCCAAAGTAATAACAAAAGGAAAGAGAGAGGTAAACACTATAGATGTCCCATCTGCCAATAATGTGTAGATTCTATGTTGATTTGCTTATATATGATGAAGACAAGCAGTTTTTCGTATCCCTCTTTGATGATGAATAACTAGTGTCTAACTATTTAACAAGGGGAAGAAGAGAACTCTGTAACAAGAATTGTTTCTGCTATTTATAATTTGCTCTATACTTTTTCTTTCTTTACCATTTTACTGCTATTTATAGTTCAGCTGGCTTACTTGGGTGTCATTCGTTTCTTTACAGTTTCTCTTTTGACGAGTTCTGGTAATTTGATAATTTGGTGAGAGATCATCAGTTTGGAATGATTCTTTTTGAAACTTTAATTGTAATTGTAATGAGTTCGAGTTGGCTGGATCATTGTCATCCATAGATTCTGGATTGATAGGAAAATGCTCTTACAAAGACTTCTATGATTCTACGACGCTTTCTTTGTTGTTGATCTTTTTAGTTGTGAATACCTTGCATAACCGTTTATTTTCTGGCTTCTAGAGCGTCACTTAAATCATCTTGAGCCTTGACGCCATCTAATTGTTGCTATGCGCTATGATCATTAGTGATTAGCAAACCATGATGCTTGAATTCTTCGTTTCATTCAGCTTTGCGCCATGCTTCTTAGTCTAGAACATCTGGAACTTTTTTCATTTGAATTCATTGTTGGTGTTTATGTTTGTCATTTAACATCAACAGCCGAACTTTTGATCTCTTACTAGCTGTACATTTTTTTAAAAAATTTCCTTCCCATTCTTCATTTAACGACTTGCAGGGGAGGAATTGGTAGAGGCATGGGAAGGGATGGTAAAGATGGAACAGTCAGTGGAAAGGCCTGTCCAAATGGACTTTATGGGATCTTTTGTCAGGTAGGGGCTGTTAATTTCATCATTTAAGGCTTTCAAAGAGCCCAAAAAGTTAAATATCATCTTTATTATATTGGATGAGTTATGTGCTTAACATTCGACTTTGTTCACATGCTCTGGGTAGTCCTCTGAGTGAAATTGACTTGTCAGTTTTGGCATTTTCCTTTCTTTTAAAATGTTTGATTAGCACAAGTGCTTTTTGTTGAACATATTCCTACATCCCTAGACTTTTCACCCCTCATAATCACAGTTTGAATTTCTCATGTTCTCTAGGAAAAGTTCTGCTGCACAGATTTTACTCCCTTGTATTGAAACATGAAGATTACTGTTTTAAAAATATGCATCTAACCCTTTCAGTTTCCAAACTCCTTCAGTTGCCCCAAATAATCATTTCAAAATTAAAACTTTCCCACTCAAGTGAGAGCCATTAGCAAAATTTCTGATAAAAACAAAATTTGAGTGCATATATAGAAATACATAGGGTCAATCTGCATGTTTTCAAAACTATGGAAGGTGATAACATTTTTCTCGACATAAAAGTTTGATAAAGCATGGTTTTGATTAATCCAACATAACTGAGTCCAAAGTTGGATTTATGTTTGATTGTCAGACATAATTATCACTAAGCTTCAGCTTGAGTTGAGATCAGTCCTGATCAGCATTTGATGCTGAAGTTGCATATATAAGAACTAAGACCATTGGTGTGTTGCAGGAATGTCCAATTGGAACATATAAGAATGTGACTGGATCTGATAAGGCCCTTTGTCGTAAATGCCCATCTCATGAGCTCCCGCACCGTGCTATATATGTTGCTGTTCGAGGTATCTTCAATCTCTGCATTTATGTGTTCAGCTTACCTTTCTTGAAGTCTGCAGATGTTTGTTGGAAAGTGTTGGTATTTGTATTGGGAATATACCTGTTCTTTCCATGATGCCAATTAATAGTAGAAATTGTTTCCAGCATTTTCATTGTCATTTAATTACCATCATAATCATGGTTTTCTTGTTATTATAATTATAATTACTCTTGATACGACTATGGTCACTGCTGCTAGTTTTAGTATGTTATTGTTTTTCTTGTCATTATTTTATGAGTTCTGTATGTGGTTATTCTTTCAATGTTTTGACAGGTGGTGTTACTGATACTCCATGTCCATACAAATGCATTTCTGAGAGATACCATATGCCACATTGTTATACGGCTCTTGAAGAGTTGATATACACTTTTGGAGGGCCATGGTTATTTGGCTTGATCCTCCTAAGCCTTCTCGTCTTGTTAGCTCTTGTTCTTAGTGTTGCTAGAATGAAGTTTGTCAGTACAGATGATCTACCAGGTCTAGTGCCAACTCCCCGTGCCTCTCCGATTGATCACTCCTTTCCGTTCTTGGAGTCGTTGAATGAGGTTAACTGCTGGCAACTTACATGGATCTCTTTCATTTGACTAAGATCAAATTATATAGTAATTTGATGGCTTTTCTCCATGAAGAGTTGAATTTTGACTGTGGTCTTTTCTTTTAGGTCTTGGAAACCAATAGAACTGAGGAATCTCAAACTCATGTTCATAGGATGTACTTTATGGGGCCCAACACTTTTCCTGATCCTTGGCACCTTCCTCATTCTCCTCCTAAAGAAATACAAGAAATTGTGTATGCTCTCTTTCTCTGGTATAAGTTTTAAAACTTATAAATTTGTTCCATTAGTATTATGATGAGACCTGATGTTCTATAAACAATACACAAATACTCCGCATATGAGCATAACAGATAAAATTTTATTTTCTGTACATATTATTTTCTTCCTGCTGTTTCCAAGATTATAAAATTTGAGGATATAATCAAGTTCTTGTAAGATTGTTGAGGACTAAGTGGATATAATTGAGTTCTTGTTACAATTTGTAAAGTGGTTCGATCCAATATTCCTAGTTTGATTGTTTGGCAGATATGAGGATGCGTTTAACAGATTTGTGGATGAGATAAATGGTTTAGCTTCTTATCAGTGGTGGGAAGGATCAGTATACAGTGTCCTTTCTGTTTTTGGGTATCCACTTGCATGGTCTTGGCTACAATGGTGCCGGAAGAAGAAAATACAGCGCCTGCGTGAGTTTGTTCGATCAGAGTATGATCATGCTTGCTTGCGATCTTGCCGTTCACGTGCCCTTTATGAAGGTCTAAAGGTCCACTTCACCATATTCACTTTCTTATGAGTTTGATGTTCCATTATGTGCATTCTCGAGTTTTCTAGGTAACAATCCAATTTGAGATGTTAGTGACATTGACTAATGATAGTTGCATCAGTCTTTCTGCCCTGTCTTCTCTTCATCATAAAGGATTATGATGAAGGCTGATAATGCTCAGGGGTCTTGGGCAATGGGGAGTTTTAGTGAAGGAATAAGTCCTCTTCTTGTGTTCTCTAAAAAAACGGACTGACTTGTGCGGATTCTTACTGAAATAAGAGGCCTGTGAATATTAATAATCCAACCTGTGACTTGGTGTTAACACCACTTTTATATGAACAAACATCAATATTTGTGGTGAAGATCTCTCTATATATGGAGGTCTACTGATATGGGTCAATCTTTTCCATGTAAAATAACTGTTTTAGGGTGTTTGGCAGTGTTTCCTCTTATCTTGTAAGCTCTAAATAACAAGGGAGCTTCTTTCTAAAGTATCTCACCCTAGTTGTTTATGAGGTTATAATCGAAAAGAAGTTAATTTGACCTAGAGCAGTGGTAGAGCTAGGGGGGCTGGCGGGGGCCCCGGCCCCACCAAGGTTTTTAAAAAAAAAAAAATCTATGTAGTATCGTTAAAGAAAAGTTAACACCCACCCACCTCCCCCCCTCCCCCTCCCCCCTCCACCGACATTTATTCATTTATTTTTTCTATAATCAATCTTCTTATTTGAATCTTGCCCCCTCCCCCACCCCCAATGTTAAATTCTTGGCTCCGCCCCTAACCTAAAGATTTAGTAAGTTGCACTTAGCAAACTCTTAGGCTTGACTAATGTGTCAAAAAGAGATTAACAATAATGAAGGCTCAAAAGCTTATATTCTTGTGCAAGGAATGTTGGGGAATTTTATAGAATGTGTTTAAATTGTAGATTCTGCTTCCCTCCTTGCAACTCTCTATTATGTTCTGAAAGGGTGGATAGTTTTCAGTTGATCACAGAAATTTGGAGATGACCTTTCTCCCTATTCACTTAATGATGAATTACACACACTTATAATTGTATGGATAAACATGATAGCGTACAAGCACAGTAATTGAAAGAATTTCATGACGAAAGAAATTAGCACATGCAGTATTCAAGATTGTACCAGCTGGTTGGTTGGATGTTTGCAGTGAAACAATGATAAATTTACAACAATGTTGAAAACGGATTGAACCTAGCCTATGCATTTATTATTTCAGAGTGTTTGTAATACCATAAGATCATTACAAAGACTACCTGAAAGAAGTCATGGCAGGTTTTGAAAAGTATTCCCGTGAAGGGTACTTTTCCTTTGAGAATTTTCCACTTCCCTAGTTCACTCTTTTCTTCTTTGTTGTGTCTGAACCGTAAGTGGAAATTAATCTTTCAGAGCATAATTAGCAGAGGATCACAACAAAATTTATCAGGATTTTCATATATATCTGATGGACGACTAATGATGAAAAACTCTATAATTCAATCTCTTTCAAGATAAAATAAAAAAAAAAGGACGGATAAGATTCTCAGTTAGAAGTTAGGAGTCTTGCCAGCTGATAAATCACAGAAAAGACTTCCTCGTACTGTTGAACAATTTAGAATGAAAGATTGTGAAAATTTTTGGTCATGAAAACTTTTGGTCTTTTTCAGACTTGATCAGTTTCAAAATTTGATGACATGGTCTCCAACTTGACCTTTTTTTTTTTTTTTTGGGTTGTACTCCAACTTGACCTTATTGGTTATCAAATGGTGGTATTTGTCTAAGCTAACAACTGGATCTCTGTACGTCAATTAGTGTGTCAAGGTTAATATCCACTTTGCCTAAACAGATAACCCATGACTTTTACCTGGTGCCACTGTAACCTCTGGATTTCCTACAACAGATATATACCTTTTGGTAAATCCACTCATTTGCTCACTTAGGCAGAAATTGACCACCTTGGAACTTGATGATAGTGTTTTCTACCACAGGTTGCTGCGACTTCTGATTTGATGCTTGCATATGTGGATTTTTTCCTTGGTGGAGATGAAAAGAGAGATGACCTTCCTCCCCGCCTTCATCAACGATTACCAATGTCCGTAGTTTTTGGGGGAGATGGATCGTACATGGCTCCTTTCTCTCTTCATAGCGATAATATTCTGACACGCATCATGAGTCAGGTTTGCAACTTTTGCTAAACAAGACAACTTCACCTGAAAATTCATTATCAACCAAAAGTTACTTATATCTTGTTTTCTTAATTGTTCATTTACTATATTGCAGTCAGTACCCCCCACCACTTGGTACAGATTAGTTGCTGGTCTAAATGCTCAGCTTCGCATAGTCCGGTGCGGGCATTTGAGAGCAACTGTTCATCCCATTATTCGTTGGCTTGAAACACACGCTAATCCAACTCTAAAAGCCCATGGTCTACAAGCTGCTTTGGCTTGTTTCAGTCCATCAGCTAGTGGTTATCGCCAGTTTGGACTTGTTATAAGTGCTGTTGAAGATCAAAATCAGCAATCGTCTGTTGAAGGGCCAGACAGATATAAATTACTTGAGAAACAATCACGGTGAATTCCTACCTTCAGTTTTATATGTTCTTTGGTTACCTGTGAGTGGTGTTTAGTTAGCTGATATACTCATAATTTTGCAGTCTACCTGGCTCTCGTTGGAGGAAAGCACTGGATCTTGTTAGGGTTAAGGAACATGTGGTATTGCCTAAAAGAATATCAGGAGATATATTAAATGACAAGAGTTTACCAACGTTTGGAGGAAAAATGACCATAGATTTTTTCTTCTATTTTATAATTCAGAACACCAGACCAGTTGGACATCAAGTACGTTTGGAGCACTTCACAGTTGATTTACTCTGTTGATATTTTTATACCGATATTGAGTATTCTCTCTCTCTCTCATTTCTTTGAATTATTGCAGGATCTTGTTGGTTTGGGTATCTCAATACTTCTATTAGGAGACTTTAGCTTGGTCTTGCTTACGTTGCTTCAGCTATATTCTATCTCATTACTGGATGTCATCTTGGTGTTATCCATTCTTCCTTTTGGCATTCTTCTTCCTTTCCCTGCTGGAATTAATGCCTTATTCAGTCATGGTCATAGGCGGTCAGCAGGTCTTGCACGTGTATATGCTTTGTGGAATATCACCTCTACAATAAATGTTGTAAGTATATGTGTACAATCCTTACTACTATTTATTTTCCATGTATGCCCCATCTTTTGTGAATTTTTTCTGCACTATATACGTTTTTTGGAGAACTGCATTTATATTAGATATCTATAGACTCAAAACTCAAGGCCCTATTGAAACTCCATAATATTTCTTGACAAATTTTTGGTAAAAGATGCTTAATATCCTGACTTTGATTAATGGCCTACTGTTTCTTAGTCTTTAAATTCAATCTTATCTTCCCTGGCCCTACCCCACCCCTGGGATGCCCAAAAGAAAAACAAAGGACAGAAGATATCATTCAGTTTGATCTCAAGTTTCCGATATTCTAAGAACCTGTGGAATGTCACATTCTAGATGCGTTGGGAAGGGAGATGAAATGCAGCTCAAACTTTTCCTCAGTCGGAAACAATATTTTCCCTCCTCTACGTTCCTATCCATTAAAGGTGAAATTGAATCAAACTTGCTTTCATGAAGGTAGAATTTCTGCCTTCTTTATCGTTTCTGGAGGAGACAAAGACAATTAAGGCATGATCACATAGATCCATTGTTGTCTCAGACGGGAGATGACTTTCTTGTCCTGTCTGCTTTGACCACTAATCTATCTGCCCTGGGGTAGGTACAAAGCAGATCAGACTGGGAAAGGTTATAGTTGCGATATTATAATTCCAATGCATACATGTTTGTTGGAATGGTGGGAAATGGGGTTCGAAAGGAACCCACTATTTGGGTTCTGAAGGATGTCTACAGTGTTGGAGATGGAACCAATTGAATATTTTCCTCATGAAGGAGCTAAACGATGTATAGTGTTCAACATTCAGGATGTTGGGACTTCGGCAATGGAATCATGTTTTCATGGTACCCTTGCTTGTTTCATCTTGCACTTGTGAAAATATTGTATTTGTAATTTTTCTCTTTTCCAAAATTTGCAACAGGTGGTTGCCTTTACTTGTGGGTATGTTCATTTTAAATCTCAATCCTCTTCAAGTAAAAGACATCCACACACTTGGTCCTGGAATTTTAACATGTAAGTAAATAACATTATTCATTTTGCTGTCATTGCTATTAAATTGATTATCCCAATTTGATCTCTATATGCGGTGGTGATTGTGTGACAGGGACGAGAGTGGATGGTGGATGCTGCCCTCTGGCTTGGTCCTGTGTAAAATTATCCAAGCACGGCTTATCAACTATCACATAGCTAACCTTGAGATTCAGGATCGTACACTGTACAGCAATGACCCTAACATGTTCTGGCGATCATGAAACCACTAACCAAGTACATACTTGACTCTCACGTTCTTCATTCTTTCCGTTCATCTTGTGGAGACTATTGGTCAATCTTAGAGCAATTTGTGTTGCAGAACTAGGGGTCTGCTAAGAGCATAGATATACCTTGTCTATACGTCCAGCACAAGTTTCCCTCTTGTATAGTAAGTCTTGTCCCTCTATTTCTTTGAATCACGCGCTTGCCCCCGAGAGAGAGAGATCCATCTTGTTGATTCTTGTGCTGCTATAGCTGTACATATTCTAACTTAAGCCATGTAGTCCTGACACCATACTTGTATACAGTGAGGGAAGAAAGTATTGCTGCTTTTGAAAGGATCCTCAAAGAAAATGCTGATGCTGATGCTAATGCTAATGAATGGTTTCTAATTATTCTTAATTGGTTTGGTGACTGGTACATTGTTCTTGAATATCCATTCTCTTTTCCTTTGACAATGTACTCGTCTTTCTTCTTACTTGATGTTTCTGATAACAAAGATATGATCAGGCATATCTGCATAATAGGTTTGTAGAATATTCAGTTTGTTTGAGCATTGGATTCTTTTTCTCTTCTTTTTTTTTTCTTTTCTTTTCTGGGAGGGGGTTAAGGGAGGAAATAAATGTGAAATAAGACTGTGTATGAAAGACCTTAACATGAATTTGACTTTTTTCCGAACCCTGCACATAGCGAAAGCTTTGTACAATCAGTTGTCTTTGTCTTTTATAGTAGTTATATGATAGGCTTGTTAGTCACAAATAGTAGTCTAAATTATTAGCACAGAATATTTAATCTTTTATTGCAAAATAATTATCCTTTTTAGCATAAACTATTTTGGTTATTTAAGCATTGGATTCTTTCTAGATGATTGATGTTCTCCATGTTCTCCAACTGACCACCTTGATCCACTTCACAGAATTAGGTATATCCTGAGCAAAATTTCAATTGAGGGAGGACGAAATTGCAATCTAGTTGAGAAAGCAATTCAATTTTGTGAACAAGTGCTTCAAAAAGAAAGAAGAAGAAAAAAAAGTTATTCTGTTCTGATCATTTTTCAATGAAAATAGAATAAAGCAAACATTCAGAGGTCTAAATCAAGTGTCCATTAAGTATAACTTTTTGTGTGTATGTGTGAGATATGATAAAGTTAATAGTTTATGAGCATTGTGGATTTAAAATAATTTGAGTTAATCATTTTGAATTAATAGATTTTTTTTTTTTGCTGAAAGCAAGTGGATTCAATTAAAGACAACGAAAAAGTACAAAAAGTACAAATACAAAGCCAAGAAGAGCCGAAAAGATGAAACCTGCAGGAGCAGGTTATGTTTTAAATTTAAAAAATGACAAAGTTGACTATTTACAGTATTGTTAGTGTATTTACGTCCGTATCTAATTTTGCAAGTGATATCATTCTTGATCTTCTGCATGACTTGGTCTTCCGTTGTTGTGCCTGAGTCGTGGACTCGATTGTTTTTTTCCCTCCATATATGGTAGACCATTGCATTGAACATCATCTTGGTCATAAGCGTCTGAAAACTCTTACCATGGCACTGTTGTTTCAACCAATTAACACCGCTATCCCAATCACCTTAATTGAAATCTGAACAAACCATGCTCAAGCCCCTCAACCATAAACAATTTGTGAAACTGCAAGCAAAAAACAGGTGGTCTCTCGTCTCAATATGTAATCTGTAGAATACACAATTCCTTTGAATGGACATACCCCAACTAATGAGCCTTTATTTGGTGGGAAGCCTGTCGAAGAAGAACAAGCCAACAAATAAACCTATGTTTGGGTAAATGTTGTTTAAACCAAACCAACTGATGCCAATCCATTGTTTGAGATCTGCCACAAATAGAGTTCCAAGTATGTAGGAGACTGAAAATACCATTAGGGCTTGGTCTCCACTGCACCTTATCCCTTAATATCGAATCACCAATCAATCTCGAGGTCTAAGTGAGAATGTCTTTAAGTTCAGTTGGAGATGTCAAATCCTTTCCAATCTCACATGCCTCTGCTACTGTACATTGAAGGCCAATGCCCGTGGAATTCACCACATTAACACCGAAGTACTCCCTCAGATTTCCAAACTGATGCCAATGATCAAGCCAAAATAAAGTTTTTTGACCATTACCTATTTTGAAGGCAAAAAAATCTTTTGTAGAATTTCTCAACTTTAAGATTTTCCTCCAACTCCAAGTTGCATCCTTCTTAGGCTCAATTTTCCACAGGCTCTTCCCCTTGAGTAAGTTCACCTTCACCCAGTTGCACCAAATCGAGTTGTGACCCGAACATATTTTCCACACATACTTCATAATGGCTGCTTTATTGACATCCTCCAACCGCTGGATTCCTAACCCACCTTCTTCCTTCGGTTTAGTAACAGAATCCCAGGAGACTTTAGCCTTGGTTTTACTCTCATTGCCACCATTCCAAATGAAGTTAGCAAATTTCCTCTCAAGATCTTGTAAGACAGCTTTAGACAAAATAAGCATAGAAAGCTAGTAAGAATGAATTCCAAAAAGGACTGAATTAATGAGTTGTACTCTCCCCGCAAAAGACAACACTGAATTAATGAGTTGTACTCTCCCTGCAAAAGACAACCATTTGGTAGCCCAGTGTTGAATTCTTGCTGATGTTTTGTTTACAAGCTCTTTACAAGTGTTGCAGTTCAACTTGCTTGTGATAAGGGGGATCCCTAAGTACTTTACAGGGAGTGTTCCAGTCTTGAAACCAAGCTGTCATGTTAAAGAATCTCTTAAATCATTTGAGCAGCCACTGAGAAAAATGACACTTTTATCACGATTGAATTTGAGCCCTGAGAGTCTGTGGAAAATCTTCAAACAGTAATCAATAGCCGTGAGGGAAGAGGCGTCTGCCTTTGAGAAAAACTAGAAGATCATCAGCAAAAATCATGTGATTAATTTTAAGCTTCCTGCATTTGGGATGGAAGGAAAATCCTTTCTTGAGAACCACTTTCGAGAGAATTTTTTATAGCACTTCCATACCAATAACGAAAAGGTAAGGTGATAAAAGGTCCCCTTGCCTAAGCCTTTTCCTACCCTAAAAAAACCCCTGCAGCTCACCATTAATATTCACAAAAAATTGAGGCGTAGATATGCACTCCTCAATCAAACAGATGAAGTGTGACGTCAAGTTCATCGCTTCAAGGACTTTGGTGATGAAATCCCATCTAATCGAGTCATAGGCTTTCATAAGATCAATCTTTAGAGTGCATTGTTTACTATGACTTCTCATGCCATAACCCTTAACCACCTCTTGTGCCACCAAGATGTTATCTGAGATTTGTTTGCCCGGAATGAAAGCTGATTGATTAGGAGATATCAACTCATGCAAGAGGGGCTTGTTCCTGTTGGCCAGAATTTTAGTAATACACTTGTATATTGTGTTGCAACACGAAATTGGTCTGAAGTCTTGAACATAGGATGAATTCTTGACTTTAGGGATCAAAGTAATAGTAGTCGTATTCATTTCCCTAAGTAATCGTCTAGCTTTGAAAAATGACTTGATAGCACTAATGACATCCTCCCCAACTATCTCCCATGATGATTGATAGAAATGAGCCGTATAACTATCAGGTCCTGGACTTTTCCCTCCATCAATATCAAACATGGCCCTTTTGATTTTTTCACTTGTTAACTCTCTAGTAAGAGCGTCCGAATGTTCCGTGGTAATAAAGCACTCAATCAAGTCCCTCAAGTCATTAACTGATATTGTATCCTGTTGCATACTGGCAGTCCCAAGCAAAGATTTGTAGTAGCTAAGAATCTCCCCTTTAACTGCTTCTTCATCTGCAATCCAACAACCTTCAGGTGTCAACAATTTATTGATAGAGTTTTGAGCAATTCTTCCCCCGACAATCTTGTGAAAATATGCCGTATTTGAATCACCTTCCCTTAACCATTAAACCCTGGACTTTTGACGAATGGCTTCTTCCTCAGCATTTGAAAAAAACTCAAGCTGCTTAATAAGCTCTCTTTCCTCAATTCTAAGAGTATCAGTACTCCCTCCAATGGAAATATTAGTTTGTACATGTTTGAATCTCTGTTTGGCCTCAGTGATTCTGGTTGATGGATTGGCATAATACTTCCTGTTGAACTCTTTAAGGCTATTTTTCAAAGCTTTCTGTTTTTTATAAAGCCTGAACATTGGAGTGCCTTCAACATTTAGATTCTAGGTCTGCTGAACCGTGTTCTTGAAAGAGTCATGCTTAGTCCAAGTATTGAAAAATTTGAATATGATAGCTTTCCTGCATCTGCTCAACATGGTATTGAGAAGTAACGAGCTGTGGTCTGAAACTCCAGGATTAAGAACATCAACTTGGGAGTTCTGAAAACATTCAAACCATTTATCATTAGTGAACACCCTGTCAAGTTTGGACGCCTTGAGACCATCTCCGAATCCTTTATTATCCCACGTAAAGTAGGGTTCAACCACTTTGTGTTCCTGGAGATTAATACTGTCAATGCACTGTGCAAACTTGTAGGCTCCTTGGGGCAGTATCTGACATCTCAGCCTATCCTCAGCTTGGAGAATCTCGTTAAAATCCCCCATTATACACCAACATTCATTCCCAGTCAAAGAACCAACCATGTCTAGGGAATTCCACAAATCTCTTCGTTTGACTGCCTCATTGTGACCATAGATGAAAGAGATACAAAAAGATTCCCTAGAATTAATTGATTGCACTTTACAATGTATCAACTGATCCATGGAGTAAATTTTGGTAACATTCACCTGTGTATTCTTCCAAAAGATCCACAATCTGCCATCATTAGTCATATCATAGTTGTTTATAGAAGACCAAGTATGAAAGTAACGTTTGATAAGTTTAGAAGCATTATGGCTTCTGATTTTTGTTTCAGCGATGCAAAAAATCTCGGCTTTGTGTTTATTTGCCAGATGCATTACCTCCCTTTGTTTATGAGGCTTATTCATGCCTCTAATATTCCAGTAGAGCACAATCATTGGGAAATAGATGGTGGTAGGGCTTTATCTAGAGGAACACCCACCTCCAACTGAGGAGTTTTAGCACTTGAGCTCAAGGAACGAATAGCAGCACCTAAATCATCATCAGCGCCAAACTGGTTGAACACTTCAAAAGAAGTTTTTGACTGGATTGACTGGGTTAAAGATTTAGATATACTGCCAGAACCAGTCTTACGCATGTTATTGCTTCTAGCCCTTGGATAAGCAAACTCATTAGTCCTTTCATCACAATGCTTAGACCCAAGATTATTAGGTCCTTGTGAAGTACCATCTCTTTGTTCATTTGAGTCCTTCAAAGGTAATTGTTTCCTCATTTGTTGTTGTTCTCCACTTGGCTTTTCCTGCCATACTTGTTTAAATGTTTTTGTGCACCTATTGGACTGGTGACCCAACGCATTACAGTTAGAGCAAACATGAGATATCCAAGGGTATTCCACTTCAACTTGCCAAATAATATTCTTCTCAAGTTCCCCCGAGATCTTATCAGGCAACTTTTCCTTCAAATTCACCTCAATGCAGAGCCTTGCGTACCCAAGCTTAGATCTGGATTCCGTTATATTGTCCATCTGAAGTGGGATGCCAATAGCACTACCCAAGTAACTAAAGCCTTCTTGAGACCAGTATTGAAGGGGAACATTACGTAGTTTAACCCAAACAGGGAAACTTGCTGCATCCAACTCCAAGTACTTAGCATCAGGAGTCCATTTACGCAACACGATAGGCCTATTGTTGACATGCCACAAGTCATTAAGGATTTTCTTACTAGCTTCCTCAGAATCAAATTTGAAGATAAATGTACTGTCATCCACTGTTTTAATGTCACATTTACCAAACTTACTCCAATGCTTCTCAATAAGATATTTGATCATAAAGAAATGAGGGGACTTGCCAACAAATTGACCAATAATACAGGAACTCCAGTATTCAATTTCGGGATTAAGCACTTGGGGAGGAACACTCACCACTTTCTTTCCATCAACAATTTTAAGTTCCTTATAGCTCAGTTTGACATTATCTTTGGAATTGCTTCCAAACAGAAATCTCTAGTTAGCAGGCTTCACACTTGGTTCAATTTGGCTTTCTTTGGCTTCAACTGTCGCCGTAGAAGCGGAAGGAGCAGGAGTTGCTGCAATGGACTTTCCTCGAACACATGGTGGGCTGGCAAACTCACCTCTTTCTTTGTGAGCTGGAGAGCCTTGCTCACTAGAACTGCTAGCACCATCAATCTGGAGCACTTGCTCAGTCATTAGTTTCTTGAGAGATGGAGAGAGTGGAGGAAAAAAAACCTCATCGTGGGGAAAGGGCACTTGGAGATGAGGAGGGCAATCACTGTGGACATCCACTTCGACCAAGTCCTCAGATCTGTGACTGCAAGTAGGAGATGATGGAGGAGTAGAAGAAGGCTCCTCACTCGCCGAAACTGTCTTATCACTACCTTTGGAGCTGGCTCGCGAAGGAGCAGCTTTCTTCTTCTTTTGTTGTGCCATGTGCAAAAATGGAGGAGGCTAGGGGGATGGTATGGTAAGTGTTTGTGGTTACAATTGTTGAGGCTGGAAAAAAAGGGCAAAAGATGGAGGAGACCTGAATATGTACTCTAAATTTATGACATTAGTTTCATTTGAGAATTCGAAATTTTAAGCTTGGAATGGGAGACTTTCTTTTTAATGAAAAGTGATGTTTTTTTTTTTTTTTTCCCTTAGGCTCTTCCAATAGAAATTGTTAGGAGAATTTCTTTTTTTTTTTTATTCATTTTGGAGGGAGGTAAGGTTGCATTAAAATATAATTATGTCAGAGAATATTTCACTTTTTTTATATTTCTTCAAAAATACGGTTATTGAATGTGGTAAGTGCTCCCCACTATGATAGCCAAGTGGAATGGTGCCTCCACAAAGATGTACTTTTTTTTTTGTCAAGCACAAAGATGTACTTGCTCTTCATTCATTTGCTTTTTTTGCCTTCTATTTTAATTAATACTTTCATTTAGAAAAATTAAAGTGGTGGACCCCTATGTGCATGGAATAATAATGGTTAATGCGTGCAAGTTTGGGGTTGGACAGTTATGATGGAAGTTAAAAATAGCCCAATCAATGACCTTGAGTGCACCAAATTCCCACGTCAGCTGAGTGCGATTTGTCACTTGTTATCACTTTTTTCTTCATAGTCCATTAGGCTGCTGCCAACAAATCGTTGCAATTTAATAAACTAAATAGAGGACAATATACAAGAAAAAGGGCAAGATGGGTGATGGAGAGAGAAAGCCCGTAGCCTATTGTTATGTATTTAACACTTCTTTGTTGTACGTATTTATGATACAGTTATAATTCACAATATCTATAAATTTTAAACATTTTGATAAGTAGCGGAATCAGACATTCAGAATCAAAGTTTGCATTATAGTGACAGAATTAATAACAGAGGATTTGATAGCACTCATTTATCTATAAATCAATACTTAATTTAAGCACATTATAATATAAATAGAGTCTTCAAATGCATAACTCTTCATCATTTGATATATTTTATAACAATTATAAAAATGTGGACGGAGTTGGTGTAGCATCATGTACCTATTTTTTTTAAAAATATATTATAAATTATCAAAATACCCCTCACTTAGGCTAGTGTGTGCATGTGCACACTCTAGCAATAATATCTCTCCGCCCACCTTGCCTGCTTTCAATAGACTAGTTTAGGATAACATTACGATACGTATAAGATCTTTTAGATGAAGGAGGGACTTAGTTTAAATAGAAGTTCTACTGGGCCCTCCAATCATGAGTTTCAATAAAATTAATAGCTTATACCTAATTGTCCAACAAAACTTTTTATAAATTATATGTGGAACCTAATAACCGTATGATCTTATATGGGCTTACTACTCATCTATCCATCAATATGTTTTACAAAAATTTAAAAAATTAATTAATGTTGGCTCAAATAATTCCAAAGTCCTAAATTGGTAGAATACAAGGTAGGTTGGTTTATAAATTCAACTTTGTTTGGTCAGATATTAATTAAGATTCAAGTATTAATTTGAGTTAATAATTTTAAACTTAGTTGGTATTTAATTCAAATCACTTATTACCAGCACAAATTTCATTTACAAGTTTGAAATTTTAGAATAAAATACTAGTTAGAAGATTATCTTAATTCGATATTTTAAGTCACGAATCACGTTTAAAATTAATTAAATCTTTTCAATTTCACAGTTCAGTTAAGAATTTAATTTCGCATTAGCTACCATCATTACTCACGTAATCCATTATTTTTCCCAAATCGAATTTCAATCTTGTACAACAAACCATTTCAAAATTTGCAACCTTTGGTCGATCGCATTCATGTGATTTTGTTTCTTAATCTAGACGCAAAAATGGTCACATGAGTGCTAACGAAGGTTCAACCAAAAAGAAAAGTACTAACAAAGGAAAGAAACTCAATCTTGTCAGTGCAGCAAATTTGACATTTGAACCTCTTGGCAACAAAAGTAAACGCATGTGGAGCGTACGAGAATGAATTTACTCAAAATTATTGTAAATTATTAATATAATTATAAAGATATGATATAGATAATTTATATTTGTTAAATTTCATTCGTAACGTTATAATATTAAGAGATAATTCTCACTCATACAAATACACAAGTAACATTCCGATATTTATACAAACAGGACTGTCACGCAAGGGCGGACCTATATTGATTTGAGAGTGTACATATCTTGGAAAATATATATATACATATATTTTAAAATCATTATATTAGACACTTTTAGCACATTCTGACATTTTTTAATATATGAGTACACACCTTGAATTTGGATGTGTGGATAGCGCAGCCATCATGAATTTTGTCCAGATTCCAAAGTCATTTTCATGCATGATGTCCCCATGGCAATTTAACGCCTAAGAAATATCTACAAGTCAGCATCAACTCAACATTAAAACAAAAAAAAATAAAGGCACATTCACTTGCCAAACTTTCTCTCTTAGTTCTCGTTGATCCTCTGAGTGTGTGTAGTGTAGGTAGTGAAGATATGGGGCAGCAGAGCCTAGAGACTCCATTTTTGGGCAGTGAGGATCTTTCCAAGAGAAAGAGATGGAGCATGGTTATGTGGATTCTTCTTGCAATTGTGGCCATAACTTGTGAGTTTTTCATCTGTTTGAGCCAACTCAAATTGCATTTTTGTGAGAATAAACTTCATTTATTCAGCATGGTTATCATTGGTTGATGGAAATGATCATAGTTCTTGCTTTTTTGCTTTCTTTTATCTACACATTTGAAGAGAGAGACTTATTTTTGAGTTTTCCCTTAATTTTCATCAAATGATAAACTGAAAAAAAGGATACATTAAGGTAAGTTATAGGATGACATCATACCATGCTGATTCCTCTTAAATTTTATATTAAGTATAAACATTTTGCCTCAATTATTGAACAATCTGGCATAAGTTCTTCATTATGCATGCAAATTAATTTGGTGAAGATTGAATTTGGAAAATAGATACAAATTTGGCTTAGTTTTGTTGGAAATGTTCTTAACATCATAACTAGCTTGAATTCACTTTCATTACCTACATGTTGAAGCCAATGATCAACAACTTAAAATGATTCCTCTGAATTTGGATATTTTGTTTGCAATTAGTTTTAGGTCTCGTGTTACAAGGCAACTCGAGCTTTTGGATAGTGCAAGTTGATGACAAATTTGACAGAGGACTGCATTTTGGAAATTCTGAGCTTGTAGTTGAGTCAGAGGTAGCAGTTGTTGCTGCTGATGATGCCCGTTGCTCCGAAATTGGCGCATCAATGCTCAAGAAAGATGGGCATGCTGTTGATGCTGCAGTTGCAACCGCGTTGTGCCTTGGGGTTGTTAAGCAAACGAGTAGTGGAATCGGAGGAGGAGCGTTCATGGTTGTTCGATCTGCACCATCCTCAGAAGCACTAGCGTATGACATGAGGGAAACTGCTCCTTCAGCTGCTTCAGTGGTTCGTATGTTCTCTCGTTCATGTAATATTAACTTTGTTTAAGGCTACAAGATCATTTCTGTTAAGGCATAAAGAAATAGGAGTTTCCATATAAGGATTACAATGATAGTTGAGCCTCTCTTGATCGTGCAATTTGTGTTGAATAGAACATGTATGCAAACGATGTGGATAACAAATATTCGGGAGCATTGTCAATGGGCGTTCCTGGAGAGTTAGCCGGCCTTCATTTAGCTTGGTTGAAGCATGGGAGGCTGCCATGGAAAACGTTATTTCAACCGGCCATTAACCTTGCCAAAGAAGGGTTTGTGGTTTCTCCATACGTTGAATCATCAATCACTACGAACGCTGAGAAGATCATGGCTGACCCTGGTTTACGAAAAGTATATGCACCAGAAGGGAAATTGTTGAAATACGGTGATCGATGCTACAATGTGGAACTCGGCCAGAGCCTAGAGGCCATAGCAGAACAAGGGCCGGAAGCTTTCTACAATGGAACGGTTGGTGAAAGGCTGATCGAAGATGTGAAGAAGGCTGGCGGAATTTTGACAATGGAAGATCTGAGGAACTACAGGGTGGAAGTTACAGAAGCTGTTGCTGTAAGCGCAATGGGCTACACGATCTTAGGAATGCCACCTCCCTCAAGTGGAACGCTCGGACTCTCTCTGGTAATGGAATTGATTGATGATATAGTTAAAAATGCAAGTAGAGGAACTCGATCTCTGCTTTGCTTATTCGCTCAACTGAAAATTTATCCATTGGTGCCATACAGGTGCTAAATATTTTACAGAATTATGGAGTTTCTGCTGCTGCAAGGGGTCCATTAGGCCTGCATCGCCTGATCGAAGCGCTTAAGCATATGTTTGCTATCCGAATGAATTTGGGCGATCCCAACTTTGTCAATATCAGTAAAACAGTATCCGATATGCTTTCCCCTTCGTTCGCCAAGATGATTCAAAAGAAGATATTCGACAACACTACTTTCCCACCCGAATATTACATGCACAGGTCGAGGATATCATAAATCACTCTCCGAAAACAGTAACCATCTTTCTCAATCTCTTTTAGAATCCTCTCCACGATTTTCATAATTGTAAGTGTTTCGTGCACCAGGTGGAGTCAGCTTAGAGATAGTGGAACTAGCCATTTTTGTATTGTAGATGCAGATAGAAATGCAGTAGCGATGACAACCTCAGTAAATTATGCTTTCGGAGGTGGGATACTCTCACCTTCCACCGGCATCGTCCTGAACAACGAAATGGGAGATTTTTCAGTGCCTACAGAAATTTCCCCGGATAAATTGCCTCCATCCCCTGCAAATTTTATCGAACCAAATAAGAGACCACTATCCTCCATGACTCCACTCATTGTTCTTAAGGTATTGCAAGTATGATACGTACATTATTGTTCGCTTCCTTTCCTATTAGTATCAGTGTTATAGCACACACTGATTTAAGATTTTTGTTCAGTGAGAGCTATGAAACATAATTTAAAACTCATATGAATGATTCTTTTTAGTGGGGGATAATTGCATCGGCCCCTGAGTGAGTTTATGGATATAAGTCTTTGCTATGCATATCTTGTATGTTTTCACAGCTCTAAGAACTCTTTCATATGAGATTCAGAACAAGACATGATCCTTGGAAAGATTAATCTTTCTAAAATACGATTGGGGAACTACGATAATCAACTTTCGCCTTTTGTTGACAGGATAATCAGTTAGCTGGGGCTATTGGTGGCAGTGGTGGCTTAAACATAATCCCAGCTGTGATCCAAGTTTTCTTGAACCATTTCATCTTAGGGATGGAACCATTTGATGCTGTTCGGCGCGCAAGAGTCTACCACAAGGTCTCCCCCTTACTTAACTGAAAGCATAAAGTTTAATCGTCACAACACGTCTTAAACCACATACTGATTAAGTTTCAATTCCATGCAGTTGATTCCAAATGTGGTTTCGTACGAAAACATGACAGTTTATGATGGAGAACATATCGAACTCCCGGGCGATACAAGAGATTTCTTGGAAGAGAGGGGACATGAATTGGAAGCTACATCAAGTGGTGCTATCGTTCAGCTTGCTGTTCAAACTCTTAAGACACCAGCAAACTTCAGCAGAAAGTTTGGAAGATCATCCAACAGTAAGATATTTTATGGAACACTTACAGCAGTCAGTGACCCTAGGAAAGATGGAAGACCCGCAGCCGTCTGAAACTCTCACGATGGCTCGCCCGGATCACCCAGGGAAGGTGGACTTGGCCTAGGTGCACACAAGCAAGCGCCCTAACCACCAAGAGGAGAAAAAGGAAAATCTGATACTCTCAACTCTTGGTTAGTTCTCATTGATATGTTCCACAAGTACAGTAGGTGATTATTTGTATATAAAATCTGGTGTTCCTCAAGCTGTTAAGTAGACCTATAATGTGCTCCAGTTACTTTGAGCTGGTCTTTTCATCAGTTATCAAAGGGCACTCTTTTTCTATGACCTCAAAAACACCTTGAGCAACAAAGACTAACAGATGTAATTATGTTATTTTTTGAACAAAGGCGCTCTGATGGGGCAATATGATTCTTTTATTCTACAAAATAAAAATAAACTCGGGAAGTTAATGTACTGACCAATATATATCAACGTCATTTCTTCAATGGACTAGGACATTGTTCCTCAAGATGGAATGTACAAAAGGAATTACATAGATTCATAATAAATGGAACTTGTAACATGTCGCGAAGAAAGGTGCAACATATGTAGGCATCTTTCAGAAAGCAGATTAATGTACTTATGATGTTTTTTCCATCAGCTGGATCGGACTCGGAAGATTAATGTACTTATGATGCTTTTTCCATCAGCTGGATCGGATTCAGAATGTTAGACTTGCTTGTCTCGACGATACACCCATTCATAACCATCTCCTCCAGCATGAAGTGAGCTTTCTCTAGATGAAACATAATGTCTAGCTCACACTGTAAGTCAAATATGGCAGGAATAAGAAAGACTAAGATGGTGATGACAGCAGAGAAACAACACTAGTTAGAAAGATTTAAATCTTTACACGAAACTTACCACGTTGCCAAAATGGCGATCCATGGTTTCGACTAACAGGTGAATAAATTCCAAAATTGCAAGCTCATTCTGCCAAACGGAAGACAGTATAAGAGAAGAATAATTTAACTTGGAAAAGGATATACTCCTACATTGTACATGATTATTAGAGACAGTATAAGTCTCTTAAAAAATAATAACAAAAGGGCAAGCAAATGCCTTTTGCTTATCTTATTCTAACCACAGTAAATTTATAGCCACTCATGGAACCAAATTCGTTTGCTAAACAACGGTGAATAATCAGAAATAAATTTCCAACTTCCAGAAGAGTACCCACATGTTCAGCTTCTTGTTTGATGGAAATGGATTTGCTAAACCCCTAAACACTCTGAAACACGATTATGGAGAATCTGTACTACCGTCAAGCTCAGTAACCGATAAGAGCATTGCCATAAAAGGTGGCTGAAGATGACAAACTTGCCTCTTGAGAAGGAATTTATTTCACGTATTATTTCTGTCACCTAATACAGGCTATCAGATTGTAGGAGAGAGACAATTTTAAGAACTTCTGTATATATCATCTTTAATCCCTTTGACGACAAAGACCAAACCATATAATAATGATACAAGTCACAAACATGAAATGGGAAACGCACTTCTTCATTATCAACGCCAACCAAGAAGAATAGTGATGCATATCGCCTGTAGACGATTTTGTAGTTCCGATGCTTGACAAATGAACACTGTTCTCAGAATACAAAAGATACAGAGTCAACACGGAACACAAATCAATAAGTTTAAAAGGAACATGAAAACAGAGAATCATTCTACAAGTAGAAAAGGAAGAGGGAGAGATGACTAGTTAAAAATCACAAACACCGGGGGTGTATTCAGTTTCCTAATTTTTAGGGGGGGGGGAAAGATATGCACGCCAATAAGAATATAAGGAAATGCTTTTGTTGGTCACTTTTAGCTAAAATTTCTTTGAAGAACTTTTCAAAAATAACATGCTTAGCCAAAAAAAAAAAAAATCTTTTCGAATTTAACACCATCTTGGGGACTTGCCAAAGGGCCAATTTTGAATTTTCAAGGATCGTTTGACCAAAAAAAAAAAAAAAATCAAGGATCAATTTCCCAACTAACAGATTGTCTCTCCCTCACGTCATTCTCTCGCTTCGCCACCTTTATTCTCATTATACCCCACACCTGAGGAGCAGAACCACCCTTCTTCCTCAAATTCCATCTTCACCATGTAATGCCACAATGTCATCTTTCCTCCAGCATCCGTCCTCAAAATCCATTACCACCAATGTTAAGCAACCTTAGACCCATGTTCAAACAGTTCCGCCTTCCAAAATTCATTACTACTGCCACCCACCAATCTAACTACATCCCTAAAACCATAATGCCAACTTCGTGCTTCATAGAAGGCTGCCGTAATTCAATATAACTTGATATAAAGGATACAGCTTTACAATGCAGAACCATGATTTTTGAATAAAATCCAATTCAATTTCGTCATAGAAATTGCATGGCCTCTTTACTATGTCTATTAAAACCTGAATTGGTAACTCAAGCAGAAACCATATTATATTGTATATTCGGTTTTCTTTTCCCCTTTTTCACCCCTAAAAGAGCTGAACAACAAACATACGGTAAAATCTTATGGTGGATTATTATTATCACCATCTAGGTTACAGATGTATGAAAAATGATCAAAAATTGTAATAACAATAAAGTCAATAACTAACTCGAAAATCTACGATTTTAACAAGAAAATACATCAGATAAAATGGCAACATTTAACTAAACCCAGAAGAATCACCTAACACAACCCCAAGAATTAAGCTAAACCCGATAGCAGCAAAGTGAATACATTACAACATTACATCTCAAAACCCAAATTAATTTACTCAAACCTTTCTGGGTATGTTAATTGACGTCTTAAAATTTTAGATGAGGTGATAAATAACATAATAATAGAGCCCAGTAAACAAAAATTTTGTGTTCGAGTCTTGTCCCGATCATTTAAAAAGAGTAAATCCCTGCGCAAGCATAATCCAGCTTGTGTGTGAAGGGAGCGTATTGAAGGTAATAATTAATCAAATAGCTAGGTAATAAACTAACATCATTATCAAAAAGATCGAGACTTTATACAGAGAATCAATAATCATACGCTATGAAATTACAATTTTACGAATCAAACCCAAAATAATCCACAAATTGACTCAAAGTTTTGTGGGTATGTTATCAATATTAAAAAGATCGAAAATTTACACAAAAGATCAATAATTATATCCTAAAAAAATTACAATTTTAGAAATCAAACCCCAAAACAAATCAAAAGATTTCCAATAACCATTGTGGGTATGTTATCATTATTAAAAGTACTGAAACTGTACACAAACGATCAACAATTATACAACAGATCAAACCAAACTAAGCCTAATTTCACTCGCTAGTTTCAGCTATACAAATATCACGACGCTACTCATTCTTGTTGAGAGCCATTACAATAAAATAAACTAAACCAAACTAATCCTAATCACAACGTCACTTAATCTTGTCAAGAGCATCTATAACATCAATAATTGTACAATAAAAAGAAAAGGGTACCTGTTGTTCATTGCGGGCAAGGCATTTGCGGACAATTTCACCTTCAAGAGCACGCCTTTCTTCGAGGGTTAAGTACTCGTACTATTGTGCCAGCCGGGTTTGGCCTTGTTTGTTCACCATCAATACGAATCTGATCCCCATTTGTGTAACACTCTCCTCTTTGTTTGATTAACTAAGTTTCAATTAATGATATGTAAGATAGAATCAAAAGGTTGCTTATTTGTTTTCTTGTCTCTTCTTTTGATGATTAATTGGTTGATGTTTTTGAGTTCAGGTGAAGCTGTCTAAAGACGTTTGTCTGTTGGCTATGGGGACAATTCCAGTATCATAAGGCTAGTATCAGATTATTTCTATTCCACTTTCGCTCTAATAATTTTTATATTTTAATAATTTTAGTTATGTGATCAATGGAATAGAATGAAATAAGAAATGAACTTATCTGAATTTTTTTTTATTTCTTTCTATGAGATCAAATGAGGGAGTTATTAGAGCGGTTTGAATCTAACAATTCTCTTATGTTTCAAAAATTTAGAATTTTTAAAGGAATTATTGGAGTTTGCCTTAGGATGGCTTCTCTATCTTTTATGTTAAAAATAAGAAATAAATAGCTTAATTTTCGATTCTTTATTTTTTTTTTAAAAAAATTTTATGTGCTTCAATTTTATTTTAACAACAATACAGGTTTTTAATCAAAATCTATTTCAAAATTCTTTATTTCAATTTCATTCTTATTTCAGTTTACATTAATATTATTTCCTATTTCAATTTAACTTAAAGAAAAAAAAAATGATAGTTCTCCCCAAATTTGAGTGGTCATGCCTTTAGTTTTAAGGCACCCTAAAAAATAGAAGCTTACTTAGGTGAACTCTTGGAGATGGCCTAAACAAATAGGGGATCTTAATTGTTCTTGGCAAATTTGAGTGATCGTGCCTTTATTGTGAGAAATCTTAAAATGATAGAGATTACTTAAGTAAATTGTTGGAGATGGCCTAAAAAAAAAAGGGATCTGATAGTTCTCTTTAAATTTGAGAGGTAATGCCTCTAGTTTGAGGAACTCGAAAAAATAAAAATTTACTTAATAAACTGTTAGAGATGATTTTATATTACCATCTTCTTATATTTAAAAAAAATGTAAATTTAGATAAACTATTAGAGGTGATCTGAGGTGAAGATGGGAATATTAAACATTTGTTTGATATTAGTATGTAAAATTGTGAAGCCAAACTTTGTCTCTGTTTGGCATTGTAATTCAATTAGGGAGTACAACCCTAGGCTCATAGCCCCTTTTTTTCTAGTCAAAGATTTGCGGAAACATCTGGTCAACTTGGGTTTTTCCATATTGATTCATTCAACTTTGAAGAATATGTAATAATAATGAGAAAAAAAAAATGAAATAAATTACTATTTGTAATATTTGTGATTTCTGAGATCTTGTAATATACATGCATGATTTGATCAGAAAAATAAAAATAATCCTTCAATTAAATGATAAATTTTCTTAAAAGCAAACATTCAAACCTGGTGTGTATATTATATATAGATTTAAACCCACATGCACATAAAGTACATGCAACACACACACGACACGTTTTTAAGCATTACTAGTATTCAACCAAAGCACACCACATAGTCCATTTATTTCAAATAGCATTTGCAGGAAAATAAAGGTTGTCCCCAACGGGATATGATGATAAATTGAATGAAGTTGAATTACATATAGAGTCTAGACTACAAGTATACGGGTACCTTGACTCTGAACTGACACAAATGGGTAAGTAGAGAATACTTCAGGTAAAGTCCGTTTTATTAGTTCTTATTCTCTGCATATTTACAAGAGCTATGGAGAACATTATGCTCAAATTTGTTTACCACTAGACTTGGACAACATGGTATAATTTGATATCTCCCATGTTGTATAAACGATAACAAAACCAAACTACTATATTATGGAAAATTGAAGCAAAGTTGCTGCTGGTTATATAGAAGAAAAGTCCAGGCAACCTTCATGTTGTTCAACATATGAACTCTTTGTTAACCGAATTGTCGTCGTCTGCACAGCCATCTTCTAACAGCTGAGAATGCTGTCCATCTTCCTTGATGGCTTCGATAACATCTTTCGTTTTCAAAAAGCTAGGTTGATTGGTTGATGACAACAGTCTTGCCCACATCCTGTCCGTGATCACAACCTTATTCTGTTTCTCGATGATACGCTGAAGTCACGAATAAGAAGTAGCAATCAAGTTAGCGAAAAGAAGAAACTGCTCATGGAGGTATATTTTTCATCAGAGATTACAACCCAGAGCAAAATGAAGCCTTCTTGAACGAATATATTTCTATGGAAAAATAGAATGCCTTGTAGAAGTCTTTGCTAAGGAGAGGGAATATCAGATTATGAAAAATCTACGAAATGCATTAGTTCAGATCCATGATTAGTCGAGAGAATTCTTTTTGACTTTTTACCCTTCAGTTATAGAGATAAGGATGTTGTGTTTTCACGAGTAATAATTTATCTCCTGCTGAGTCCGATTCCGCCCGTTCTGTTTTCAATGTCGATAGACACTGAAAGACCATTGACAGAAAAGGTGGAAAGATGCGTGTAAGAGATAAAGACCAACTCTTGTATGCTAGAGGGTAGATTCGGTAACTCTTTAAGAAAAGTTCAAAATGATTTCTGTGTTAATGTCAAACAAGCCTAAAGGCTATTGCCCAAAATCGTTCAAGTAATCTATGATAATCGGGAAAATGTCTAATCTGAAAGCGGATCATGCTTATATGAAAAATTTTGACCTAAACAACATTTACAGATGAAGAGTCTTGTTTCATTATTCTATGCTCCCCCGATTGCCAATTAGAAAGAGACATGGTTTCTAATAAGGTCACTAGAGATAGGATTAAAAGTTGAAAGAGAAGTGTTCTAAGCATGAAATTAGCAGAAGAAGCAGACATACTGAACGTTGAAAAGGACCTAATTCAAGAGCTAGATGCATATATAGCAATGCAGATAAGTTCCGGCCATCTTTCGGATCTGGACGTTTCATATCAGAAAGTAGGAAAAGCCAAAACTTTCTAAGATCAAATTTTGAATGGTTTGCAGTATCCTAAAGGATTAAGCATTCTTATGATAAGAGTAACTCACATGGAAGGGTATGTAGGCATGTCTTCCGTTGACAGGTGCCACTGTAAAGCCTGTGTACCCTGCCATTGCTCCATGAACAGCACTTTGAGCAAGAAGCGTACAGTACACATTGTCAGAGGCATTGCTAGGAATAGCGCGGATCATATATGTCGGATCTGCCACAGAAAGTTGTTAAGCTCAGTGTCGGCAGCATTGAACTTCCTTTTAACTTTATACATGAAACAAGTTGCATAAACCAACCTATATACTTGAGATTAATGGCCATCTTCCTGTTTTTTGAGAAATGATCCTGCACGTTGCATCCAGAAATGAAACCCTCAGCATTGCAGATTTTACAACCACGAAATACGTTTGCAGTCAAGTATATGCAAGTAATATGGACAGAAGAGTGAAAAGCTATCTTCAAATTTATAACTCGCAAGTACAGAAGAGGGAGAAAACCAAGGGTAGAAGAATAGAAAAAGTAGAAGAGAGAAAGAACTGAGTTTGGTCTGTCGCAAGTAAAAGTAATTCTTTTATCCGAGTAAAAATGGAACCCTCAGCATTATGTATTTCACAACCATGACATCCTTGCAAATTCTGATGCTCCTACTCTATTTTTCAGGGTAAAGTTATGGCACAACACAAACTGGCCAAAACTAGAGGGCGATAGTAAACAACCATGAGGTCGCATTTCCATCAAATTTCAAAAATTAATTACAACCCAGAGTTCTACCTTTAAGCAAATTCCATATGCCTATGCAAGAAAGCTTACACATACACCACCGTATCCCACACTATAAGACATAGAAACTCTCATGCTGGGAGAATAAAAAAGAGAGGAGATTGGAGAGCATAGTTGATCAGGACCTATACCTTAATTCTTTGAGATATCCACAACCCAACATCTTGTAGAAGCTTGTTTCCTGAAGCATCCTCCTGATCGGAGGATCTCAAACTTTCAGAAACCAGTTCCTGTCCAGCACCTTCGGCTATCACAATAACCATGTGTCCATTTTCTTTCAATTGTCTCTCGATGTACTCAAAAAGTCCACCATGTCCTTCAAGATAAAAGGGTGACTCCGGAATCAAGCAGCAATCAACATCTCGGCTTGCAAGAGTAGCATACATCGCAATGAACCCTGTAAAACCATGTCTACGTTAGAACACCACAAGAACTTGTTACATTTTATCAAATAATATGCAAATGGAACAGTCTCTTTATACATTAGTTATTTCTGAAAAAGGACCATTTTTATACAATATCCACAGAAGAAGAATTATTCTACTACTCCGGAAAAAAGAAGCATTATTCCAATCACATTCACTGCAGGAGCAAGTTCTCAGTAATAGGACATATATGATGTTGAAAACATGAAGATGAGAGTAGATACAGATCATGACAAGTTTACCAAGAAAATACAGCAAAATATGGAATCTCGTAGCGAAACTTACCACTATATCGTCCCATTAACTTTACAAGACCAATGCAATTCTCTATACTAGTAGCTTCAACATGAGCTGCATTAATAGCACGTTGAGCTTCCTCAACAGCAGTATCAAAACCGAAAGACTTGTCAATAACCTGTCACAAGCCAAACAGAAAACAAAGTAAAGCAATGTCAAAATCAACTGAACTTTATTAGAATAGGTGATCCTATCTAAGTTCAGCACTAGCACAGCCAGTCTACTAGAAAAAGGTACTACCGGAATGTCATTATCAATGGTTTTGGGGATACCAGCGACTGCAACCTTCAGACCACGCCTTTTGATTTCCTGAGAAATGAGTATATTCGATAAGCATTCGAGTACCGGACAATTACATGATATGAGAAAGAATGTTGCATTTGAGATACGAGCAAACAGAAAATCAAGGGGCTGATCAATTTCAAGCTTTACACCTATAGACTTTAACTAGTGATCTTGACCCAAAAAAAAAAAAAAAAAGACTTTAACTAGTGATGAATAAAATCTGCATGAAACGTACCTCAAAAATTGCTGCTGCTCCCTTCTGAGTCCCATCTCCTCCAATTATGTAAACCTAGAAGTCAGAAATGTAACGGATTCTAACTTAATCAGAGAACATCACTAGGTGTTCTATTACAGTATACGTGTAAATCACTTTTGACTTGTAAGTCACTCAAACATCTTTCTAGTGGAAACCTGATTAATTCCTCGGTCTTGAATGCAGTCAACTATCTTTTTGGTTTCATGACCACCTCGAGATGTCCCAAGTACAGTTCCACCACGTTTATGGATGTCATTCACAACCTTGGGTGTTAAAGGAATCGTGTTTCTAGAATAGAAACCTCGGTATCCTCCCTACAGATCCCAAAAATTCATTAGCTGGTGAGGCAATCACAAAAGTAAGGCAATTGCAATTTTTTTCAGCAATCAATAATTCCTAACCTACAAAAGTTGATCAGATATTGAAAGGAAACAATTAGAATAGATATGTGGGGTTTGAAGGGGCTTAGAACTCCTTTCTAAATTGCGAAAGAGTAACCTTTCCCCCATCCTCTATTCTTGCGTCGCCTTTGATTTAGCTCATTCTCTTGTACAAAATTATATTCAAATATAGAGAAACCAAAGAACATGAAGTCAATGGTTACAGCTAGATTCCAAGTGAACGAATCCTTTATGCCCAGAAAGAAACTACTTTGCATATACTCTAATTGATCAATAACTAGTTATGTGATGTTTTCCTCATTCAAGCTTTCATCAAAGGTAATTTTGGCAGTATCTTTGATGCTATCCGAAAAGAAAGTGATTAATGTGAAAACTACAATGAACTTTCTTCTTACCTGTATTCCCTCAACTCTCTTTACACCATACATATAGTACAAGCCACATACTATTTCCCTGATCACCGTGTTGAGACCAGGGCATAAGCCTCCACATGTGACAATACACGCGTACACTTCATCAGATTCAAAGTAAACCTGAAACATAACCCAGCAGTTTATGCTAATTAGATAAACTGAAGCAAATCATTTTCCAGAAATCTCATAATTATACACTTACAGACTTACTTTTTGCCTAGGACCAGCACGTCGAAAATGTGTCCCTCTCGGACTGTCCTTGTGAACAACAACCTATAGAAGAACAAACTAGCTTATTGCAAATATACAAATAGTAAAAATTCAGAGCTGCTTTTTTCTTTTTTGTCTAAGCAATTACAATCCAGAAACCATTCCCAAATACTATATCCATGATTATCTACACACCCTACTACCTCAAAGCTCATAAAATTTCAGGTTCTTGGCCATATATCTTTAGCAATCACTTTCTGTTTGTAGAATTCTCAGGGGGATAGACAGCGTGGCGCCTGATGGAAATGGAGGCACCAACCTTGTAATGGAATATAGCCATTAAGACTAATCCTTCGTATCGCCTATTTAGTAGAAAGGTCCAAGGCAGACCCTCTCAAGGCACATTTTCCCTTATGCATTGCATTACTAAATCCAGACAAAATAATAAACAGTAAGATACGTGTATCATTCAGATTCACAGGAAGCATGAAAGACAATAAAAAGAAGATCCCTTAGTTTTAAGAAAGACTGACCTTTTGGGCAACAGTGTCATCATAATCGACAAAATATTGCCTGGAAAATGAAATTTTGATTTGTAATAATCAACCATAAATCCAAGTCAAAAGTAATTCGAGAACAAAACAATAGTTAAGAACATATAAGAGCCTAAAATTACTTACTTAACAACTGAATATGCCGGGTTGTCTTGCAATGGATTAGGGTGGGTCTGCAAAGAATAAGAATAAGAATAAGAATCCAGATGCCAAAGCATATCCTTATCTCCAAGATAGCAAGCACGCACATATAGATCACTTAGCCTCAATTCGAGCATCTATTATCATATTGAGGACCAAAGAAACATAACATTTACTATAAAATGGAGCATCAATGTGTCATCAAAAGGTTTTTCTGACAGGTCCTGTCCAATTAGAATATTTTTACAAGAAGCTGGAGCCGTACACAGGGTACAAAATTTTCTCTAATTGAACAGCAAAAGATCTCTGACCCTGCTAGCAAATTCTAGCTGTGATAACATTACAGTATTTGAACTCGCGAACACCCCCGCTTCCCTCCCCCCTCCCTCCCCCCTCCCCCCTCCCCCAAAAATACACCATATCCCAACACTCGCAAAAAAGATAAAACAAAATACTAGACCTAGCCATAACTGATAGATTCTAGGCGTTTGTGCAACCTGAGAGCGACCAGCTAATATGTTTCACTTATTGGACAGGGTTCTATGCTCGGCAACAAGTGATTGAATTCATTAGTTCCCCTCATCTTTAGCACATCTCTTTGTCTTCCAAGAAAACCAAAGCCAAAAGATTAAACTTTTTCTAAACAAAAAAAAAAAAAAAGATCTTATTTCCTTCTTCTTCTTCTTTCGTTAAAAGTAGAAAGTTAATAATGACGCAAAGTTCGCTATACTGGAAGGTTACATTTGCATATACCTTGGTGTATATTCTCCGGGAAAATCATATTAATATTAGCCTGGTAATTTTGAAAAAGGACTTCCTATGCATCTTATAAATATGATAATAGTTTACCTATATAAATCACATAACAATATTATTAAAGTCTCAGAAAGACTCTATATATGCTGGAAGAGGTTAAAAATTGCTAATGGGACGCTAAAAGTAGAAGAAGAATCAAATCTTTGACCATGATATATAAGTTAAAACTGTGTAAATTCCTGCCAATTTTTGACATTTTTGACAAAAATTTTCCAATTTACAAGATAAGACAACAATACTTGTTAAAAATAAACAATAACACATATCAGAAAGTATAATTCCATTGCCAAAAAGCTTCCCACAAACTCCTTTAACCTTTTCCTTCTATTAAACAATATGATCAGACAAACTCATCTCAGGGAAAACTTAAGATTCTAACAAAATCACATCACGCTGATCAAAAACAAAATTATAATAATCAACACTTCTCCAGTCAACACACACACATACAGAGAGAGAGAGAGAGAGAGAGAGAGTATACACATACAGGAAGATCAGGAATGTAATCAATCAAGTGAGGAACATCCTCAAGAACATATCCACCATCTCCTGTAATGATCTTCGGCTGTGAAATGCTCATCGTCGGCGACGGCGGCGGCGGCGTTTCCACTGGCAACTTGGCAACCCCACTTCGTGAATTATCCAAAATAGCACCACCACCACCAGCAGCAGCCATCTTAGCCTTTAGATGATTACCATCACCACCAACACCACCACCACCACCACCACCAGCACCGCCTCTGACCTTCAACTTAGGCAACACAGAGCCGTTACACACCGCCTCCATCGACAAGAAAGTACTACTAGCTAGCTTGCTTCAACTACAAGTAGACCAACCCTTTATATATCTATCTATATATTAATGCACACTATAGTTACTTCTCTATTTTGCATGCGTTTCTATATATATATGGAAAAATGGTAATAAATGTTGTAGGCTTGTAGCCTTCCACAAGTTTTCTTTGATTGGCAACTTTTCAAACTCTTTTTCTTCTGGAACTTTTCAACTTGAAACACAAATATATGAATGAGTTTATGTTGTCTGTGTGTGTGGACTATGTGTATATATACATATACATCCACATATATATATATATATATAAGGGTGTGTCTGAAAAATGGAAAGAAACAGGTGGCAGTTGTTTCGGACATGGATTTCCCTAGACGGTTGGAAAATGAAGCACTGCCACGAAAATTTTTGTCATAGTCAAAGTACACGTACAATCATTGGTGCGTAAGATACTTTCTTTGCTTTACGTATTAATGTGGAGTGTTCTTGAACGTGGAGATTCCTCTTATTATTCCAGATTCTTTTGCTTTCTCTTGATCTGTGCTTAATTAAAAAAAGAAATTCAGTTTTTTTATAATATTATGAGAAATATTTAAGGATTAATTATTGATCAATTGTAAAAGAATGATGGAACCTAAAAAAATGAGGGTGGGGTCCTAAGGGTGGTAGCTTCTTTTTTTTTTTGGGGTAAAGAAGGGTGGTGGCTTTTGAGCCATTGGGTTTTTCAAAAACTTTCTCTCGATCTGTGTTTAATTAAAAAAGAAAAAAAAATTAATTTTTTTATAACGTTATAATATTATAAAAAATATTTAATAATGAATTATTGATCAATTGTAAAAGAATGATTGAACATAAAAAAAATGAGGGTGGTGGCTTTTGAGCCATTGGATTTGATTATTGATTAATTTATTGCCATTGACATTGTCTGTTTGGAGCTAAACATGATTGATGACGTTTGACTTGAGAAAATTATTAGTAACAGCAATAGAGAAAAAGGAACAAAGTATATGAAACGATAAGACCTCTTGATAAGTGTTCTTTGCTTATTAGTACTAAGTGTATAATAATTAGGTCTATAATGGTGGATTAAATATTTGTCACTAATACAAGTATTGGGGGAAAATGTTTTCCTAAATTAATTTGGCAAGCTCAATAAAGTGAGTTTGTGACCGAGTTAGACATTAAAATTACTGTACATGAGTGCAAAAGTGCACGTCGTAGACGGGTGTTACTTAGTTTTTACTCTCACACCTAACTAAGTTTTATCGTTTTAGTTATTGTATAAAAAGTTAAATTTTCATCACGTTATTAACAATTAGTCTCCGATATTTATAAACATATCACTTGTGTAAGTTAAATAGTAATGTGACAAACAACGATTTGATATAAATCATAAATAGGATTATAAGCTAAGCCTTGGCAATAATTTATTGAGATTTCAGAGTAAATTTAGTGTAATCGAGGTGCTAATCATGTTGGGAACTGATTGTGAGGCCTTAACAAATAATAAATAAATTATGGTTTGAGCTTACGAAAGAAAGCACACTTCAGGCACAGCAATGGTATGGTTTGAGCACAAATAGTAATTTCACCTATTGATCTTGAAGTCAACTGGCCAAGTAAACAAATTGAATTTAAAAATTCATTTGCTGGTTTTATTATTTTTAAAAAATAGAAGATGTTTTATTATTGTTAATTCTACAGACAAATTGAAAATTTGGTAGGCTCATTACTTCAATTGAAATAAATTAATGTCTGATATAGTATTCGTAAATAGTGTCGTGTAACAGTCGAAACTAACTCTTTACTTGCTCATTGAATTTTTGTATTCCGGTAAATATTTAAGCCATACTTACAACTAATCTTGTAGTTGTTAGGTTAACGAATCTTTTAATATTAAACCTTTATTTTTGACAAGGAAAAAAAAAGTCCGTTTACTAATGAATCCATAAATACTTGGAAAAGATTTTTAAGCCAGTAGTAAGATTCGTCCGATTGTGAATGCGAAAGTAAGAGTTAAATATTAAAATAGGTTGATTGGACTCTAATGTTTTTAAAAAAATTGTTAAATATTTAGATAACAAACTTGTATGTTTGTTATCGTAGTGGACATGATATAACTCGAACGAATATTATGAGTGGTAGATTTTTGACGTAATCTAGAATAAAGAGATGTGAAGAATTTTTCCTGGAGTTTATTCCTTGGGAGACCATCTAGAAATATGCCTCATGAAACAATGGATTGAAAAAGTTAAACACGAGATTACATACCATCGACATCATTAGGAACGGTGGTGGCTCGTGGCTGGCTATATTAGACTGCACATGGTCAAATCAAAAAATTGCAGCCGTTTACACAACGCCAAAATGTTGGGTCTTTTATGTTTTGTCGTCAAATGTTGGGTGCTTTTTTTTTGGTCAACTATGTCATGTCCACGGATTTAAAAATTTGTTTTAATTAAAATTAAAATTAATTTTTTTAGTAAAAAATAATTTGAATTTTTTTTAAAAAAAATATACATATATTTTTTTAAAAAAAACTTAAAGTAATTGCATATTTTTAAAAAAAATTGGGATCAGTTAAAATTATAATCTTATAGTCTCTGCTGACATAATACGAGTTATGCGCTCGGTTCAAACCCATGTTATCTTTTTCTTTTCTGTAATTTGGCACGGAGAATCTGCCAGCTTCTTTGGCCGTGATTGCAGCAATAAAATGTATTTCTTGTCCCTCAAGAAAATTACATTTAAGACCTGCTAAAATAAATACATCTGTCTATAGTGGTTTAATTGGATAGAAAATTGGTTTAAAAAGAGACGTCCACATGTTTTTTTTTTTTTTAATTCCCTTTAAATCAGCATAAAAAACATGTGCACAACATAAAATAGGTAAGGGGAATTAACTAATATTAGTGTATATATACATATATATATATATATAAGCAAATTTAGAATTTTTTTTTCAATTCGGACTAAAAGTATATAGTTTAACACTCATATATATATATATATATATATTTAATTGGATTAAATTTTTTTAGCATAAAAAAATCTTATAAATATACATTTTTAAATAAAAAATTGGGAAAAAATGAAAAGAAAGTCTTGCATTCACCCCACATCAACTGATACGCTATATATGATTCTGTAAATATTATAATCTATTTATCTTTACTTGTTATATATATATTTAATTGGATTAAATTTTTTTAGCATAAAAAAATCTTATAAATATACATTTTTAAATAAAAAATTGGGAAAAAATGAAAAGAAAGTCTTGCATTCACCCCACATCAACTGATACGCTATATATGATTCTGTAAATATTATAATCTATTTATCTTTACTTGTTGATGACTCATCAATGTATTTATTTAGATTACACCATAGGAATCTCCATTCTTCTTCATCACAACCAGGAATTATTTATGTCTTAGCCTAACGATATTAATCAAACCGAAACTATAATCTTTGATTGTTATTTTCACAATTTTTCGGCTGACTTTGTTGGTCAAGTAATTGCCCCTATGTTAAGCAGCGGACAAGCAGCGTAAAACACTCGAATTTTTTATATGAATTTGTGACAACATAATATTACTGTTGGGGCATATAGATGACTCTCTATAGAAATAAATAATGTCGTATGATTCATATAGTCAATTCCACCTAATACAACAAACCTCAGTTTGATTTGGTTTGATTTGTTGGTCAATTAATTTTTCAAGATCACTTGCACACATGTCAAATTAATCTACCTCCCCAATTCATATAACTCTGTAATATAAATTATGAACAAGCCAGTACTTGTACCCAAAACTAAAACCAATTCTTAGTCATTGAAATTCGTGTCAATTCGGTTCAAATTAATCTATCTCCTCAATGTTGGAGAATACAATTGTTCTATATAGATAAATCAGGACATTTAAGACCAATATATAATATATTAAGTTACTCCACTTAATACCAATTGATTTTAAAATAGAATCTTAGGTTATTTAATATGGTATCAGAATTGGGCATTGGTCAAAAGTTATTCATTCATATGTGATCCATTCGTGTTTCAAGTTTTGCGCATCGACTTTGGTACGCAGTTTTCAAATTCACGGCTCTTGTACCACACGTTATCCATTAATTGCGGCTTCAGTCATTGACTTTGTGCAGCTCTTTCAAATTCGTTGTTTTTTCGACCACCACATCAATTAGTTAATCATGAGTCACACGCGTAGAGATAGTTGAAAAAATCCAATTATCCACATAAATATATTAGAACATTCAAAATCAATATATAAGATTCAAAACTATTTCACCTAACACTAATATTTAACACACAATTCATATAACTCATGATAAAGATGCAAACCAATTAAAGAAACACAAATAAATCTACCACCACCCAAAAGAAACGAAGATAAACAAACAAGATCGATGTGTCTTAAAGATAAGATGGAACAGGTGAAGAAGTGAAAAAAATATTGACATGCCGTTTTCAAGCATGGCTCAGGTTTGTTGTACAGGTCACGAACTCACAAGTGACACGTGACGTGTATAATTAATTGTAGATGAAAGTGAAGCTCAAAAATAACAAATAAAAAGGAGTCATGTGACCTGGTTCATGCACGAGTATGGGCTAACTGTTGCCTCCATTTCATGTTTCTTGCTTTCATTTCGAGAAGTTTGATGATTTAATTTACATTCCAACAAATTTAATTAATTAATACTTTAATTATAATTTTTAACTTAAGTTTAACGTAAGATATGATTAACTATTTCGTTTAAAATCTTAAGGTATTAGAGATGAGATTATTGTATTTATTTATTATTTTTAATGTGTTTTTTTATACTTATTTGTTGTCATCACTATTCAACATGTTCTCTTACATGTAAAGGCAATTATGTCCAATCGTATCTAGAATTTTTATTAATTTGTTTAGGAGGGATTAAAATCTCACAATTTAATTAGAACTCATATATGGGTAATTATTTTTTAGTAAAGGGCTAAATTGATTCTAAGCTTAAGAGTACAAATGGTACATTTTCAGAAAATACAATTCAATTCAATTCACTTTATAGTAGTTTTACTCTCGGGATCAGTGGAGACTGTAGTCCTCACTAACGTGTGAATACATCTACCTATAATTTGCATTACTTGTGGACATATTCTTTTCAAATGAATGACTATGGTACTTGAAATCAGGATCTCCATTAATTAACTAGACTCTACGCACATCATATTAATTAACACTTTATTTATAAGTTTAAGCTATTAAAAATGTTGATTATATTTATTTATCATTTTCAATAGATTTCATATATGAATTAGAAAAAGAATAGTAATTTTTTTGAGTGACATTTTCATTAGATTAGATTGTCCAATTCATCTAACGATTATAAATCTCGTAAAGAAATGCAATAGCAGTTTACCAGTTTATCAGTGAAATTTGTGACTTACACTGAAAAATTATTTCATTGCTTTAAAACATTAAACCAAAATTTGACATGTAAGGCTACACATGTCTAGCGAGATAATTTTTTTTAATTTTTTTTATATCATAACTGCATGGACAGTCTCTATATAATATCAGTGTCCTTGCAATACAAGTAGGATAGCTTCCCATCAAATTTGGAGTTCACTTGGTGAGCAAAGAACCCATTGTAACGACTCTCATAAGTTGACAAACAGATCTCAATGACCCTTTTGGACATCTCATCTTCTTCATAAAATGGTTGCTCCAAGAGTTCATCCAATGTTTTTTTTTTTGCTAAAAGTAATGATATCATTAAAAGAACACAAAAATATTTACAGAACATGTACCCTCGAAGGGATAACTATCTTAGTCTATTTCGTCAAGGTTCCAGGCTAAACAGATGGCTTGGTTTAAGAGACTTCTCCTACTCTTCCTAGCCAAAATAAGTTTTGACTTTACATCAAAAATAATATTATAAAAAATCTGATCTTTAGTAAGAACCTCATTTCTGTACAATCTACGATTTCTTTCTTTCCACACATGATAGACAAATGCCCCGTGGAAAAGGTTAGTTGCACTAGCTTGAAGCGATTCGCGTGATGCGTTGTTCATAATCCATCTCGCAGTAGCTGGCCAGGACGTATTGCGAGGTGGTCCCTTGATCATCTTCCATCCTCTTCTCCAAGTTCTGTTGGTGAAAGAACATTGAAAAAATAAGTGTTATTTGTCCTCCATAAAAGCACGACAGAACACACAAAGTGAATCAACATTCATCCCCCATGAAATCAGTCTCCTCTTGGTAGAGTGTCTATCTTTCCAGAAAATTCATGAACAAAACGCATGCTTAGGAATAGAATGCTTGAACCAAACAATTTTATGCCAATCAACTTGAGGGAGATGTGAAACCCCAAATTTCACATTTGCATAGAATTGCGTGTTTTCACCTGTTTATGTGTTATATGAGTTAGAATGTGTTAATTCTGTGATTTATATTCCTATTACGTGCTAAGTATGCATTCATGAAATTTTCATCAAAATCGGCATAAAAAATTTTATCTTCGATTTTTGTAAATAGTATTTTGAACACACGTCCGCTAAAATTTTTACACGGATGTTTTAAACGTCTTAAAACCTAGTCCTCGGATATTAGTAGACCCGTGTCTGATTAAAACGGATTTTAAACCGGCTTAAGAATTTTAAAGGTTTTTACACCTTCTTTTATAAAAAATCGAGTTTTTAAACGAGTTGAGTATTAATGTATACGTATGAAAATTGTTATCATCTAAAATAAACTACCTAAACATAGTCTAAGTGTTAAATGCATGTTTGTGAGCAAAATAATCAAGAAAAATAATTAAAAGACTAAAAAATACTAATTAAAAGACTAGAAAACTAAATTTGACCTTTTGCTTTTTGTTGACTTAAGCTATTTAGTTGTCAACACATATTAAAAACAAAGCAAACACCACACAAACACACACACAAGGCCGAGAGTTTGAGAGAGAAAAAGAGAGGAAAATTTCAAAGGTTTTCAAAGTAAATTTTCTTTAGAAAACTTAATTTTTGTCCAAAGCTTTTCAAACCGAGTTGGATTCCATTTGTTGGTCACCTATTGCACGCATTCCTAGCCTTGTTTCGAATCAAATGTGAGAGAAAATTTTTAGATCTCAAAATGCTATTTTATGTCATTTTTATATAATTGAATTTTTATTTGATAAAATGTTAAATTGTTGTTAGATTGTTGCTCAGTAGATGCCAAGGATCGTTTATATGCGTTTATATAAGTTTTGAACGGTAGTAGCATGTATTTCTATTTTTTGGGTATTAAAGTTGAGTATTTGGCTTATTGTTGAATAATTGTTGTTGTAGTGGTTGAAATTGGTTGGTTGAGGCTTCTAAAAGTTTGTTAATTGTAGGGTAGTGATGTTGTAATGCCAAATTTTTGATTGGAATGTTGTAGCAAAATCCGGGAAAATTCAGCCAAGAGCATTGCCAAAATTAGGGTTGTTGGGTTTGTTTTGGATGACTTTTGGTTGGTCTGTAGTGGGGTTAATGTAGTTGCATGAGTGGGTGAGTGATAGAAAGTGGTTTGGAGATTATTGGATTAGTAGATTGTAAGTTATGATTGTTGGAAGTTTGTGTAGTCTTTCTTTGAATGTTGAAATGTTGTCCTTGGTTGTTTGGGTGGTGTTTGAGTATTTGAATCTTGGATTGTTGATGGTTAAATTCGGGATTGGTTGTGTGGTTTAATGCAAGTTAAGTTAGGTGACCTACTTTGTCATCTAACTTAGTTACTAGTTGTTTATTTGATTAATTGATGTTATGTTATTGAAATGATGTTAATTGATTGATGATTGATGATGTCGGGAGATAGGCATCCTACTTTTGTTGTCCTTCCGTAATATGAATGTTTATTATTATTGCCATGAGTCTTGATAGTGTGTGTCACCTCTCGGGCAGCATTGGGTTATCGGGTTGATAACTGTATGACTATCATAGACTACCCCCAACTCGCATGGGCGGAGATGCCATGGAGGGAGGGGCTACATAAGGTACCTCGGGTGTGTGTTATGGGAGTTATAAGAAGATGGTTGAGATCGTAATGGCGTTTGGAGCTACACCAACTAGTGTATCCTTTCACAATTGAATGGTCATTTATGTGACTGAATTGAAAAGTTGATATTAATGAAGTTGTTATTATTGTTGTATGTGGGATGATTTTCTTAAAGGGTAAAGTAAATATTTTCAAAAAGATCTATAAAATTCTTCATTGGGCTTGTTTTATATAAGCTCACTCTCATTCGTTATCTGCAAGCAGATGTTACTGAACTAAATTACGGGTACGTGCCTCAGGAGGCTGAGAATGCGCCTTACGTGGAAAAGTCTTATGTGCCGGAGTCGTTTCCATGAGTTTGTCCTAGTTTTTGTAATATGTTGTATTGTATAACTTACTTAAACATAAGGACTTATATAATGCTAGTTTAGTAGTTTTTTTTTTTTAACATGATTAGATTGCTAGATTGGTTTATAATATATTTTGCAAATGTATGATATAGCCTATGTATAATGTTGGAATGGAGGCGTATAACTTATGGATAAATCGTTGAAAGAATGTTTAATATATGGATATGGTTGCATTATATGTTGTTAACATGGTTGTAGAGTTGTTGTTGATCTTGGGAGTTGGTTGTATAAAGTTCTAAAGGGTTGGTTTAGAACCCTGATGTCCGTGTTACTGTCGTTATACTACCGAAATTCTGTTGCGTCCTGACTGATCATAGGTGGGGTCGAGTTAGGGCGTTACAGGAGAGGTTGTCTGAAGAGCTCCAAAGTTGCCCTTAACGAGTACTTTCCAGAAGGTGAATTAATTCAAACCTGTTTATCATCAATGCAAGGATTGGGTCGTAAAGTACCCAAAGTTGCCTTAATGTAGGCAAAAATGTCAATGTTATCTGGCCACGCCCAATTATCTCCACAGATAAAATCAGCAACTTTAGTATTGGGTCCAATTCCAGAAGCCTGAATGTTGTCCCAGTCAAAGACCTCAGAGAGAATCCCCACAAGATGCCATTGGTCCTTCCAAAGATGAGTGCCCCGACCATTCCCGATTCTATGGATAATAAAATGTTTGCATCTTGTTTTGAGTTGCAAAATTTTCCTCCAAGCCCAAGAAGGTTTACTTGGGATAGCAACATCCCAAAGATTGTCACGTTTCAAGTGGTTGGAGTAAATCCATTTGACCCAGATGGACTTTTGTTTAGTGTGAAGGATCCAAAGATATCTCATGATCATGGCTTGGTTAGTATCCATAAGAGAATTGATTCCAAGTCCTCCATTTTCAATAGATTTGCAAACATCATGCCAGGCTACCTTTGCTCTTTTTCCCTCACTGTTATTGCCGGACTAGAGAAAGGTTGCAAGTTTCCTCTAAATTTCTGTAATAGTTCCTTTTGGTAGAATGAACATTCTCGACCAAAAGGAGTTGACATTAAGGAGCACAGACTTGATGAGTTGCATTCTCCCAGCAAATGACAACCACCTATTCATCCAATTCCCAATCATCTTCGAGATGCGATCACAAAGAATTTTGCATTCAATTTTAGAGAGTTTCCCTTGAAAAAGTGGAACCCCAAGATAGCGGATTAGAAGAGCTCCACAAGTGAAACCAATAGCATCAACCAATTGATTTTTCAGATTGTCATTGCATTCCCCAATGATAATTTCACTTTTCTCTTGACTAACCGATAACCCAGAGTAGTCTTTGAAGGTATCCAAGCAAGATTTGATAATTAAGACCGATTTAAGATCACCTTTGCAGAAAATAAGTAAATCATCGGCAAAGCACAAATGGTTCAATTTAATACCTTTGCACTTGCGGTGGAATTTGAAATCTTTGCTTTCTGCCCATTTAGTAAAAATTCCCGAAAGTACCTTCATACAAAGGACAAAAAGGTACGGAGATATGGGATCCCCTTATCGTAAACCTCGGGCTCCTTTGAACATATCAGTCAGACCACCATTAATAGAAATAAAAAAAGATGGAGTAGGAATATAGCTTGAAATCCAGTTCACAAAAATAGTCGGGAAGTTGAATGCTTTTAAGGTGGCAATGACAAAATCCCAACTAATAGAATCATAAGCTTTCTTGATATCCACTTTGATCAAACATTGAGGAGTGGTACCTTTGCTATTATACCCCTTCACGAGCTCCTGGCCAAGAAGAATATTATCTGAAATACTACGCCCTTTAACAAAGGCATTTTCAACTTCTGAAATAAGGTGGCTCATATGCTGACTCATTCTGTTGGCAATAATCTTCGAGATGGCTTTGTAGATGACATTACAACAACCAATCGGTCTGTAATCACCCATAGTGGAGCAGTTCGATCCTTTGGGGATGAGAACTAGAGTGGTTGAGTTGATTTCCTTAAGAATTCTACCAAAATGAAAGAAGGCCTGAATTGCTTTTGTCATGTCCCTGCCAATGATGCACCAGGAGGCCTTGAAGAAATGAGAATTAAAGCCATCGGGCCCTGGGCTCTTATCGCTAAGAATAGAGAAAATGGCGTCTTTGACCTCTTCTGATGAGATTGGTCTCGTCAGTTCTGCAGCATGGTTATCATCAAGGATCTTGCAAAGTGACTTTCTAATAACCTAGGGTGATGGACAAGCAATAGATGAACCTGTGGATCCAAAAAGATTAGTGAAATAATTAATGGCTTCATGGTTGATGTCCTCTAGTGATGTAAGGACTTGGCCATCCTGCTTGATAATAGAAGAAATAGAATTAATGGCATTTCTTCCTTTCGCATATTTAAAGAAAAAAGAGGTATTGGAATCCCCTTCTTGGAGCCACTATACCCTAGCCTTCTGCTTCCATATACTTTCTTCAACTTCAATCAAGTAATTTACCCTGTCAGACAACTCCTTTTTTGTAGCAAAATCAACTTCATTAGCTAAATTAGAGAGGATTTTATGTTGAACAACCCAAAGCCGAGATTTAGCCTCCTCTATATAGTGGGGAAGATGAGTAAAGTGACTCTTGTTGAACTGTCTTAATTCTTTTTTCAAGATTTTGAGTTTTGAAACCACCTGAAACATGAAACTTCCTTCAATCACTGTGTCTCAAACCCTACTGACCAGCCCAAGGTAAAGCTCATGAGAAGTCCAAATGTTGAAGAACTTGAAAGGGATATTCCAAGCCTTCAAACTGAGGAAAGGATTAAGAGTCAAAGAACAATGATCCAAGCATTTAGGGGGCCCAATAATCAGCGAAGAATCCCCATAGCTTGAAATCCAGTCACCATTGACAAAAATACGGTCCAACTTGCTACCCTTAAGTGAAGACGCGGGCGCCTTATTAGACCAAGTAAAATATGGACTTGAGTGCCTGTGTTCAGTGAGTTCAAGATTCTCAATGCATTCCCTAAACTCCACAGCTCCATGAGGAATAGTGCAACATCCCAATCTATCTTCGAGTTGAAGGATCTCATTAAAGTCTCCTCCAATACCCCAAGGTATATTAGAGCTTAACCCCTTCCAATTTTCCAAGGACTGCCAAAGAGTTTTCCTTTCTATACGATCATTTGAGGCATAGATAAATGTGAACAAAAACTATTTCCCACTATCGTAGTCATTTATTTTGCACAAAATAGCCTGATCCGCCACCATGATTTTACTAACTTTCAGCTTCTTTTGATTCCAAAGAACCCAAATTCTGCCTCCGTCAGTAAATTCATAGTTATTACAATGACCCTAGTTATTGAATTTTGAGTCCAGGATAGTGGGTGCATTACTTTCTTTAACCCTGGTCTCAAGCAAAGCCCACAAAGTAACATGGTTAGTTCTAAAAAATTTAGAGATAAAAGCCTATTTGTAAGGCTTATTAAGCCCTCTAACGTTCTAGATTACTATCTTCATTGGTCATGGGGGGCTTGGGGGGGAACTGAAGAAGAATGTGGGGGACTCCCCAAAAAAGAAGAACATGGACCATTAAGTTGAGAGTCCTTCTGAACAAGATTATCATTAAGACTTCGATCATGGCCCGAGTCACCAAGAATTAAAGTATTGTTGGCACATGATGGGGTCTCCTTCGGTGTAAGGGAGTTGATCGTCTTGTTTCCAACAGAGACATCATCAGAGTTGTTAGTAAATTCTGATTTGACATTGTTCAGAGCTTGATAGCTATTAGCCAATGACGTTGAAGCTCGATTTGAGGAATCAACTGACTTCTTCCTCGGAGATTTAGCTTTTTGTCTTTGTTGTTTCCAATCTGCTTGTGGCTTGGTCAGTGCAATTCCAAGATTTGTGCCCTATGTAGCATGGACAGGTTTTGTCACGCCCCAAAAACTCACCAAGTTAAACTTAGGGACGTGATGCAGCGAGTCTAAAAAGATTACTCCTCCTAAACCCGCAAGGCGCTAATACCATAAAACAACAATCTAATTTTCACAAATCATCTATCAGAGCTACTAAAACTTTAATGAATCTATACATTCAATACAAGTCTACACTATAATACCAGAACCAAAATCCCTCATAACACTAATACTAGTATGAATCCTAAAGAAAATACCATGCAAATTACAAGACTCAACCTCACAAGGTGACTTCTAACTCATATAGCTTTGCCGCACAACAACCTCGGCCTCTGCAAAAACAAATAAAATGAGCAAAAAAAGCTCATTAAGTAGAATACCCTAAAAACTTATGAAATATCACTGTAACATTTGGTAGAAAGAGGAGGTAATAAGCATAAGAAATAGAATCTAAGTACAACTGCACAGCTATGATGAACAATTGATACATATAATTAACAATTACAGAGTTTTGTTGGCCATTAATACAATTGCCTAACAGATATGTCTAACAATTGATGCATTCCTAGCATTGATGCGTATGCCTAACAATTGATGCACAACTGAATCATCTGAACAATTGATACATACATATATAACAGAGTAGGCCTAAAAGCCAAGACGGCTATATATTTCACCATGCCGTTTGGGTGTCACAGCGTACATTTAGTAAGGGCAAGTGCTTTACTCAAAGAATGAAGATCAAAGAGTCAAAAGTGAATCAATTTGAAGAGGAAAGAAGGAGCAAAGCTCAAACTGAAACGAAGTAGAAATACGTAAAATAAATGAGGGCAAGTGCTTTATTCAGGAGATAAAGAACAAGGAATCAAAAGTGAATCAACTCGAACAAGAAAGAGAGTGCATAGCTCAAACTGAAACAAAGTAGAAATGTGTATGTGACGGGTATTCTACTTATCTCGATACGAGCTTTAAATCCATTCAATCTCAACTTGTAACCTCGAATTAATTCGTCACTGTAGACATAATAACTTAAACTAAAATATCAAGTCATTCCTAGTTACTGCAACATAAGTAAGTTCTTATATAAATTTATCCATCTTTATTAATTTATCTTAGTGTTGAACTTTCTTTTCTTGTCTTTATCTTAGACTTATTCTTTATTTCTCTTACGTTTTCCTTCTCTCCTTTGTTACCCACATACCTGATTTCACCATCCACCATCCTCTTCATTTTACACTCCTAAACTCTTTCATGGTTTTTCTTACTACAACACACATTCACACATTGGTAAATAATACACATGCTCACACTATTTCACATGTTATCCTATCTACGCACCCCCAAGGCTACACACGGGGACATCATATACAACGAACACATGTACACACACCTAGAACGTACATATACATGCAAATAAAGTAGTAGGTTTAGACCCATATACACTTTACAGTTGAAGTTAAATTAATTCTTTCAATCTTTTTTGCTTCTTTGTTTATCACCCTTCCAAACCCAGTAGTAAAACCATACAAAGTTCAGTGTGCACCCATACCTCACTCTCTTAATCTAAGTCACATATTATATACATATATAACTAATATATATATACACACATCATATACTTAACACACACACGCAGCAGTACATATATACACACGTATCCGACAAATCTAAATCCTACTGAGTTCATAATTGTCTTCTTCTACATATTTCAGCTTCATAGTTTCAGAATTTAAACTTCACACATGTATTAACTGTTGCCAAGTTGAAATCATGCTATCTGTTTCACATGCTTATTCATATATAAAATATGTGTTAGACCAAGATAACACTAAATAGAATAAGGTCTTACTTGATGTAATTCAGTACTTGAGCAGAGGAGTCTTTGTACTTTTATTTTCTCCTTTCTCGGTTTCTTTCTTGTACGTTGTTTACCTTTTATTTCTTATTAGTCTTCTTTTGTACTCTAACCTTTTTGTCTTTTCTTATTTCTTTACCCTGTTTTATTCTTTCCAATACACCCACTTCAACCATCTTTATTCACTTATTATTCTCACCTATAGACACACACACATGCACAACTATAACATGTACCCACACATATCCAACTACACACACACAGTTGCACACAACATCACAACTCACCATTACACACCCACACGACACACTATACATACACATACACGACCAACTTATGGACACACACACACAGTCCTTCCCCCAAGCTTCCTATTTTTTCATCTTTTATAACCTACACACAGATGTACAAATATCATACACCACCACCACATCCAACCTTCACCACTTCGTATAGCAATCATAACAACCCCATAGCTATCCTTAAAACCCCTTTACTGAATCTTTATTGTTTTAGTTATAAAATGCCATTATGTGAATTATCATACCTTTGTATTACACTTACTTGTTACACCATTAGACATATGAATTAACTATAGACAAAACCTATAATTTATCAAAGCACTTCATAGCTTACCCAGTTGAAATTAGTTGAATAATCTGAAGTACAGCACCTCTCATGGACTGAAATCACTATAATCAAATTGTCGTTATTTGCTTCTCTGTCACTCTCTTCTCCCTTTCTGACTTTCGCTTCTCTCCCTGCCTCTATCTCTCTGTCTCTGTTTCTTTTGCCCTCACAATCCTCTTTTTCCTTTTTATAATCTTGTTTTGTTCTCATCTTTTTAATCTCTCTCATTTGCATGCATGCCAAGGCTCCAAAATGTTGCCAGGCAGTAGCTTGGAAAAAGTTGGCTTGCTGATTCATCTTAATTCTCCACTTTTGTTTAACGGTGACTATATAAAGGTTTTTACTAAATTGCCAGTGGACCCACGAGCTGGTTTTAATAAAATCCAATTGACAAGTTTATACTTATATAATATTAGTTTCATATACTGAGTTTATCTTAATCATATTTAAATCTCTTACTTTAATTGTACAAGTGAACCTTTTAATTAGTTCAATTCTAATCTTGGTCAGTTTTAAATTAACATTACGTTTACATAAATAAAGAACGATTTATCTAAGTCATAACCGAACTTCATTTAAATATAGATTTATTTATTCTTAACTTGATTTAACTTCAGGTAATTACATTAAATCCTAATATACTAAACACGAAATATGATAATTACCATTAATCAATCTTACTTAAACTATTTATTTCAACCCGCTTATAGTAGGGGTGTCACATGTTTAGTACTCTCTGTTATTGCAATGGGATATCTACTAGGTGGATGTCCAAATGCTTTGCAATCTGAGCAAGGGGTGTGTAACAACCCGTTCCCTCACGAAAATAGGGTCTCTATAAATCCACTATGTACAACCCGATCCCAATCCCAAGTCACGAAAAAATGAAAAAAAAGGGACAAAATATTCCCTGTTTATAGGACTAACCGATAACCTGTGAACAACAGAATATAATCACAAAACCATAATCCAACTTTTTTCTACAAATCCAACTCTAACCAACCAGCTATGCCCTGACTCAAGGCCATCCGGGCCTTAGATAAAACAACAAGATAAGCACACAAGCACGCGTAGGATTCAACCATTGAAATACTATGTTATAAAATCACTTATCACACCACTCTAACCTTGTCTATAAACCCTTCTTGTAATTAGAGACTAACAATCATCTACTTATCACACCCAAGCATGCATGAAAGACATATAGCGAAAGTACATTATGTTATTACAATCATTTACAATCCTACCAAACATGTTGGCTAAACCTACAGTACTTTACAACATTCAAAAGGTCGAGAATATATACAAGACCATAGGTCACAAAATAGACTATAAGCAACTAACATCTACTTGGCGCTAGGGCCCACGAAGCATATACAAGTATTCATAAAATTAGCAGCAAGGTATCACGTAGTCAAAGAGTCTGACGAGTCTTGTCCTCAGCAAGCTCAAGGGAAGCCGAACTTGCTTTACCTGAAATTGTTAGCAATGAGGGTGAGCATACCAAACACGTATGCCCAGTGAGGAAGGGAAAATGGGAACAGTATCTCAAGGTTCATGCAATGCAACAAATATATGTATTATACAACAAATAGACACAAGAATTCAATGAAATACCACATAATAAAAATGATATAATCTCGATGATCCTGAATAATCCAATTCTCGAACCACGATTCTCGAACCACAAACAGAAATTCGAAGAATAATGTCACTGATAACGATAAGCCGGCATCACCTTATAACTCCAAGTTGGGTGTACTTCGAATGTACCTCGAAATCCTACTACCCAACTCTCCCTTGGCGACATCCCAAGCGAGAGGGGGACTGGGCAACCATGGTAACTGAGGTAGACCGGCAAGCCCGATGCTACCCGGTTTTCACGACACTACCATGCCCAAATGGTTGCGCAACCACGATGCAATGCACTCAAAATAATAACAATAGAATAAATCAATAAACACATGATTGAGGGTCAACAAAGTAGGTTGCCCTCACACACAAGATATAGACAATAAGTGCACGTAATCTATGTTCAAGTAAATAAACTATTATGTACATAAGGATGAAGACTCCCTCACCTGGATTAAGCCAAGCACGCAAGAGAATGGCTCCGATTTACTTCAACTTTCCTGAATTAGCGCAAATATGTAACCCTAGGGTGTTCATATAAGTTTAGCAATTATCTATAACAATTCCAACTCAACTCTTATTTAACTCAACCCAACAACAATAGAAGTTATATTTATAATTACTTATTCACACAAGTTCATATTCCACATACAATTAAGCTACAAAGTTCACCTTACCATATCATTAGACATCATAGAAGACATTAAAAGTATCAAATACCGTCAAGTTAAGATTATAAATTATAAATTCCAATTACTCTTATTTATAACAATCAATAATCATATAACTAGATGAGCTATCCTTATAGTCCTACTCACTTAGCATACAATGTCTATTAGAATTTGATCTCTAACAAAATACAAGTAATATAAACATTAGAACAAGATCTAAACATTAAATATGAAAATAACTATATGTGTACAAATGGGTCATCAACACATTTTTCACGAAACTCTGCAAAAAGCTCAAATATACTCTAGAATGCATTCAAATACACAACAAGCAACTACCTGACAATACAAGCGCCAAAACACCCAATTCCCGCGTTTTCCCCTTTTGTTATCTTAAGTCATTTAACTCCAAACCGAAGGCTAAGGCTCAAGATTCACAAACTAACTATTCTAATCTTCTAGTTACATATTATGGCACACTTAGAACCCTTAAAATCATTCATTAACCCGTATTAGCCACAAAAGTCCCAATTACCCCTTTGCGCGTTTGTACTATAAGTATCTTAACCAAAACTCAACCAAGAGTTAGAAAATCACATTTAGTCCCTACTTACTCTAAGAACACCAAATATAACAATCAAATTCACCCGAATTTACGTTTGACCCAAAACCCCTTTGTTCACCAAGACTAATTAGCTTCCAAACGGAATACGAAGTTCAAGATACGCAACCAAGCTATACTACCTTCTTATTGACACTTAATGACACCATTTAGTACCTTGAAATCACACTTTAAATCACAATTACTCGAAAAGTCCGAATTTACCTCTTTATGCATTTACACTACAAGTACCCTAACCGGAACTCAACCGAGATTTATAAAAGCATATCTAGCACCTATATAGCCTCAGAACACTAAATGTGATGACTAAATTAACCCGAATTCGCATTACACCCAAAACCCTTTTCTAAAAGTCGCATGTTTCATGTGTTAGCCATTTTTTGAGCAATTCAACGTCATGTGGCTATTAAACTATATTTATTAACATCTAAGACACCTACTACAAGCAATGAATCAAGCCATATCGCACAATTCTATAAAACCCTAGAAAAACGTTACTATTCATGCCATACGATCAACGAACGAATTCAACTGTTTAAACTACGAAACAATAGTATAAATAAGATCTCTATTTAAGCATTACATAAGCATTTGATAGCAAATCCATGAATTCAAGAAAAGAGCAACATTTTTAAAATGCACAAACAAGCATGAAATCCATCAGCTAAAGCGCGTAGGAGCTCGACAAAGGTTAGTAGGCACCCTAAACTACTTGAACCTAGCTTTGCTTGGCTTGGAATGGAGATTTGATAAGTTAAAACTCTCCTCCTTGACTGCACAAAGCTGTTCAGATTTGCTACAGTGTTTTCAGCTTTTGTACTTTTTTTTTTTTTTGCTCTTATTATGTTATATTGATAATAGACTAAGGAAATAATATGTTGAGTTAGTAAATTGGATCTAATTAAACATATTTAAGGGTCTAATAAAAGTCCAAAGTCTAGCTAATTCACTAGAAGCCCAAATAAAAATTCTATAAAAAGTTACTCTTCTTTTGTAACATTATTCATACGAACCACTATAATATTTTCTAAACGAATGCTCCTAACGTATTTACCCCAAACGTACATTTTTTTCATTTTTAAAATAATTAATATAATTTTTAAAAAAAAATGTTAATTCAAAGAAAATAAGTAGTTGAAAAATGTGATAAATAGTAACCACATAAAGTAACAAGTAATGCACAGTGAAAATACACAAATAATGAATACAATAGTTAATAAGTGTACGGTAGTGATCTTGGGCATCGCGGGGTGGGTTTCTAGGAGTATTCAGCCCAAATCCCAACAATTTTCACTTCCTTTGTCACAGGATCTTGAATCTCCAGACCAAAAGAGTCAGGGAGGGAATCCTCAAGACTGATCTCAACGTAAACCTTCACATAGGAGAGCCTAGTTTTCGACTCCAATGCTGCCTCCATTTGGAGAGGTACTCCAATAGAACTAGCCACATAACTGATGCCTTCCTTAGTCCAATACTCCTTCGGAATATTTCTCAATTTAATCCAGATGGGAACTTAGTCAAATATGAAATTAAGAAGTTCAATACCAGGCTGCCATTTTCTGAGAAGTAGGGGTCGTTGGTTGACATGCCACTGTTGGTTCAAGACTTTAGCACAATCCTGAGAGTTCTCGAAACGAAAGAAAAATAGTCCCTCGTCAGTGGACTTAATGTCCACTCTACCAAACTTCTTCCAAAGATTATTCACCATGTTTTTAACTACAGTGAAAGATGGAGCCTTGTCAATAAACTGGCCCACTAATGTATTTCTCCAAAATTCACTACCCAAACCAGCAACTTCAGGAGGGGGTCTGACCTTGATCCTACCATTAACTTCTTGCGGTTTGAAGAATTTGAGTTGGACAGCAACTCCTGTTCTACTCTCAAAGAGGTTGGACCAACTTCCTTTAGGTATATCGTCTATTGCAACAGTAGTGGTCTGTGATGTTGAGTCAACATTTCCAGATTTAAAAAAGATACTAGAGCTATTAGCCATAGGACTCTTACCTTTCCCAGGAGACAGAGGTGGAGAAGCATTTGAGTCTACCGGCGGATGAGGAGAAGGGCTACGGTTCGAGATGACTTGAACTGGAGCAATATGAGCTTGGACTGAAGCATCAACATCAGTCACGGCTTTAGATGGAGCTTTGACTGAAGCAACAACTCCAATCGAAGCTTTAGGACCATTCTCACGAGCTGGGGCTTGAGGCGAATCCATTCCTTTGAAAAACTCCTTAGCAGCGTTAGAGGAGGTTGAGGTTGAAGGGTTAATGTGCTGGGTATTTTTCTTTCTTGCCATACCAGTGGGGTATGGTGGCTAGGGGAAGGTTTGTTTAGGTTGTGGTATGGCTGAGGTGGTTGATCGGCGGTGGAAGGATAATCTGGTGGGAGTGATGGTGGTGGCGCAAGTTAGTGGTCTAACGTGCGCCAAGAGGAATTAGGTGTTCATTTTCTATCCAAGTCAAGGTTTTTTTAGTTCATCCAATGTTATCCACTGAAAATAGAAGAAAAATGGACAAGTCAAATACATGATTATGGCTCCGTTTGTTTGCCGTAAAATATTCTTTCAAAAAATATTTTTTTACTTTTACGGTGTTTGGTAATACCGAAAAATTAGTCAATCAAAAAATATTTTTCAATCAAAAATAGTAAGCTACTTTTTAGAGATTTTTCGGTGTTTGGTAATACCGAAAAATTGATCAACTGGAAAATATTTTTCGGTCAAAAATGATAGGCTATTTTTTGGAGATTTTCCGGTGTTTGGTAACACCGGAAAATTGGTCAACTGGAAAATATTTTCCGGTAAAAAATGACGGCTAGTTCAAAATTTGGAAAAAAATTTTCATTTTTTTGGGAGATGAAAACATTTTCCGGAACTTAACCGCCCCTATTTTATGTGTATATTTTTTTTTTTTTTAAATCTCATGTCAGAAAATATTTTTTATTGTACATCCAAACACCAGAAAATATTTTCTAGTATTCTATTTTTCAAGAAAATATTTTCCTCTAATAAGTTGTTTTACGGCAAACAAATAGAGCTCAGGAAAATATTTTCCTCTGAAAATATTTTTCAATAAAACATTTTCTACTGAAAATATTTTCAACAAGTAAGTTATTTTACGGTAAACAAACGAAGGAATATATTTTATTTTTCAAGAAAACATTTTTCACTGAAAATATTTTCCACAAACAAGTTATTTTACGGCAAACAAACGGAGCCTATATTGCATAACAACACTCCTAAATTCGTTCAGCTAGTACTACTATATTTTTTATTTGTTGCATTGTAACACTTAAAACTCTTACAAAAAAATTTAAAAAAATTAGTGTAGATAATTTGGTTGCAAATTCTCTACTGTAATGGATTTTCTATAAATAATAAGCAACAACTTAAAAACATTGTTGTAATGAAACTATAATTTCAAAACCTTTGTAAAAAATAATCTTATAAGCAATTATTAACAGAAAATAAAAAATTGTTGCAATTCAATAAAACCGTTACAATAAGAAACTTAGTGCAAAGATTTTTTATTTTTTAATTGAAGTGTTATAAAAGAGTGTAAAATATTAACGTATAGCTTGCTTACTTTGGCATCTTGTATCTCCTTCTCATCAATTATTATCTCGAAGGAAATTGGCTTGAGCATGCACACAAACAGCAAGTCTGACTTCTCAAAAGCCACGAGATGGACATGTCTACCAAGTTAATAGAAACCAAAAAGTAATGCATATGCAAGCCAGAACACCAATAAGCATGGCCATCTTTATATACCATTTTTTAATGATCACTAGGGTTAGCAGGGGTCAAAAATGCTCCAATGCAAGTTGATGAAGTTGGGGCAGATAAATCTGAACCTTATTAGGAAGTAGCCGGTAGAGATGTTACGGGAGAACTACCTAGGATGGCATAAGACACTCGATCAAATCAAATAACGAGGGGAAGGATTAAAATAAAAGGTTTCATTAGTAGACCTGCTCATGTAGATCGATGTAGTACTTTTCCAATTTGGTAGGTCACTCAAGAGGTATTTTCCAAAATGTTCCCAAATATATGTGTGCTAGGTGGCACTTGGTTTCAATACATGTTTTAATTGCATATTTCACGACAAGTTTGATTGAGAAACTTCTTGACATATGCATTGTTGGAGAATTTAATTACCTGATCACATGGATAAAGCAATTGTAAGTGATATAAAAAACGTTTTTGGTGAAAGACTCATATTATATATATAGTTATTTTTGGATTCTCCTATATATACTATATCACTTATTTTATAATGTTTATATAATATTACTCCTATGATTTTCAAATTCAAGTTATAACTACGTAGGAAAAAGAAAATATTAGATCTGCTCTTTATCACAATGATTGACAATTTCAAAAATTGGTGGCATAACAAATAAGTTTGTTTTGTTGGTATAGTGCTGCAGGAGAAGTTTTTACCTGAAAGACACCATTTCAAGAAATGTTGTATCAATCTGCAAAGGAGAGAAAAGAAAAGCAATTAAACGAGAAAAGTCATTAAAACTACTAATGATTATATAAAAAAAAATATATATATATTATTTGTAACAAAAATAAAAATGATGAAGGGGAATAGATATATATATCTATTCTTACACCAGTTTCCTCTTTCACTTCCCTTATTGCTCCAGCAAAGATCTCTTCAGACTGGACGATCAAATAAAATAAATTTCTAGGTTAGTTATTATTAATTAGTTCTTTGAAATATAACTTGTATATATATGTGTGTGTATGTATGTTGTATGTATCGAAGCCCTCTATGAACCTCCCCCTCTTAATTTCCTCCTCAAGAGGAAAAACTTATATGATAAAAATTTAAAAGTTTAAACTATTAGAGAGGGTTTTATTTTATTTATATATTGCTTTTAATATGTCCTCTTGTGTGTAGAGGAGATTTTGCGTTGCACATGGATATGTTATTTTTAAATTGGTAGCGAACAAAATTGACCGTATGACTTTTGGTCACTCGACTTTAATACTATATTACAGAAGAAAATTGCATTACTATAATATTATTAGAGATAAAATTATTGTATTTATTTATTTTGTTCAACATAAATGCACAGAATACCTTGTTAATAAAGCCAGTCGGCCACTTGCAGGCCCCCCAGTAACTGCAGGAACATTTTTCTTTTACTACAAGAATCTGATGCAGAAAGCTATCACAATGAAGAAAAATTAATTAGACTTAGATCACATAAGTTATGAAAATTGTTGATGAAGAATATACCCAAAAAAAAAGTCAAATGGATGGATGATAATCAACATACCTCTCTTTTATCATTGATCACAAATCATGCTATACCTATCTGATGAGAAGGACTAGATGGAAGCATGCAAGGTTCATCTGGAATCCAGTATGTTAGCATAACATATCCAGGTTCAGCATGATGGTATTTGTAACCTTCCTGAAAATCATTATAAGTAATCGATGTTGATCAATCTAAAGTTTTATTCTAATATCAACTGGTACTACGTCGTAGTCCAAAATCTTATATATTAGTTTTGAATGTCCTGATTAAATATTCATGTCGAACAATTGAATTCGCCAACAAAACCAAGACCAACTTATTCTTTTTTATTATTGTTATTATTTTTGGAGACCATCTTATTCACAACTCAAGGAATTGCATATTTTACTGTACTAAACTGATTTTTTGGGAGATATAGTAGCGGTAGAGTGGGAGTGAAATTAGGAGGAGACTCTAGACAAGGACGGATATACCTTTGGGATAGTGGGGCCGCAACTCTTATGGGCTTCATTTTTTTTTTTTTTTTAAACATGTAGATACTTTAATTTAGGTTCAGAATCTTGTATATGAGTATTAAATTGTATGTTATAGTCTCTACTGAAATAAAATCCTAAATCCACTCTTAGCCAAGTTATTAAGTTACCATCTCAATTAAAAGTGTTTATTATATTATTCATTGTTTTCAAAACGCCTAGCACATGAAAGAGGCGGGGTTCCGCACGTGCATGCAAGGTTCGTTTGTTTAGATTTTGATATCATATTAAACTACGTACCACCCTATTTAAAAATTTAAATTATTAAAAAAAGATTTATTATATTATTTATTGTTTTCAACAAAATACCTAAATAGCTATTGGAACAAGGTCAGATTGCTCTTCCAATAACTTTAGCCATATTCCCCTTTTCCCCTGCATTATATACTCTATATCAGCAAAAGATATGCCTATATCTGAAAGAAATGGAAAAAATAACATGCCTTCTTTTTTACATACTCAAGTTAATTATATATCCAAAGATTATGAAAATAACTTTTCAAGTCCTTCGAAATTCGTCATGTATAATTTGATAAACAACGATTATGATAAGAGACATCAACTCACATTAAGCTAGGATAGAAATTTCAGTTGTTGGAGATTGCATGCAAAAAGTTGAGGTACACATGCAAAGTAAATTGTGAATTATTAATTAGGGTCTGTCAAACTTTAAAAAGAAAAAAAAAAACACATTTGATTCTTTTTGAAGATTGAAAAGTTTAAAAATCTATGTTTTTTTTTCAAAAATAAATGTTTAAAAATTAGTTAGCCCCAACTGAATATAGTTTGAACAAAAAATTAAAAAATTTCAAACCCACCCCTGATTGCATGCAAAGACGATTGATGTGCATATTTATTGTAAATTGCACTAGCAAGTCTTTATAAACCTGTAATTTCCAATTAGATAGAGAAGCCTTTAGTGCAGAAGCAAATGCATTTGCACTCAAGGGTAAACTCCCTGGATCTACAACAACCCCATTGTATTCATCATCCCATGCATCTAGCAATTCCGCTGGCAAGCCTGGGGAAACTATATTTGGAGATAATACTTGAATTTCTTGCTCCTTACTGTCACCTGGAAACGGCATGGAAAAGGAACTTAGCATTATTCTTTGCAGCTTGGTGAAATTACATTTCCACTACGTGAGACATGAATCACAAGAAAAAGAGTCAGTCGCCAGGCTATAAGCTATGATGAGTCACGTGTAGTCCAGTGGTGGGCTACGTACCTTAACATCCCGATGCCAGGGTTTGAGTCTCATTGGGGGTAGGAGAATATTGGAAAATTCGATAATTGATCGACTTACTCTTTTTCCATCCAAAATGACCGCCATATTTGGTCCATGTAATTATCCTTGCAGCCTCCAGCAATCGCTGGCCATAAAAACTTTGACCATTGGCACACGCTTGACTCTGCTGCCTTTGATAATGCTGTATTAGGTGTGAAGCGATCTCGTACTGTCGAATAAAATAGAGATGCAAAGAGAATAGTTGAATGAAAGAGAAAAATACATATTGATTGTGATATTGATAAGAAGATGATTTGAGTTGTGTGTATTTATTTGCAATGTTTACAACTCCTTATATAGGCTGAGTACCTAACTTGCTGCACTAACATATGCCTAACTATCTAACATATGCCTAACATATGCCTAACTATCTAACATATGCCTAACTATCCACTAACACGTACTAAACGAAACTATTGACAAACACAGCAGGAAAAAGTCCTGTTTAATTCCATATATAAGCCTCGCCAAGGATGCATCGAATCCAACAGGATAGAAGAATAGGGAATAGCATCTCACAGGTGATCAAGTAGGCAGAATGATGTCAAGAAAAAACAAAATCTGTTTCACATAAGGTGTCATCTCTCTACCTTGTAGATAGCATTTTTAAGGAATTACATGACATTCTTGAGGTGTCTTGGGTCAACAAAATCCATAGTCAATCACTCTTGATATGATAATAGCAACTGCAACTCTGCAAGGTGTTGGATATTAATTAGTTTTCACTAAAAATAAATAAAAAATTATATATAAACGTTGATTATAATATATAACCCCACTAAAAAGATATTTTAGATCTTCTCCAGCTAACCAACCTCATATTTGTCAATACGATATCAAAATTGAGTCTTAGTCCAATGTTATTCATTCACATTGGACCCATTCTTACTCTTCCAAATTTGCGAGCTTCTTCTATCACGTCACTAATTATGCTTTCAACCATCAATCATGCCTCACACATGAAGGGTATTGGAGAGCAGTCACGCGTGGGGTACGTGTTAGAGAGTAATATTATTCCACATGGATAAATCATGAATTTCAAAACTGGTATATTCTGATTTGCTCAACTGATTTCAGGATAAAACCCCATTATTCATGAATTTCAAGATTAGTATATCCTAGATTATTTTACATAATACTGATACCAATTGATTTTAAAATAAAACTCGTAATTCTTATAACAATATTACATACATTTTTTTTTGGTCTGAGGTTTCATACATTTAAGTGTGCCTAGCCAACGATATGTAGAAATTGGTCCCTAGAAGATATACTTGTATAGCTTGTGTCCCTTTGTTCTTCTGTTTTTGTTGTTTCTTGTGCTTCACTTTGGTTGTTTTGGTTAGATCACTGTAAATCTGATTGAATTTGAGCTTAACGATACACATTTTGCTTGATTAGCCAAAAAAATAAATAAAAAAATTGTGCCTAGCCAACAGGTTGCAGCAAAGGGAGAATAATCTCTTCATTGTGTCATCTTTTCAGGCAGTGGCCGGTAGTTCATTGAATGATCGAGTTTGTAAAATTTTTCATACTTTTTACATATGGAGTAATTCACTTATTGTATTTTTATTTCAATTCATCTAAGTGAAATGCACCAATTGTGATCATTGATCAAGATCGTTTTATCAGCCTTTATCGAATTTTACTCAGGCCTGCTCACACAGCTTGACTCATATTAATGTTCCCTGATAGAACTCGAGGTCTCCAGTTCAGACCTCATAATGATTAAACTTGTTTCTATTTCATCATTTATTTCTCTCATATTTACTTACTTCCACTCGCATAGTAATGCCCTAGTCAAATCCAAATCTTGTTCCTTTGCGAGCGGCCGAGCGGTAATGAGAACGAATACCAAAACTTCTTTCTTTTACGCCTTTTTAGTTATGAAAGGGGGCTAAGGGCATTCCATCCAACGTAAGCATCTAGATAATCTGAAATGTGACGTGACATACCTGAAAGTCCTATAAAATGCATGGGAAAGAAGGTCAGATTAACACTAAAAAAGTGATCCAAAAATTAATTTGACCTAAAGTTTCAGGGCATGTCCGACCAAAAATTTTACCTACCCAAAAGTGAAATCTTGCAAATAAAGCAAAAACAACTCCCATAGAAAGTACATAATAGAAATGTGTCGCAAGTTTAATGGATTAAGGTACTTTTTCATCCGAATATGATAGATAGTTGAACCAACAAAAATTTAATCGAAACATTCTGCGAGAGTGATCATTGTTACAATTAATCCATTGTCAATGGCGGATATAAACTAGTGGGGGCAAAAATTTATGTATTTTTAAAAATTATTTATGTATTTTTAGTTGAATGACTAATTAGGCAGACCATATTTATGAGAACATACCCCTACTTGGAAGAATTGATCAAGGACTTCCTTTATAAAAGGGTCAAAACCATTTTAGTCCCTAACGTTTACTCTAAAAATCAAATTGGTCCCTTAGGTTTGCAAAAAGACCAAAAAGGTCTCTCTAGTTAACTTTTGTTAACCAAATATTAATAGTCAAATGATTGACTGAGTTAAAAGACCATTATATCCTTAGGCAACATATATTATAAAAGAAAATTACAATAAAAGTCTAAATCACCGTAAAAAAAACATAATTCACATAATTCGCGTAAGAAAAAAAAACAAAAACTAAAAAATATCAGTTCAAACATAAACAAATTAAAGTTAGTAATATGTCGTTAAAAAATGAACAATCATGATTCATTCTCTTTTCTGGGCGGTACCTTCGCTGTTAATTATGTCGATGATGATTGTTCATTTTTTAACGATATATTACTGAATTTAATTTATTTATGTTTGAATTGATATTTTTTAGTTTTAGTTTTTTTTTTCCTGCACAAATGTTGTGAATTATGTTTTTTTAGACTGATTTAAACTTTTATAGTAATTTTTTTATAATATATATTGCCTAAGGATATAATGGTCTTTTAACTCGGTCAACCCTTTGACTATTAACATTTGACTAATAAAAATTAATTGGAGGGACTAATTCGATCTTTTTACAAATCTGAATGACTAATTTAATCTTTAGAACAAACCTCAAGAACTAAAATGGTTTTTGCCCCTTTATAAAATAGGCAGCCCGTATTTGATATATACATTGCTCTAAAAGCCCAAATGGCTCGGAGCCGTGGCATGCGTCTGGGTTGAGCAGATGAGATATATCATACGCAACTATACTAACTATCATGGTTCATGTTTGAAAAATGTTTCACCCACCATAACTTTCACTATAAACTCGCTCTTTTTCTTACAAAAAAAAAAACTCGCTGGTTTAATCTTTCGTCCTTTCCCCACCATTTTTTCTTATAAAAAGTTTATAGTTTTTCCCACCACTTTTCCAATTTAATTTCCTTTTGGGAACCCACTTGAAAGGAGTCCACATCTCCCTTTTGTCACAATTTTTTATTCCTTTTTAGTTTAATCTACCTATGATATTAGGTAAACAATTTTTTCCTTGGAAGATAAACTAGTTGGAGTCACAAACATGATAAGCGGTAGACATTTATATGATTGTTTAACAATAGATTTTAATAACTTCAAGTTATGGACTATCCTTTTATGCACATAATTAGTTGAAATTATATCATATTTCATCTTGAAATTGACAAATCAACAATAGGGATGGCAAGTGGTTGGTTAATCGCAAAAAATGAGATAATTATTATCGGTACCGTTTAGCATAACTTTAACAAAAAATGTAATAAAAAATTCCGACGAGTTCAAAAATAAGTAACCATAATCCTAATCATTAAGTATCCAAAAAATTACAAGTTACTGTAAGTGCAACTGTTTACTTTGAAGATAAAAAAAAAAAATAGTTTAAATAGAAAACTAACCTAAGAAAAATATAAAAATATTAAATTTAAATGTTTAAAAAACTCAAAATTAAAATGAACTAAAACTCATGGAGAATAAGATGATAAAATTCGAAACAAACTATACAATCATTGCGATTTTTTTTCATAACTAAACATTAGATTATATATGTGCCATTCTTTTTTATATACACACGTTCACATATAGATATTAATAAATTAATAATTGGGGTTCGAGATTCGATTTTTTCAATGTCTAATACCTAAACCTACTAATTTATCTGTCGGTTACCTTTTATAAAAATCGAACTCTAACGACTACTCCATTGATTTTTGTTATCAAGTTTGTTATTGATTAGTTACTGATAGTTTTGAATTTGAACCCTAACCGCTATCATCCCAAAACAACAATAAATTCAAAATTTTATCAAATGAAAAATTGTTATTAACATTCTTGAAACTAATAATTCATGGAAGAGAAGTGGGTTTTGGTATAAAAAAATTGTTATCAATGAGTTATTAGGTATTATATATAAAAGAAAGAGGATAATTCAAGCATTATGTATGTTGATTCGAATGAAATCACTAAAAATTTAACCTCTTTTTCAACTAGAAGATACTATTCTACTACAATGAAAGCTTCATAGGAATTTGAGAAGCAAATCCGTGATCTAAAATCCACTTTAGAAAACTCTGTATGATCGTCATTTTAAACTCATAAATTGTCTTAAATTAATAAGAAAAAATCTCTTTTTAATTTAAAAATGCCGTTGCACAATAAGACACTCGCAATTAATCTATTTCTAAATGATTGAAATTATTTTTAAACAAAAATCAATTAAATTAAATTTAAAACCATATTGAGCCAACTAATTGAACTCCATACAAAAAAAAAGGAAAAAAGCAAAATCGGTCCCTTAACTTTGCCCAACATATCATTTTAGTCCCTCACATTTAGAAAATATCCAATTTAATCCCTCTCTTTAACTATCGTTAGGTTTCTTTTAACACTCAAATATTTGACTGTGCTAAAAAACATAAATGCACTTATAAAAAATATTTTATTATTATTCTTTCTCCTTTTTCACTTCTCATCAATAAAAAAAATATAATTTGACCTAATTGAAAGTAATCAACTTTTTTTTTCTTTAAAGGGAAAGCTCTATTAAGGTAGAATTATATTATATTTTTATAGCTCTATTTAGGTTAAGTTATATTTTTTATTTATAATAATCAATCTTCAATTTTTATTTGAGTAATGTTGTTTCGTAATTAAAAAAAATTAATAAATTTGTCAAAATTATTCATTTATTGACAGCTATCTTATTTATTTGCCTAGTGAATTGGCGCAATCAATTAATATCATAAATATCCCAACAGTTAAATCCAACGACTTTTTAATCCTATTTTTTTTCTTTCATGCCTAACAACTATAAGGGCATTTATGTCTTTTAGTAAGGTCAAACCTTTGACCAATAAAAGAAGCCTAATGGTAGTTAAAAAGAGGGACTAAAATGAGTATTTCCAGATGTGAGGGACTAAAATGGCCTTTTACGCAAAGTTTAGGGACCAATTTGGCTTTTTCCCAAAAAAGAAAAAGAAAAAAGAAGAAGAAAATGTCTAATCTTGTTGATTGATCCGAGGGCGGAGATTTCATCATGGAGCTCACCCTCACTCCCACGTGGTTAACACACGTTTGGCGACGTTCTCGCCCACCTCGCAAACCCTCTATCAGTCTTTTCTCTCCTCTTTGCAGCTCTCTTTCTCTCCTAAACTTCTCCACCGTGACCGAGACTGCATCACAGCCATCATGTACAGAACCGCAGCCTCTCGCCTCAGAGCTCTCAAGGTCCACCATCTACTTCACCCCCCCGTCACCTTATCTTTACTTTCAATACATGTTTATACCCACACACACACACACACACACATATATATTTGTATATATATGTCGCAACATTAAGTTATTTATTTATTTTGAAGAACCCACTTGAATAAATTCATCCATTTGATGGTTAATAGTTTCTAGATCTGATATTTAGCTCATTTAATAAGATTAATGTGTTTACAGTAATTGGTTTTTATGTTTTATTATATATTGCTAAAGAGGGGCAGCTCGGTGCACAAAGCTCCCAGCTGGATGCGGGGTAGGGGAAGGGTGTTATGCAGTCTTACTTTGTCAAAAATCCGTTTTTACAACTCGGCCCCATGACCTTGTGCCAAGGCTCCGCTTCCGAAAAAGAATAAAAATATCGAATATTTGTTAAATGGGTGATATAAAAATCCAATCTTTACTTTTTGTTCTGGTCAATTTTTTTTTTTTCGTCTGAATGATGAGGCTTGGTTAGCTTTTATTTAAGATATAAAAATTTTGGGCATTATTAGGAAATATAGAAAATTGGATTGTGAAATAAATGTATTGGAGTTGGAAAAATTGGAATTCTGTGGGAAAATAACGGTTGAAAACATGAGATACATGCATTTGTGTACATTTCTACTGAGAAAAGCATAAAAGGGAAAGGCTTTGAAGTTTGGAGAATGTGGTCTTTTGGTATCATAGGGCCGAACTGCAACTCGTGAATTGAGAAGATATGCGAGTTCTAGTGCTGTTGCCACCAAGACATCTTCTTCAGGGGGTATCCTTAGCTGGTTCACTGGTGAAGGATCTAGTACTCTCACTCCCCTCCATGTTGCTCTTAAGGATGTTTCACTTCCTCCTCCGTTGCCTGATTATGTCGAACCAGGAAAGACCCGCATTACAACTCTTCCAAATGGACTTAAAGTAGCTTCTGAGACATCAGTGGTATGATATTTGTAATTGTATTGATCTTTCCTTCAGACGAATTAGTAAAGTATTTGCATTGGGTCTTAACATTTTGTAATTGACTGGATGTTTTAACAGAACCCTGCAGCCTCTATCGGCTTATATGTTGACTGTGGTTCGAATTATGAAACCCCAGATTCATTTGGGGCCACACACCTCCTGGAGCGTATGGCCTTCAAGAGCACGTTAAATCGGAGCCATTTGCGTGTTGTACGCGAAGTTGAGGCCATTGGTGGAAATGTGATGGCTTCTGCCTCTCGGGAGCACATGAGCTACACCTATGATGCTTTGAAGACTTACGTTCCTCAAATGGTGGAGCTTCTTGCCGATTGTGTGAGGAATCCTGCATTTCTAGATTGGGAGGTCAAGGAGCAGGTACTTTTGGTCGTGTCGCATTTTATTGATTATCTTAGATTGTTAATCTTTTTTTTATTTCAGAAAACTCTGTATGATGGTGCCTCCATTGCTTTGCATCTTTAAGTTGCAAATTGCAATCATAATTTGTAATTTTGTATTTCCCTATATGATTGTGTTGCAAAATAATATTTTACCCCTTGCAGCTCCTGAAGGTGAAAGCTGAGATCAGTGAATTGTCTAAAAATCCTCAGCATTTACTCATGGAAGCCATTCACTCAGCAGGCTATACTGGTCCATTTGCAAATGCTCTTATGGCCTCAGAATCTGCAGTAGACAGATTAAATAGCACAGTTCTGGAGGAGTTTGTTGCTGTGAGTCTTAAATTAGAGTGATCTCATTCCACCTTTTTTTCCTCTTAACACACTAAGTCCCTTGTTCAATGTATATTATTTACATCCATATCATTCTGGCATTTACCTTTTTTTCTTGTTTTTGGGTTTACAGCAAAATTACACTGCTCCTCGCATGGTTCTTGCTGCATCAGGTGTTGACCATGATGAGCTTGTCAAAATTGCTGAACCACTTTTATCTGACCTACCTAATGTTCCCCGTCCTGAGGAACCAAAACCTATATATGTGGGAGGTGATTATCGTTGTCAAGCTGATCCCGGGGTGCGTAACAAGTGTCCCTTTCATGTTTCTAGTTATTGAACTAATATATTTTTCTAAATATTACTTATTTACTTCTGAAAGTCCAGCAAATTCTCTAATTTTCCATCTGTGACCAGATAACACATTTTGCTCTTGCTTTTGAACTTCCTGGTGGATGGCTTAAGGAAAAGGATGCCATGACTTTAACAGTTCTTCAGGTATTCTATAGAAGATAACTTTCTGTTCATATTTCTTTCCCCTACTTCATTATCTTTTCTCCTTTCTTATCATTTTAGTTTTTCAATCATCTGCACGTCATTTTGAGAGGGGATTATAATTTTATGTGCCTCCGTGTTAATGTCGTGCAGATGCTTATGGGAGGAGGTGGTTCCTTCTCAGCTGGGGGTCCTGGAAAAGGGATGTACTCAAGACTATGTAAGTTTTACTCAGTGGCATCTGGTGCCTACTTTACATGAAAAATTCATATCTTGGTATAAATCCAAATCGAAAAATCCATTATATTTAGGTACATATTTGTATTGCACAAATGCATTGCTAGTTTGAACTCTAGGTTGTTGCTTTTATTGTGGAATGTGTGCTGTCATTTTTATTCGAGTTTTCACATGTTCTTTATATAACATGTTGAGCAGATCTACGGGTATTGAATGAGTATCCACAGATTCAGTCTTGTACCGCATTTAGCAGCGTCTACAATAGTACGGGCTTATTTGGAGTCCAAATAACAACAGTAAGCCTTCTAAAATGTGAACTATTTTGATAAGTGATTTGTTCCCTATTTATTCACGAGATGTTATCTGATATAGAGCGTTTCCAATAATGTGGTCTCATGCTTGAACTATCATCCTCCATGTTTTGCTTCATCTTCATCTTGTGGCAGACGCTCTATCTATTAGTTCTTATATTTACTTTTTAATTATGATGTGTCCATTCATTTTCTATTTTTAGTGAGCGTTCCTTCCTTAATTGGTTATGCTTAAATATGGAAATGCATAAGTTCATTTTCTTTTGGAGTTATTAAGCTACTTCAGTTTGTCATATTCAGTTCTCCATCTCTTCTGCGGCTGAGGGCTCAATATCAGCCTTAAGTCATAATATATTTTGCGTAAGAGAACGAAATAGTTAAACTGAACTCACACTGACATTTTTGATGTACTCGACTTTCAGAAGTTTGACTTAAGAATTGAGGTATTAATGTGTTGTAGTCTCCATAATAAACTGTACTTCTCTGTCTTTCTTACTTTCATGTCGTTGGGTGAGTGATGGCGCTGCCAAGTTTGGATTTTAAAATTGGTCAGGGAAAGCTACTTATGTGTAAATCATTAGAAAATTTCTAAATTCCTGGAGTTGCGAGTGTAGCAAATGCGAGGAAGTTGACAAATAAATTGATGGAATCAACCTGAAGGGCTAGTTTAGCAGTCTAGCAGTAAAGTAAGGTGTTGAGTTCAACCCTCCTTTCTCCCATTCCAGGGGTCACGCTTGTTATTCATTGAAAAAAGTAAAGTTATTGGTGCTTTTGACTTCATTTTTATGAGGCAATGATGGCATGGAATATTGAGCTTTTGGAAAGTTAAGTTGTGCAGGTATCAAAATCTGCCAAGATTTAGGTCTGTTTCTCTTTTGCCCTTCCTCCTTCCCTGTCTTCTTTGCATGGATAGGGTTTTGTCTGGTCTTATCCTCGCTTAACTCCTTTTGTCCATGTTTTTCATAAATCATTGATAAATGGAGGAGAATTAGGGCGGCCATATTGGGTGGTAGCAAATATTGGAGGGAAATAAGGGAGGCCATGCTGCACCCGTGCAATAGAGCCTTGTTAATTTCAAATTCTGTGTCATTCATTCTGTTATATGTTTAAAATATGTGATATGCAACTTCATTGTGCTTGGACATAATTCTTATGTAACTTTATGCATGGCTGGGAATTGGGATATTGGACCAAGGATCTGCTTAATCACTGTGAAATTTTCCCTTGGTTCATGCCTTAAAGTAGAGTCCAAACATATCATTGACCAAGATAAACCAGTAGAATTTGGTTCTGCTGATGCTACTTGTTTCCATCTTGTAGTGCTATGTGTACTTTGAAGATCACACCCCAAACAGTTTGATGTTTTCACCTAACATATCGTGATCATGAATTACAAATTGAAAGAGAAACTTGTCTGCTTATCTTGCTAGAGTTGAGCCATGAAAAATAAAATAAGAACTTAACATCATTACTTGAAGGTGTCTAACACCTATGTTGATGCGCATATCTTGTAAGAGATTTATAGGGTAAAAAGCAAAATACCAGTTGTCGTTAGGCGAAAATGCACGTTACCCCCCCTTCCCTCCTGTGGTGCCGAAACTAGCACTCCCTATGGTCTGATAAAATGGCGCAAAATAGCCCCCTCCGATACAAAATCCGTCCAAGTTAATTGGATTTGTGCTCCATGCGCAATGAATTTGAGAGGGACGCACTTCAATGAACTATATTATAGTTGCGTAATTTTATCTTTTTTGTTTTTGATTAATATTGAAAGGGCATATTTGTCATTTGAACATTACTGTTTAAAAATTAATGGATGTTAGCTCTAGGGGAGCATGTGCACTATTTCACATGACCATAGGGGGTTATCAGCTTGTCTAGGAACCATAGGGGGGAAACATGGACTTTCACCTAACCACAAGGAGGTATTAGACATTTTACCCTGGGATAGAGGATCTTAAGTATAGTTTCTTGCCTTGCATATATTTTGGGGTAATCAAACAAAAGGAGAGCAGAAAGTCATTACTTTGAAATTCCAAATTATATAAGTAGTGTTTTTAACTGAAATCCACATCGTCATTGATTTGAAATTTGGACATGTTTTCTCTTGAATCTAAATCAAATGCATTTTCTGTTTGAAGCTTTTGTTTAATTGATTAAGAATCAAATTCCTGTATTGTGAATCAAATTCTGCTTCTGATTGATGAATAATATGCAAATCCATTAAGATCTTACTTAGTAAATATCTTAACCACTGTGGAATTCAAATCAAGTTGTTCATATTCCACTTATCTGTCCACTTTGTGTATTTTGTCAAATTCTTTTAGTATACCTTCTTTTGTGTATGCTAAGACTGAGATTCTTCCCTTTTCTGATTCAGAGCTCTGATTTTGCCTCCAAAGCTGTTGATGTGGCAGTTAAGGAGCTTACTTCAATTGCAACTAATGGAGAAGGTTTGACACCTGACTTATAAGCTGTATATAATATTTCTCAATTACCCACAATCCCCCCTTCCTGGCCGCCTGTGCCCCGTGTCAGTTGTGGTAGTAAATATGAACTTAGATGTGAGTTCGACTGATTTGTGAATTGGTGACTGTCTGTGTGGTGCTGTTACTGATCATCATTTTTGTCAACTTTTCTGCTCACCTTCCTTTTTCTTCGTCACAGTTGACCGGGTGCAGCTTGACCGTGCAAAGCAATCAACAAAATCTGCTATTTTGATGAACCTGGAATCTAGAGTATGCATCTTAACTTAGTTTGGTCTAAATTTCCTTTCATTAGATGTTTAGTAAGTAATTTTTTTCAGCGTTACTTTCTCAATTATGGTACTCCTTTCCACTTGTGTTAACAGATGGTTGCATCAGAAGATATAGGTAGACAAATTTTGACATATGGAGAGAGGTATTGTCCTTGTCAATATTATTTTATCTTGATAATACTTCTTAGAGGTTTGAAATAAGATTTCCATTAGCTTGAATATGCATTCCTTGGGAATCATGCTTTCAGAGATTCTATTTTTCTTTGAATCGGTCACTTGACTTTTTCTTTCTGAGAAACAAAAAACAGCATTTTGTTGCTTTCTGGAAACCTTTTCTTACTTCAGTTTTCAGAAAACAATTTTTGAAACCAGCTGTTTAAATGATTATATTTTTTCTGTTTTCTGCTTCTTGAGAACAAAGAAATGTTCTTTAGAAAATAAAACCAAACGGGTATAGTTTAGGATGTTTCTTCCCTCCTTTTGTCTCTTTAAAATAACCTTTGCTGGATCCATGGTAAGGTTCTGAATGATAAGAATTATTAGAAGTCTATCGGAGCCAAAAAACAAAAAAGAAAAGTTGTGGAGAACTTTGTTTGCTATGTAGGGAATGATCTTTCCGATATGAAGTTAGTTTTAAACCTGATAGCTTTGCCGCTGTAAATGTTTGGGGAATCATATTAAGTATAGATTGAATTGTTGATGATCTCTGTCAATCTCTTAATGATATTTTTGTTTCTTAACGATGTGACTGCAGCTTTTTGCTAAATGGCAATACAGAAATTTCAGATTCAAAATTGAGTTTTAAAAGTGGAATTTAGCGTCTCTAATTTGCAAAATCTTCCCTTTGAGCACTTTATAGCTTTGCTTCTTTGTCCAACTTGAAACAGCATATCCTCTTATGACATACAGAAATTATAGCGCTAACCAGATATTTTGCTACAAATATGTTAGAGCCACTACATAGCTTCTATTTGTCTGATGTCTTGAAAGAATCACGTCTATTATATGAAGAGTTGCATATAACAGGGTTTTGGTTCCACGAGGAACTTTTATCAGAAATGATATTGTTATAATTGTCAATTCTGAAGATGCCTATGATATCTTGACTTTTGGTTTCTTAATAAAAGCAACACACGAGTAGATATGTCATTTGTTGCTAGTTTTTAACACAATTTTGATGAGGATTCTATGTGATAGATGTCAGATTATTGGGTGGATATGATATTTGCAAGCTTGGGGCAAGTTATACGCCCCTTGTTACATCTCTTGTTCACCTACCTTCTGCTAATTATATATGTACGATGAAGGTTAATATTTGTCACTTGATGGCTCTCAGGAAACCCGTGGAGCATTTCTTGAAGGCTATTGACGAAGTTTCCTCAAAGGATATCTCTTCAATTGCACAGAAGCTAATTTCTTCCCCACTCACAATGGCATCTTATGGAGATGGTAATGCTTTCGTTACTAATACTCTTCAAGAACATGTAAATAATATTATATATTATCAATTATAGAAAAATTACGCATAAATGCCCATATTCATCAGTTCAGTTAAATGCATTTAAACTCCTGAGCGGGTTTGGTAATGCTGCTAATGGTAGGTTTTCTAGTTGGTCTTTGTTTACGGCACAGGCAATTGGCCGTCTAGGGTTTTCTTCGCTTTCATCCTTTCTTTTATTTATTTATTTTGCTGTGTGCCCCCGGGGATGGGTGGTTTGCCGTTTTCGGTGCTTATTTCGTTAGCGTGTTGTGGACTCTCTACTCATCTTTGCTTCTTGTGTGTTGCAGTTCTTTACATGCCAAGCTATGACTCAGTAAGCAGCAGATTTCATTCTAAATGAAGTCATTTTCATGGAGGGTTCTAAGCAGAAACTTTCAATGGTGGCTTTTTTTTTTTTTTTTTTGGGCATTTGAGAAATTTTTGAAGCTATCTGGGTTGATGGCAGTTGAAAATAAGAATTTTACATGGTCTATACAAACAGCAATTTGGTAAAAACTTTGTTTTCGATCTGTTCTTTTATGTTTTTGTAATTTATATTAAGGTGTCTGGTCGTTTACTGCATTAATGTTGATCTTGCTGATATCTTACGCTTTACATGGTGCTCCAAATTCCACTCAAGCCTCGTTGTCTTTGAGGATGGCAATGGGGCAGGGGAACCTTACCCCATGTCCCGTCCCGTCACTTAAAAAATCTTTCCAACTCCTGTCCTGGCCCTGTATTCTATAACCTCTATCCCTTGTTCCTGTCCCGTCCTTGGATCCGAGTAGAGAATAGAGATTATCTACGAGTTTTTTTTTTTTCATTGTTCTTTTAAATCTTTTGATGCTAAATTCATTTTGAATCATGTAATTTTAAAATATAAATTAAAATAATAAAAATGATAAATGTAAATATAGGTCTTAACTAAAGGTTAAATATTAATTATGTAGTGAGTTTTATGTTTTCAGTTAAATAGTAAAAATAATATTATAATAATTAAGTTTTAAGCATTTAAAAGAAATTTCGACTAAAATCATTGCGTATGAGAATTATGTGAAGAAAAAGAATACTTCTTTGTGCGATACTTGGTAGGTTGGTGGGGTCTGTTGTTGGATGGAAGGCTGTTCTTCGACTCTTCATTTTGCAACAGGGAAATTCAGAATGGTTGTCGATTTGAATGACAATTGTTATGATGATGTTACTTTCAATATTATTTTTTCATTTTGTATTGTTGGTATTACGTGTTATTGATTTTTCAATTGTTGTTTTGTCCGAATAAAATTTATTTTATTGTGTGTGGATTCGTCATGCTGAGGGTTTATAGAATTTTACTTGTCACAACAGATATTACCTTCTAAAGATCAATCACTAACACTCTTAACAAGTTAATCCGCAACCTTGTTAGCGTTTCTGCAAACACGAATTATGTTAAATCTCTTATGCGAAGAGATGAGAAATTTAACAATTTTCAAGTAAGATTTGGTTCGATGGTCCAATTAGATGAAGACGACAAATCAAAGAAGCCTTTAACAACTTGGAGGCAAATCAAACAAGCTCATTGGTTGAAACTAACGCAATATATGGATCTCTTGGCATCCCATTTTCTATTAAAAGATGAGAGAACAAGAGCATGAACATAGATGGAAAAAAGGTCAAAAGTCAAATTGGGCATTGAGTGAAGAAAAAGTGTTAGCCTTTTTTAGATGAACCTAACTTTACATTTGCTAGAGGTAAAGATTGAGGGGTCATAACCAACTCACAAGAACACATATCGTTCAAGTCATAACTTCTATTGCTCGACGTTACCCACTATCCTTTGACAAAGAACCCCCATCTCAAGACTTCCTCCAATCTTCAAATTTGTATGTGGTCCCTCTCTTTATAACAATATTCGATAGTCGATAATCAACGTAAACATAGGCTGAATGTTTTATATGAATTTGACCCATCATTATCTTACTATTAGGCAAGGTCGGAAGTAAGCTTGAGTCATTTATTTCAAATGCATTATGACAGTAAAAAAAAGGGTAAATTTCGCAAATGGTTCCTAATATTTGCACTTTTTTTTCTAATTTCGTCTTAATTATTTTAAAAGTAGTATGCTTAGTCCCCAATGAAATCGTGGAGCTATAAACTTCATACACAATTTAAATTACAATGCCAAAAGGATAGTTCTTGCAATCCAATGCAATTAAGAAAAATGCAACTCTAAAATTAATGTGCAAAGAAGAAAATAACAATGCAAGTGGTAAAAAATTATTAAGATGTCAACTAGTTATTTGGTCTAGTGATATAATTCTTATTTTAAATGCAAGAGGTTTTGAGATAGATTTCTAAAATGTGCAACATTCTTTGAAAGTGATGTAAAGTTGGCTTAGATGTTCATTTGAATTAAAACAGAACAAAAAAAGGTATTAAGATTTCCGTATTTATGTACAAGCAAAAGGTGAAGTTATGTGCAATGGCAATTTTTTTTGCCTTTCATGATGAAGAATTCACAGAATCACATTCGATGTGTCCTAAGACTATAAAACTCATGGTATACCAATAAGTTGTAAGATATACTCTAAATCAATTAAATACTAAATAATATTTGTAATAAAAAATATAAATTTAAATTTGAGACTTTTGATCTGCAAGTTCACACGGTCTTTGGCTTAACAATGATGGTGTTAGCATACCTAACATTCATGGACACGTCCCATTAGCGGATAAGACGACACAGGTCGCGTGGTAGAAAACATGCGTCTGTAGATCCGTAGTTTTGAAGTATGATTCAGTTCCCCTTTTCCGTAGTTTCATGAAACTTTTGTCCTATGTGTGGCATCAAATGCTAAGATGGTTTAGTGAAACCTCTCCACATTCTTACGTCTACATATTCTTTCTGTGAATAATATTTTTTGATGTGCATGCACATTGTTAAGGTAAATTTGGTGTTGTCCTCCTTGCTGAAAGTTAACTTGTAAAATAAGGTACTTTAGTATTGTGTTCGAAATTTTTTTTCGATACTTAAGTTAGTAAGGTCGGGATAAAAGATTTAAGTACATAAAGTGAATGTATGAAATAACAGTTATATTCTTTAAAATGTGTGCAGTTATATTTATACTAGTCCCATGGATAGAAGATGCTACCACGTATACTTCTTTAAAGCGATTTATGAATTTCTCGGGCATCTCTACAGATCGGGTATCCTTAGAGATTGGGCATGCTTTATCGTATGATGAGAATGCGTGCTGTAAGTCAACCCTTCCCAGCTTTGGGGTACCTTTAGGGTCGGGGTCCTGTGCATAGTCTTTTATTTACCAAATATCCATTTTGCCCTTAGGAGATTCATCATCCCATATTACACATAATTTCTTTTTTGTTTTTTCATTTGAAGAAAAGCCTAATAAAAAAATCATATCAGTAGATAATTGAGTAGCTCACATAGCTACTCAATTGTTAAGTCGAAGAGATGTTTTAACTCTTTTATCTTTCTCAAACAGAACCCTAAGTGGCATTAGTACCTAATCCATTAAATACTTTCGATTGTTTCAATTCATAATTTTTAAATCAATTAACACATTTATTAACTTCGATACATGTCTCTCACACGAAACTCTAAACTGTGTTGCAAAAGATGCCTTTAAGCAAACTTACCACATCTAGCAAAACTTCAGAAGACAGAAAGAAACAAAAGGAAAGGACCCGACTAAGGAGTTACTTATGAACATTCTGTAGTCAAATCCATCAGGAATATATTCATTACCTTACTATGAAAGATATTAATGTTTGACGTTGTTCAATAAGTTATTATCAGTGTGAAATGATTGAAAATGACAAAATATATAGTAGTAGCCATGTATCTCACATTCTCTGATTATAAATTATCATGATGCTTAAGTTGAGTTATCTTAAACTTAAATTAGATTTATAAAGGTGTTTTGAAGTCTTATTTTCGAGGGGCATGTATTTCCTTTGAGCAACTTAAATAGATGTTGATATTAAAATACACGGAATTCTACTCTAAAAGCAACCTGTATTAGATGGAGTAGTTTAAAATTTATTATACTGACGATCTTAGAATTCATGATAATATTTCAATGTGAGGTAATCGTATTCTATACCATTAAATTTTGTGTAGAAGATGGTATATATATATATTTTTTTTGGAGTAATTTGTGCTGAGTTTCCTTTCCCTCATTTGTTATTTACTCACAGGCCACAAATGGTAATTTATATGCATATTTTTCCATTTAGATTAAAATACTCCACAGTATGTTAAAGACAATAAATGATTATAGTAAGAGTAATGCTAAACTGTACCCTCTTTTTATCATCCAATTATCGCCTCTTAGTTGGCATATCTAATTGGCATGTCCATTAGATAAATCTATTTTTATTTATTTATCTTCTTTTATTAATTTATTCTCTCTCATCAATTTTCTTTTTTTCTCTCCCTTAATTAAGGTTCTCTCTTTCTTCTTGTATCACTATTACACGTCTCTCTCTCCTACCATTTATATCCCTCACGTATTAGATCTTTGTTGGTTCTATTCAAAGGTATTACTACTAAACTATATTGATCACAATCTTAATAATGAAAAAATGGCGGATCCATCCATCTCAAAAGACGAGACATCTATATATATATATATATATTTGGTCAAAAGACGAGACATATAAATGACATTAACATATAACAAAAATTTGGCTTAGACGATATCAAGCATACTACACTATTAATACTCAGTGATTCAGTATTTCAAATTTAGTGCTTGTTTCAGAAAATAACAACAATCCCATTTCCTTTCTTGTCTATAATTTTAACATCAATTACAAGTTATTCTTTGGTGAAACACATTTTTCAGAATGAGTTTTTATCTAAACCCAAATCACCCTTCCCTGTGAGAGTGTAAACAGGATTAGGATTTCAGTTAGGGCTGAAAGTAAAATTTTCTTTTAATGTTGGACAAATTTTATAAATAATATTATTTCTTGTAACAATTTTACACATATCACTGCCTTAGGAATAAATATGGTAAAAGAGAAACGTGTAATAATGATAAACAAAAGAAATAGAATTAAGAACCTTAATTAAGGGAGGAAAAAAAGGAAAAACAAAGAGAGAGAAAAAAATTAATAAAAGAGAAGAGAGAGTTAAAACAAAATTAACAAAAGAAGGGAGAGAAAAATAATAGATTTATCTAGTTGGCATACCAATTATGAATGCCAACTAAGAGGTGATAATTGAGTGATGAAAATAGGGATATGTCTAGTATTACTCTTATAGTAAATCTCTTTCTAACAATTTAACCTTTTGAAAAAATTGATTACTTAAAATGGTATCAAAGTATAGGCATCAAAATGTTCTGGATTCAAGTCTTGTCATCATCTATTAAAAAAAATATTAAAATTGCCCACCTACAAGGATCAAAAATAAATCCCGCCTCCAGGAACGTGTCTTCAACAAGCCCCACAAGTCACATTTCTTGCAAAACTACTTTTTGAACATATATACATGCTAAAAGAATAATTACACAAATGGAGAATCAAAACCCAGAAATGCCAAATAAATGGAGAATTGTTCTTCAGTTACACTATAAGTGATCACGTTTCTCATTCATCAAAAGAGATAGAAAGAGCTTGGCTTTTAGCATATCTTGCTACAATCATTACTTCTTAAATGTCATATTCTACCCATAATTTAAGAAACTTGAGTATATATAACACGTTTGTCGCCTGACTAAAAAGAAAAAATAGGAGGTGTTCACTTTGCAGGAGTAAAAGCAACATTCCACACTTTTCTTTTCTTTGTATTTCCCTTGGTAAACTACGGGATAAGAAGAGACCATTGTTTTACATTAAAAGATTAGGAGAAGAATGAAGGTGTTAATGACTCAGTCTCTTATGTTTGCCTATTTGATAAGTTGGTCTCGTTATTTTGAACATTGTTAATTTTTTGTTCCACATGTGTGTTAATAGTGTCACCGTTAGTCACTTAGTTTTTTTCATATAAAAATTGATAATTTCTTCACGTGTTTGACAATAATATCCCTGTAAGTGGCGTTCAAATTGCAAGGGTATTATTATCAAATCATATGATGAAATAGACAATTTTTATATGCAAAAAGACCGAGATGGTGATACAACTAATATACATGAGAGACAAAAAACTAATACTTTTAAAGATAAAAGACCAACTTGTCAAATATAAAAAACACAAAGGACTAAATATGTAATTATTCCACGAATGAACTATTAATATATATGTGCAGATTCAAAAATCACGTGCGTTTAAGATCAATTCCTAATTCTCTAAATAGAGTTATTGTTGACCCAATCACTATAAATAAACAAAATACTAGTTTCTGACCAAACAGGAGAAGTAACTAGAGTTGACTTCTTTGTTGAACTGCTAGATTGATTAAAACCAACTGCGAGCAATATGGTCAACCATTTTCTCAAAGTCTAAGACGCGAGCGATTCATCATAGTCCAATCGGCTGAAAACAAGAGCAAATTCTCACCAAAAATTTGATCGCCGAGTCTTGCTATTCCAATAACTTCAATTTTTGAATAAAAGATAGGTTCTAGACATACACATTAAAACTTCATTTATTCTCGTGACTCTCCGAGTTCATATACATAAGGAAAAAACACAAATCGATTAATTATCCGAACAGGTGGCATTAAAGAGAGAGCTCAATATTATATCACTTAAAAAAAAAAGTAGGATGGGGAATATTGTCGAGTAAGTAGATGCTAGTAAGTACTTAGCACTAAATCATTAATTTTTAGACGACATTACTGTTTTCCACAACAGTCTTTGTCCTTTGGACTGGCACTGATTGTTATGTTAATGCACAGAATGCTAAGATGATTATTATGGCACATGAAAAGTATAGCGACCACCCAAAATGCTGTCAAATTTTGTGGGTCCATTACATCAGTCAATAGTCAACCCATGGATAGTCATGCCTGTATTTGAATGTCTCCTGGCTTTAGACTAAACAGTTGGAGAAATCTGATTAAATTAGGATGTTTTCAAGTTCAATTGTTTTGCATCTGATTCAATTTATGTCACATAGATTTCTTCCCCCCCTACCCCCCTTTTTTCTTTTTGATTACATGGAGATTAAAACCAAAGATTTATTCAATATCCATTTTATGGAATATCATATCTTTTCTATTCCTATTCAATAAGGGATTCAATCCCGTTAGTATACATTCAACTGTATGACTTGCTAACGGATATATAAAATAATCCTGATTACCTAGTCAATCATCACATTAGTCAGTTTCCCAATAAATAAATTTTCTTTCTGAGATATTATTCTTTTATCTAGTAAATAGCCTGCTGATGGAATATATTTGAGGATGCATTAATTCCCTGATAACGGTGCTTGCTTTTCTTTCTCTTAAAAGAATACAAGACTTAAAAAAGGCACCACTCTCTGTGATTTATTGAACATGCATATTAATTCTATGGTATAGTAATTATATTATTTGAGTTCCTAAGCTTCTTAAAATAGCTTCACAATATTTTCGTACACAATTAAAGACTAAAACTGTAACTACTGTACCACAGAGTATAATATACACGTTTAATAAATCACAAGGAGTATTACTGCTTTGGAACCCTTCTTTTTTCTGAATTAAATTAACAGCAGATTATTTGTTGCTCCAAGAAGAAAATATCAGACACATGAAGAAATATCATGATGACTATTATAAGTTTTCTACAAACAATGCCTGGAGACTTCATCATTTATTTTTGACTTCACAGAAAGAATTCTTTAAACATGAATTGCTTAACCATATCATCCTATAGGATCAACTTTCGGGTGTAGAAGATCACCAAAGTGAACCAACATATTGGTGGGTCCTAAATCTTCATGACCACAAACATGGTAAATATTGTACAAGCGTGAAGTTTATTTAGATATGCCCAGATCTGAAAATAAAGACAAATGTGAGGACCAAATTGAAAAAAAAAATAAAAAAATATTAACTTACGTTTATAAACAAATTAACACATCATCATATCATGTACTTAACTTTTGGATGAGCAAATTATTTGTGTGCGTCAGGCTTAAACTCTTTTGGATTTGTTAAGTAATAAATAAAGGATTTATTTAGGAAAGGGTGGTGGTGGTCCATCAAGTATGCAGCTTATTTGCCTTGCATATCAAGCAACTGCTATACTCCTCTTATCTATCTCTCTCTCTATTTATCCCCTCAATATTCATGGGAAAAGTATCATGACAGCAGTCCAGCTCAATTTCCATTTCAGTTATAATCATTGCTTTTCTCAATTCTTTATTTCCCTTTTGTCCCTTGGTCTAGCAGGGATGGTTATGGAAAATATTTCAAAAAAGGCACCCGATACATGAAGTTTTTGTTATGTGCGGCCATACGTGGAGGAATACATTGAGCCCCCGCTCACCCTTAAATTATTTGAAAACTTCGTGTAATTTTAAAGTATTTTTAGTCTAAAAAATCGATTTAGCCTCGACTGAAAAAGTATTAGTATATAAGTGTCAAATTGTGTGTTTGAACCCCCACTGAATAAAAGTTATAGATCCGCCCATGTATGCAAGATCTGGTGCATGTGAAGAGTTAGACACACTTTAGGGTCTATTCTACACAGCCTTACTTTGTAATTTGTAGGAGGCTATTTTTACGACTGTAACTCGTGACCTCTTGATTACACGATAATAACTTTACTGTTCTGCCAAACTGTCCTTAATAAGAAAAAAAAAATTCCCTCATGAAATAAAATTCTCCCATTCTAAAAAAAATCCGCTAGTTCTTTTTCCCTTAAATTACATGATACAATTGTCAAATTAGCTTAATTAACTTTTCCCCTTGTGACCTATACAGAAGTTAGAACTCCAAGAGTCAATCAAATTAATCTTCACCTTTATATAATTATTTTTTAGGGAACAAATTTTCAGGGTGTAGCTTTATTGAAGTTGATATCAACTTTTTTACTAATCAAATATAAACAACATATCTATGCAATATTACATGATATGCTTGAATAAATTAATTAGTACAATATATATACATAGATAACTTGCTATGCTTTTGAATGTGTGCCTTACTAACATCTATTAAGGCCGTTTCTTCACTTTTGCTTTTCTAGTCAAGAGACTCAAAAACAAAGGTGTATGAGACCTTAAAACTTTAGCCAAAAGCAACTAGCCATTTGATCTAACGGTATAATTCTCACTTTAAGTACGATAAGTTTTGAGATCAATTTTTAAAATTAACATCATAAGTGATGTAATATTGACTTGTAATTCTTTCTTAAATTAAAAAAAACAATCTCTCTCTCCTCAGAGATAAACTGTCAACATAGTCTACGTAAATTAGCAAAGACAGAAAAAGGTGGTATATAGAGGGGGGGGGGGGGGGGGGGGGGGTGTGGTTGTGGTACGAGGCACCTTTTCCTTTATCTATTCAGGGTTTCAGTTAAAGTAGAGAAAGAATTCTGGTGTTTTCTTATGGGTTAAAGCAAGTTTCTAGCTCAACCTCTCTATTCTCACAGTTTCTTCTTCTTCTTCTTCTTTCTTTTTATTCTCTCCTTGGCCTCACCTGTTTTTTTTTTACTTCAAGAATATTTTCCTCTTTTGGGTACATATATCTCACTAGGATTTTATTCCATAATTTTGTTTTGGTCTGAAATGATTCTTGAAAATAAGTACAACCTTTGTTGTTCTTGATATTCATCGTTTTATATATTTCAAGGTTCGATCTTTTTCTAAATTTAAGTAAGTTGTTAGTGTGATATCAAGTTAGCCTTCTTGATGATCATGTATCACAAGTTTGATCTTTTTTTCCTTGTTTAAATTCAATGATTTAAAAGAAATTATTACATGAAAATAACTTCATTTTGTTAATTTATTCTCTTTTTTTTTTTCTCCACAGAATAGTTATCTATCAAGCTTGTTAGAGGGTACTATTAGATATTAATATTGTCTTATGGAAGATTTTCAACAAAGTTGACAAAGAAAATCTATTGCAAGATACTGGAAATAAGCCATGAATAAGAGTCAATTGGGCTCAGTCAACAGCTCTAATCTCATTGATGCAAAGCTTGAGGAGCATCAGTTGTGTGGATCCAAGCAGTGTCCTTGTTGTGGACACAAATTAGAAGGAAAGCCGGTACAGATTATCGTATAAGATTCTGGGTTTCAAAAGAGATTTTGATAAGAAAGAATATAATTAGATAGAATTATACTTGTTCTTCAATATTCCCTATAATTTTTAATGAGAATTTTTCTTGTTTAATAGAGAATATGTAGCTCAATTTTAGTCAAAAAAGTAGTTTTCTTTAATTTCTTTTACTTTAATTATTTTTCTTCTACTATTTTGGTTTTATTTAAGTTTTCTTTTCATTTCATAATTTATCCCAAATTAACATGAATGAAGAGCTTGATTTGCAGGACTGGGTAGGTCTACCAGCTGGAGTGAAATTTGATCCAACAGATCAAGAATTGATAGAACACCTTGAAGCTAAAGTAGAAGGTAAAGAATCAAAGTCTCACCCTTTGATAGATGAGTTCATTCCTACCATTGAAGGTGAAGATGGGATTTGCTATACTCACCCAGAGAAGCTTCCAGGTGATCACAATCTCTCTCTTTCTTTCTCTATGTGTCTGTGTGGATGTATTTGCTTCTAGCTTAGTTTGAATAAGGTCATTTTTAGTACAGTTAAGGCTAAAGTCGTAGTTCAAACTTAGAATTATATCTAATTACAACAGGCCACTACTTGATCGTTACACCCAACTTTCAGGTGTTAAGGAGTTAGGCCCTTTTAGTAACATATTTCTTAGATGGAACCAAGAACTAAAAGTGTGTGTATGGATTTTAGGGTTTGTGTTTTTCCAAGCTAATATGGTTTCATAGTTTGTTGCACCTAAGTAAACCTAACTTTGATTTTCTTAACAATGGAGCTTTTTTTTTTGTTTTTTTGTTTTTCAGGAGTTACAAGAGATGGGTTGAGTAGACATTTCTTCCATAGACCATCAAAGGCATACACAACTGGCACAAGAAAAAGGAGGAAAATACAAACAGAATGTGACTTGCAAGGTGGGGAAACAAGGTGGCACAAGACAGGCAAGACAAGGCCAGTCATGGTTAATGGGAAGCAAAAAGGGTGCAAGAAAATCCTAGTCTTGTATACTAATTTTGGCAAGAATAGAAAACCTGAGAAGACAAATTGGGTAATGCATCAATACCATTTAGGCCAACATGAAGAAGAGAGAGAAGGAGAGCTTGTCGTTTCCAAGATCTTTTATCAGACTCAACCTAGGCAATGCAATTGGTCTGAAAGAAGTCAGGCGACGCCGACGGCAGCAGCGGGCGAGGGGAGTAGTATTGAAGCTAATAGCATAAGGGACAGTGGCAGTGGGAGTTGTTCTTCTTCTAAGGAAATAGTTCCTCTTAGAGATGAACTATCTATAGTTGCTGGTGCTACTGCAATTCCAAGTTATAGTGCCATGGACATTCAGCAACTGAAAGCTGCAGATTCTTTTGGCTTTGTTCCATTTAGGAAGACCTTTGATGAGGTATGGTTGTTCTCAAGTAATTTTTTTTGCAAGAATCTAACATCACTTCAATACCATTAATCTCCCTTGCAATGTTATAACCAAGAACGGAACTATTTACGAACCCGGTAAAAGTTGCAGCCTCCGCTGATTCCAAAAGTAAAATCATTAAAGAGTGATAAGTTGGGGTGCACTTTTTAAAAAATAAGGAGTTTTTAAGGTATTTTTAGGTTGAAAAATCAATTTAACTTTCATTGAAAAAAGTTATCTATATACGGGTATTTTTTTTTTTCAATCATATATATACGAGTATTAAATTATGCATTTTCAACCTCTATTGAACAATAATTCTAATTCCGCTCCTGATTTTAATGTTATCAGAGAATTCAAATCCTTAACTTTTGACCTTTAGCATGAATGGAAGTATGCACGGAACAGTCATCAGAATTAACAAAAACTTAAAAAAAAATAAAAAAATAGTAAAACTTGTAAACTATCGTAATAGATTGAAATCACTTATTGAAAATCCAGTGAACAAAAATCTAAAGTTTCTTAGCACATTTTGCTCCATTAATTGTCCATGTCCTTTTTTTCTTGCCTTCTTTTTCTGGTGGTTGAATGTGTAATAATTTTCAAACCTAATACAAAGACCTCTTTAGAAAGAAAGCAACAGTTGATCATAGTCATGAATTACAAGTAACATGCATACATATGATACAAATTAACATCAGGACACTTTTGCTTTTGGCATACGGATTGCTTGTAGATGCAGCATGAAATATTCTATTGGACTTGTCTTTGACAATCACTATTTGTTTGTCTTGACTAAAACTAAGTTGTTTATCTTTCACCTCACAAAAAAAAAAGACACAAAATTGATAATGCCAACACAAACTAACTAATAAGTACTTCATAAATAATAAATAACCACATATATACAAGAGGATATTTGTGCCACTTGGAAATGGCTAAGCATTGTAATAGGGGTAGATTTAGAATTTTTTTAGTATGGATTAAAATACGTACATAATTTTTTAATTATACGAATATATTAAATTTTTTAGTCGGAGTTAATTAATTTTTTAAATTAAAATACATAAATATTTAAATAAGCCCCCATTGACACCATGCTGCATTGTACTAGCCACATAGTTGAATTATATTCATTTCAAATTTTGTTGAAAATGTGTGCATTTTAAAGTAATTTTAGGGTGAAAGATCAACTTAGACCCCCAACTATATATTTATATTTTTTAACCCCAGTGAAATACAATTCTGGATCGGTCCCAACCTAGGCGAGCAAATTATAATCCTGGATGTTACCAAAAAAAAATAAAAAAATTATAATCCTGGATCGGTCCTGACCTAGGTGGGTAGCTAACTATTGCAAGAATAATTGCTGTTTCAGGCCGGAATAGGAGAGTCTTCAATGGCAAGGGAAGCTTCGGCAGGCGCGTGCGAGGAGCACGACATGAGGGAGCAACAAAGGACGACACATCACGTGACCCATGAGCCACATCAACACCATCAACAACATCATCATCATCATTCGATTGCTACAACAGCATTCCACGTCAGCAGGCCTTCTCACCCCATATCTGCCATCATCGCTCCACCATCCCTCCATCACACGTCTGTTATTCTTGACGAGGAGGCCTTCCATGTCCCTAGAATAATGCTTCAAACCGAGCATTTTCAGGTAACATTTTCTTGAAACTTCACTAATTAGGGAGGGGAAAAAAGGAAATTCTTGTACTATATACGTCCTACATTAGCAGGAGACATATCAAATGAGTGATTTTTAAGCAGTGATGGAGTGATCACTTGAAAATAAAGGTTGGCACACTCTCAACGTGAAAAAAAAATTATATAATTAGTTATTTTCACTGTATGAGTGCAAACTCTGATCTCTCTCATTATCCGAGTGCATACCTTAACTTAGGTTCCTGACTCCATCACTGTTTATGAGTGAATATTGGTGATTTGAGTAATTATAATTAATCCTATAACTTTAGTCTCACTTGCGGATGTAAGATTCTGAGTTTAATAGTCTCGTTTGTAGATTTGAAATTCTAGACTGCATGCAAGTCTAAGGAAAGGTGCATCTTCATAGTATAAAATTAAGGGGAATTACAAAGTCAATGACTTGTGATGGTTTTTTTTATAAGTGTTAGCAAGATTGCAAACAACTAGCTATATTTCCTTTATATTTTCTAGGGTTTTTGCAGACAATGCATGATAATGTAAATGATTATGTCCAGTTTTATAGCCAATAATTATGTTGTTTGGGTCAGCAACATCAGCAGCAGCAACATCAGCAGCATCAACAACAGCAGCAACAACATCATAAGCTAGGAGGAAGGTCTGCATCTGGATTGGAGGAACTCATAATGGGGTGCACATCGACTGACATCAAAGAAGTGAGTATGAACTTATAACTTGAAGTTGAAACTTTTAATTATAATAAATTGTTATCGTATTGAGTAACTTTTGAATATAATGAGTGTGAACTTTTTGACCCTAAAATACATGACTGGATCCTGAAATTCGTTGTTTGAACTTAAAACCTTTAATAATAATAAGTTGTTACCCAATTGTTCTACACAACTTTTGAATATAGTGAATATGAACTTTTGACCCTGAAATACATGACTTGATCTTATGTATCAAAATATCAACTAAGAGGTTGGAAAAGAAAAGCTACTTAGCAAGCAGGATAAGAAAAAGAGAGGAAAGGTATATAAACTAAAGGATACTATTATTATATTCTAAAGAAAAAGATGTATAATCCTTTTCTTTTCCTCTTTATCTCTTTTTCTTTACCACATTCTTTCTTAATTATGTTTTCATGGTCTTGATTACTATCTTGATGTGAAACTACATGCAGGAAAAAAATTAGGAAATAAGATAGTACTACTCATTAACTTATTGAGCAAATTGATGGTAAATAATGCTATTTCTTCCTTCCTCTTTCGTTTGGGACCTTCGTCCTCCTTTTTTTATTTTTTATTTATTTATACAATAAAGATCAAAATTGTAATTCAAACTCAAAATTTTTTAGGATAACAAGTCATTATATAACTATTCCATCCAACTTTGGGTGTTTCATCCTCCTGTTCTCTCTCTCGGAGCGGCGGAATTATTCTTGTCCTAATTATAAAATTCCAATGTTATTTTGTTCTTTTTCTCACTTATTTCTTGCATTTTGATGACTGACAAATGCCATGGCTATTTTGTCATGTCACCAAGAAAAATGGCATACGCCACATTTCAAACATGAGTAATTTCTTCCTTTTTTTGTCATCATTATCATCATCTCTTCCTCTTCCTTTTTGGATAAAAGCCATGTTATCTCCTTGCGTTTTCTCTTTTTTTTGCTAACTATATCACTATGTTAGCCAAATAAGCATAATAAATAATATAATAATTTCATCTCTAATAACTTAAGTTTTTAAATGAGATGGTCACTTAACACTAACCACTCTTTAGAAAATAGTTGCGCTTATCTCCATCTAGCTAGTTAACTTAAGCTACCCCTAGCTTTGCTAATTCTCGAAGATTTTCTCCTCCTATACCAAAAAAACACATTTAATATTAATGAAAGGAAACATGGGAATTTGAAGATTGCTACCTGGATATAACTCTATTTTCATTACTCATTTATCACTTTCTATATGAATACTTAGTTGATATGTTAAAGTAACAAATTTTTTTATTTCTCTATTTTTTGTGCATGCCAAGTAAGCATTCACACTGAAGGTTGATAATTGGTTGATGAAAATGGATAACATCTAGCATTTCTCTGGACATTTTTATCAAAGCATTGCTATGTATAACTCTTTCAATGTTACACATTTCCTTGTATAATAATACAAATGAGAGATTTAACATTTGATATATAAATATCATACAAAGAAAGGGTAAATTAGTGAATGAGTGACATAAAACATTCTTTTTATTCAACTCTACAATTATCAATGTTAATTGTGAACCATAAGATATTAATGGCAAACGGTACTTGACAAAAGTATTAATATCATATAAAATGTGTAACTTATCAATTAGGGTAATACACTTTCTCTTTTCTCCCATTTTAAATTAAGTTGGACTCTATATTAAAAACATATGATCCAATTTAAATAAGGGTCTATCAGCTAAGAGCAATTGAAAAGGAAATAGAAAAGTAAAAAGGAAAGAAATTTTGAGAAATCAAAAACTTATTCTCATCTGTAGGTCCTCATTAATGAAGAAAAAATTGTATATAAAACAATAGCTCGTATTAGCGTATATCTAATGAGTTAGTATAACTTCTTATATTGTGCCAAACGTTTAACGCTTGATTTAGAGAGCCTCTACAGACTAATTTATTATTGTTGTTATTAGACTTTTTTTATTTATTTATAGTGGTACTAGACTAGTTTCGTTGTTAATATATTAGACTAATCTTCTTTTTTTGGTTATCAAGTTTTGAAACCAATAAATGACCTCTTAATCTCATAGTACTTCTCTATCACATTGCTTTAACATGCATTTTTTCTTTTCTTCTAGAGCTATTATTGGTGGCGACTCGTATAATGACTTTTTATCTCAGAGAGATACTATCTCCTTTTCCTTTTATTTTTTCTCTTTTATCTTTTATGTTCTTTTTTGGATGACGTGAGAATCCAGCTGGCAGAGTTTGACTACTGGATTATTTGGCGAAACTCAACTACCAACCGGTAAACTACCCCCGGGTGTAGCGGTGTGCCCCACACATGCAACAGTCAATCAAGGGCGGAACTCCAAAGTAGTAGGAAGTGTTGAACTCGTAATTTTATAGGAACGATTTAAATCCTTTACCGCTGGACCATACCCAGGGGCATCTTTTATGTTCTTTTAGCATCTCAAAATTGATTTCACAAAAAAAGGGCTTAAACGTAACAATAGATCTTCAGTTATGGTTCTTCATTCATTATAATCTACTACACAAGTTCTATAACCCTATAATGCTATTGTATGCAGGAGTCAGCCATCACGAACCAACAAGAAGCAGAATGGTTGAAGTACTCCACTTTCTGGCCCGATCCTGACAACCCGGATCATCATGGGTAGGAGCAAAATATTGAAGAGAGAAAAATATATAATAACTTCCACATACAAAAATTATTATTCTCGTGATATATCATTACTATTGAAGCCTTCCTGAAGCTCTTGCCAATAAGTGGCCATGGATCTTGTGTATAGCGGGAATTTCAGGTACTGAAACGCCTGACTAGGGTCTTTACGCTTGATGGGGCAACTGAACTAAATGTTCAACAACCTATGTTGGAAAAGCAAGAGGGTGAAGTATATAGAAAAGGAAAAAGAAAGAGAATCAAAGAGGAAAGAAAAGAACGAAGAAAGGCTGCTCTCCTCTGACAAAATGGAAGGGAAAACAAAGACCCAAAGCAGATCTAATCCTGCATGAAAATCATCACCACTATGATTACTATATCATCGTTGTGCATGGCTATTCTTGTTATTTATTAATTTTTAGTTAATTATTTGTATATTTCTTTTAATTGTTTTTTTTTTTCTTTTTTCACGTGAAAGCACAACAGAATTTGTGCAAAGTTGAACAAAAATCTTCGTCAGTTGTGTAGTGTCTAGTCACTTTTAGGATAGAATACTACTTGGAGTTCAAATTATTTCCCTTTATAGAAACTGAGATGTATTCATGAATTATAAAATATAATGATACCATACTTTCACACTGCTTTTGATAGTCTAATTAGACTATATTTTTAAGTTAGGTTGGCTAGCTTTCTTTGTAACAGATTGCTTTAAAGAGTTTCCAATGGTAAAGCATTTGTAGTCATGGAGCTTTCTAGTTTAATGGCCCCATATGGCCATATACGTGCCATGCTGATCAAGAGATCAGACAAAGTAGTTTTACCAAGTGATAACAATTTCAAGGGCTCGTTTATTTCTCTGTCTTTGAGTCACAAACGACCTACTTACATGGATATGTACGAACACTAGGAACTATATGTTGTTTTTTTTTCGTAAATAAAGATATAAATATATGGAGTAAAATAATATAATTATGAATTTATATATTCAAATAACACAGGAGGAAATTTGTTTCATTTTAGTGGTTTTGGGAGCGAGGGCATGCAAATACACTAAGAGATTAGTGTTTTTTTTGAAAATGTGAATTTTTTTAAGGTACTTATAGTTTAAAAAATTGATTTAGCCTCCACTAAATAAAAATTTTGTGTTCGACCCTCTTCGGGAGTACTGTCGAACAGAATTTAAAGATGCTTCCGCTGAATACTTAAAAAATAATAAACAGATAAAATCCTCTATATATGGTACGGTTAAAGGGCATGCACATAAGGGAAAGAGGAATATGTCTCTTTCCACATGTAATTGTAAAGAAGACTGACATGTCCGGTTCAACGTAAAAAGTTGATATTCAATTCTTTCACTTTATAGAAGATTTTGGATGCCTTTAAATTAGAAAAAAAAAGAGTTGCAGGATATGAAATGTGTAGTGCAATGAGGAATATCACAACATGGTGCTTTTTTTATGGAACAACGCCACCTCCACAGATTGCAGTGGCTAAATCTAGTTGGATGTTGTAAAGGGTGAAAATGTTGGTGCAGACTTTAACAATTCAGAAGGATTTAAATTCTCTCGTAACGTGTTTATAGTACTTTCGTGTTTGATTTTGTTTAATTGGAGATGATTATAAATCGGAGATCAACCGGTGAATAGCTTAGCTGGTTAGGATATAGAAAGTCTATATTGCATTTTTGTGTTCAAGTTTTATTGTTATCGATGCGTATATACTTGTTGTGAGTTTCATTGTTTAAAAAAGTGGATTAGTCGACTAACTAAGTACTGATATTATACTGAGAAATGTTACATATTATTCTATTTTCAAAAATTATTTATCACATCACATGTAAGTACTTAATTGACATACTAAAAGAAGATAAAAAAATAAGTAATAATATAGGAGAGGTAATAAATAGGTGATATTGATCTATTTTATAACAAAGAAGGTTCCCTGCGATACTCCACCACATGATAAGTCAAAAAGTATCATAAAAGATTTTCAAACATAATCAATTGAAATAGAGACTACAAGTTGCAAACTAAAACATAAGGGAGGATAATATCATTATGAAAAAAGTTTTGAGATACTGATGAGATTTCGAAAAGTTAGATTTCAATTTGGATGTTCGGCTGAGAAAGAAGAGTGCGTCCTATATGACACACCAAACGTCCAAATTGTTGTTTGGATTGGATTTTTTAAAAGAAAGGAAAGGAAAGGAAATGAAAGGAAAGGAAAGGATGAGAAAGGAATAAAGAATCTTTTTTCTTGTTTGGATTAGAATTTTAAAGGAGTAAAATATTATGGAGGGGTTCTAACAAATTCCTTCATTTCTTTTAATGAGAAGGATTTTGTAATCCTTTCAAATCGGAGTGTTTTGGAGGAAAATGAAAAGTTTTGCTATAAAAAATATTTTTTATCCCTACATATCTCATGATTATAAAAATAAAAAAAGTACTTAAGTAATTTTATATTTAGAATTATCTTTTTCCTTTCATTTCGTTCTCCAATCCAAAAAAAAGATCATAAAATCATTTCATTTTCTTTCCATTATAATTTTTTTTGCAATTCAAACAAGGTAATTCATTTCCTCTCATTTCCTTTATTTTTTTTTCCTTCACTATACTTTCCTTTCCATTCCTTTGGCAATCCAAACACTATGGAAGGGTTTTCCATGAAATTTATCCTATATTTGACGTAAAGCATTTTTTCACCACTCTTTTCAAATGACAAAGTATTGGAATTTGTTGATGAATATGGGCTACTACTACGAGGGAAGGCCCATAGACTATCCATGGCTTTTTGTTTTTTCTTTTGGGTGCTATCCATTGCTTGGCGCCAGCTTGGCCATGCTATGTACTTTTCCCTTTTCAACCATTTCTCTCTAGGGCCGCAAACGAATTCATCGCCGTATAGTTGATCAATGATTACTAGCGATTTCGATTTTATATAGACAAGTTACAACCTACAATCAGGAAGAATCTTTGGAGTTAGCTCACTCTCACGAGATCATGACCCTTTACTTATAGTTGCTACAGGTGAGATGATTATCATCCATTATACAGTATTTAGCTTTCATTCTTGGACCAATTAGTATGACATAATCTTTTATTTTTTATTTTGTCAATTGGAATCTTTATTGCGGAACAGAAACAAAAAACAAAATCAAGTTAAATATCACAATCGAGTGAGAGTTCGTATGACCTAACAGTCAAACACTTAGAAGTAGTTCATGTGAATTTAGAAGTTAAAATTAACGTATTTGACTAATTCCTGAAAGAAATTTTACTTAAAATTAAAACTAAAAGGCTAAAAAATAAAAAAGCTACAAATTAAAACTTTTCGAAAAAAACTTCCGCACAGTTATTTTTATATAATGCAAGAATCTATTTTTTTTTTATTTTCCACAAATATCATTTCATATTTTTAAAAATTCAATATTACTATATATATATATATATATATTCTTTTTTCCTTAAAAATTCTTTCACCAAATATTTTAACAATATTTCTAACACAACAAGGCCAAACAGTTCATAATTTTTATTCAATAACACTTCTAACTAAAACTCTATTGCTGTAAAAACACTTATAACTAAAGTTCTATTACTGTAGAGATACTTATAACCAAAGTTCTACAACTAAAAACTCAACAACTAAAATTTCACGATTAGACTAAACAGAACCTAAGTCATCCAAATTTGGCAAAATGCTTGATAACCAATGTATAGACAAACTATTAACACGACTAGATCTAGCAATAAAGTCCCCCCCCCCCCCTACCCCTATTAGCTGATCGTTGAACACAAGGCAAGGCAGCAAGGAGTTGGCGAACATCTTTTACAACAATAACCTGATAAACTTCCTTGGCATCTAATTGATGCTGAGCAATAAGTGGTTTTTCATTGCTCAGTTTAGCCAATTGATGCTGAGCAAAATAGGGGGAGAAATGCATCTCTTTAAAATGCAAGCGACAAAGAGTTAACCTATTAATAACAATTTCACTACATACAGATAGCAAATGGCTCTTGCACATACATATATACATACACACACATGAATGGCAAAGCCATTACTAGACTATTGCTATATTAGGGCTCTTCAGCTGCCTTTTTCATTTGAATTATATTCATCGACTTACTTTCTTAGACACAAGACTCTACAAGCATGCCTTTTCCATCTTCTAGTTTATTTCATATGCTCTGCTGTACGAAGCAGTGTGAATTAGCAAGCACGAGCGTCTGCCAGCTGCCTAATTGCATGTCCTGTGCCACCTGTAACTCTTAAAGATGAAAAGAGGCATGACAACCTTGCTATCATGGGATTTGGCCTCGCCTTTCTGGGTACAAGCGCATACTCTTTAGTGGAATCATCATCAGAAGAGCTACGATACCCTTCTAGATCTGCCTTGGTAATTAACACGACATCTCCAGAATGAGACAGTCGAGAGGAAGCCGCTCGCCACTGCTTAAATTCCTGAACAGCCTGCATAACAGAGGCAGGAAGAACATGACAAAGGAAGAGATCAGAATTCTCGGACATCTAACACCTTTCTTCAACACATAGACGCTCATGTAGGAAAGAAAAATGTTGAAGAACACAATCATTCGAAACTCTTATGAACAAGATATATTACCCTCCACTGAGAAGGAGCCAATAACACTCTAGGTCTTACAGAACGAACATATTCCAATGCAGCAGCAGGAGTCATGTGTTTATACTCCACCTGCAAATCATCCAAATTTTTCTTTAACTTAGGAAAAACTCTTCAATCAATCCAAACTAAGGTCAGTCTCTCACATATTATTAGGACCAACCATGTGAGACACTGATGGATCAATCTAGACTCACCCAAGATTTTTCCATAACTCACATACAGAAATTGCTTTTCAAGCAGACAAAAGAAGAGTACCAGATAGCAAAGTACGATTGTTGTGCTCCTTCCCCTGCCAGCTTTGCAGTGCACATATGTAGTTTGACAAGTGGATGCATTCTCTGTAACCAAAAAGAAAATTTTATAAGCAGCAAAATAAATAAACATATGGTACAACTACAACCATACCGAATCACAAAGTTATTCATGAAAAACGATCTTACTGTGAATAAAATCAACTGCTCGGTCGATATCAACAAAAGAAGGGGCGAAAAGATAGTCTCTAGTTGGAATAACCAGATGGTCTATACCATAAGCCTGAAATCAAAAGAAAAGAGTGAGGTAAATCTACAAGCGAAGAGCAATAGGAGAAGAATTTATAGTGAAGCATGGGTAAAATTTTATTTCAAATAGAAACAGAGACATAAGCCCTCATTGTCCATGTTAGCTGTTCAAACAGCTTCAGAGGAAAACTTTTCGAATAAACCACATGACTTTTTCCATTGATTTAATACCAAAGCAAACATTGAGAAAACAGAATCTACAACACTTCATAAAGAGTTATTGAATCATGCAATGATAAGTCAAAACTCAGCACATCTTAATAAATTTTATCATCTTGAACGGGAAAACCTTAATACTATCTTGACTACACAAACTTGAAAATTACTTTTGCACCACTTGTAAAAGAGAAAAAAGCTTTCCAAGCCACATACTACGAAACCATTACTAAGTCAATCTTAGCCCCCAGGCAATAAGGCAATGGCCTTACATCTTATCATTTATATCCCAAGTGAAGGCAAACTTGAGGCCAATATTTATTAAGCCGTGACGTGAAAACCCAGAATCACCATGCGGAGAAGACACAATTTTACTTCAGATACGAAAAAAGATCAGATCAATGTTCACAAATATGTCTATGAACAAACATCATTACTATGCATCTCATGAAATTGTTCATATTCAACTTCAGCTTGATCAACCCACGAAGGAATTACTCACACGATATAATGATGACGGGACCAAAGTCTCATAGGATTCATTTAGAGTGATAACACCACCGACACCAAGCTTCTTCAAACGAGGAACATCCTTCGGAAATGGAACAGCTCCCAGCAGGAGAAACTAACAATCACCAAGTCAAAAAGAGAAAAACACCAACAAACATCATTCATTACTTTCCATTTCAGTTGACCGGGAATGTGAATAAGAGTGGAAATGAAAACACAAGGCGCTTATAAATCGCTTACACATGTTAATAAACATGTCATACAAAACATTAGGCATTAAATGCAAAAAAAACAATTTACAGCTATGCTAAATGGTGGCAATATCCATAAAAGGGATTTTAAACAAGCACGATAACACTCCTTTGCCACAGTTTCTTCTTCTCATTATACAAATTACAATCATTCTTGCACGAAAACTACAACAGATTTGAATTTCATAATTTTCAATTTTTTCACAATTAACATCACAAATAGTTGAGGAAAACAAAGTCAACCCACTACTCTGCAGGATCTAACACAAAATCATCTACCAAAAGAGAAAACCACACAAAAACACAAACCACGATTTTCAAGTATACCCAAATAACGATATTACTATAGCAAAACATCAAAAATTAATCTGAGCCCATTCATCGCAATTCGATCTGATCACATGGGTTCAAGTCCTTTTCTCGAATCCCTCACTAAGTATTCAACAAGCGAGCATGTAATTGACATATATAACAATACCTGGTCGATTTGATCCCACCAACGGAACTGGGGTTCGATTTTGTTGCGGAGAACGTTGTAGAGAAGGGTCGGGTAGAAGAGAATCCGAGCACCCGCTCCGACTAAAACCCTCTTAGCATCGACCCGAACCATCATCATCAGCCTTTTCTCCTTACTACTACTACTACTACTATTATCACTAGTAATAGCATAATAATAATTACTGCTATTCATATCATTATTATTCTCCTCGTCACTTTCGTCCAATTCCGCGATCTTCATCTTCTCCAGAAGCGTGAAAAAATTATTGATTTTTTTTTTTTTTGGTAGAAAATTAAGGGAGAAAATGATTTGACGATGAATTGCGTGATCGGGTGGCAGTGGGTGTAATTATTTAGTGAAAAATGGACAAAAGGAAATGATGAGAGACGAGTTGGAGTGGGTGTGGTGGGTTGAAGAGATGAGAGAGAAAGTAGGGCGAGGGTACGGAATTGAGGATTTTTTGTCTTCTTGTGGTGGGCTAAGTTGGTAATAAAACGAAATAAGAAGGGGGATTTTTTTTTTTCTTTTGTTCTGATCGAGAAAGAAATACTGCACACAACCGGATACTACATAGAAGTAAAAATCATCTCAAAGCTACAAATGACTTTGTTATAGATCCGTAGTAACCCCTTAATATTGCTTAAGGATCGCAAGAGGATCGAAAACTAGTTTTTAACTTCGTGTTTGATTGTACGTTTAAATAATTAAATACGTTTATAGATAGAATACAGTAATAAGTAAATTCATCACAGTGATATGTCAAATTTAGACAGTAAAACAAATAGAAAGACAGTAAATAAAGTACACATAGTATTTTAACATGAAAAACCCAGCTAAGAAAAAATCACGTGACCAATCCCTGGTCAAAATACGCAATCTACTAGATATTTTCACTGTTACAACAGTTAATGGACTTATGTGATTGACAACTCCCTTTTAACCCTCACCGCCTAGACCATCTAACCCACCTAAGAATTTACAACCTAGCGAGATCCTTTCAACTTAACGTATTTTCCCGAATACTCACCTCCTTCTCCCGAGGGATATTTAATATGATAAATGAATAAAGTGTTTTACACACAAAACATGTTCAACGCAATTACAGTTCCTGAATAAACTCTCACCACATTGTTTCCCTTGACAGACTTGATAAACTCATAGCATCCCTTACAAGATCTAGACTTTGTTCTCCGTTGTCTATCCCTCTTGATTCTTGTGCGCTGCTCAGTATATATAGGTGAAAGTGCTGCAATTCTTGGTCTCCAAGCAATCGTGAGCATTAATGACCTTTGTAGGAGTTTTTACTCAAATCGATCTCCAAAGATTTACTCAATCAAAGATTTGCTTAATCAAGATCTTCATTGCCTTATCAAAATCCTCATCAGCATCGCCTCATAATTATCTTTGCAATAAATTGATAGCTTTCCATATAAGCGAAATCCTGCACAAACTTTTGCCAAAAATAAAGACAATTGAGATAATGAAAATGACCCCTAATTTTGGGCTAAATTGGAGGCGGCTAACAAGCTTCCCTTTTGGCTTTGTTTTTGGCAAAACCATTCTAAGGACCTGCAATACCTGCAACTGTAAGAATGAAATTACAGACTAAGAAATTTAGGATCTGTTTGAACAAACCACAGTAGACAAATAGTAAACAATAATTTTTTAAACCAACCAACCCAAACAAATAGTAAACAATAATTTCTTAAACCAACCAACCCAAACAAAACAAACTAACTTCACTCAGATAACTGCACACAAATTCAACAATCATACCAATTGTATCTGTCAAACGAAAACATAATTTTTCCCCATTTTTGCCACAAACCAAGGCCAAAGGCTAAACAGATCTATCACAGTACTCAATCATGAGACATATGTCATGTCGAAGTTCATGCACACAAAGTGTGAACAACCTATAGGGCGTGTGAAACCCCACTTTTCTATCTCATCTCGATTTGCGTGCTTTACCTCATTTTGCGTGAATTGACCTGTTTATGTGCTATATGACTTAGAATGTGTTAAATATGTGATTAATACTCCTAATACATGCTAGTGTGCATTCATGAAATTTTCATCAAAAACGGAATTAGAAATTTTATCGTCAGTTTTGGTAAATAGTATTTTTGAACACCTGTCCACTAAAATTGTTACAGGAGTATTTTAAATGTTTTAAAACCTAGTCATCGGGTATTAATAGAACCGTGTTTGATTAAAACGGATTTAGAATCAGTTTTGGAATTTTAAAGATTTTTACACATTCTTTCACAAGAAAACGAGTTTTAAGCCGACTCGAGTGAAATTATTTAAATGTAAAACTCTTTGTCACCTAAAATATATTGTCTAGAATTAATTTAGTTGTAAATTTAATAGTTGAGCAAGAAATAGTCATTAAATGAATTAAAAGACTAAAAATTAACTTTGACTTTCTTTTAATTTATTTGACCTTAGCTTATTTATGCATCAACACCTACTAAAACAACACAAAACACATTCAAAGCACACACAAGGTGGCCGAACTTCATAGCTTTTCTTGAGAGCATTTTCAACATTTTTTCAAAGCAAATTTTCATAGAAAAACCTAGTTTTTGTCCGTAGATTTTCGTGCCGAGTTGAATTTCGCTTGTTGGGCATGCATTGCACGCATATCTAGGCTTATATCGCATCAAAGGTGAGAGAAAAATTCTAGATCTCAAAAGTCATATTTTATGTTTTTGCTTATAATTGCATTTTGAACCGTTAGAATGTTAATTTGAAGTTATATTATTGCTCAGTGCATGCTAAGGATCGTTTATGTGTATTACTATGAGATTTGAACCATTGTAGCGAAATTATTTATTTTCGGGTATTTAAAGTTGATAGATTAGTCATTTAATGAATAACTTGAGTTGTTATAGTTGAAATCGATTGTCGTCAATTTCTAAAAGTTTGTTAATTACGTGAAAACGCTGTTATAATGCTGAATTTTTTATTACGATGTTTGTGTGAAAATCCAAAAATTTCAGCCTAGGTGCATTGAGGTTTTAGGGTTGTTGGGCTTGATTTTGATGTGTCTTTGTTGGTTTCTGAGATGGCTAATATAATTGACTGAATGTGTGAGTGTTAGAAACTGATTTGGGGTTGTTTAGATTAGTAGAATGTAAGATATGATTGTTTGAAGTTTAGGTTGTCTTTCTTTAAATTGTTGAATTGAGCTTTTAGATGACTGGGTGGTGTTTGAGTGATTGAATTGTGAATTATTAATGGTTAGATTAGGGTTTGATTGTGTGTTTAATGCATGTTGAGTTGGATGACCTACTTTGTCATCTAACTTAATTGTTTCATGATTATATAGTTGTTGATTGTTAAATGTTGTTTAATTGATTGTTAAAATATGGATTAATTGATTATTGATTGTTGTTACAAAACTGTGGGTAGCGCGCTCGGGGTTAATCCGGGGAGTTACATTGTTAATTGAATGATGATTATTGACTACGGGAATCGGGCACTTTCGTTGCTGATCTCTCGGAATATTGATTGATTATTGAGTATGGGAATCGGACACTTTCGTTGCTGATCTCTTGGAATATTGATGATTATTGGTTATGGGAATCGGGCACTTTCGTTGCTGATCTCTCGGAATATTGATGATTATTGATTATGGGAATCGGGCACTTTCGTTGCTGATCTCTCGGATTATTGATTGATTATTGATTATGGGAATCGGGCACTTTCGTTGCTAATCTCTCAGTTTATTTATGTTGAGTCTCATTGTTGTGAGCTTTGATGATGTTGTGTTACCTTGGGAGGCATCCTGGGCTGCGGGCACAGTTATCATGGCTACTCCCTATCTCGCATGGGTAGAGAGGCCATGGGGTGTGGGTCTAGGTCAAGGTACCTAAGGATTGTGTCATTGAGTTTGGAGGAGTTGTTGAGCATAAAATTGGTGTATGGAGCTTCATCAGTAAATGTATCGTATCCTTATTGTGTGTTTACAATTATTACTATTGTTGCATTTATAATAATTACTGATATTCATTGTGTATTTACTGCTCAAAGGATGATTTTCAATGAGTATAGTAAATACTGTTAGAGATCTATCAGATCCTCACTGGGCTTGTTTTATATAAGCTCACTCTCAATTATTGCATGCATGCATGTGTTACTGAGCTTGACTACGGGTACGTGCCTCTTGATGAGGAAAATGTGCCTATCGTGGATGAGTCTTATGTGTAGGAGTCTTTGCCATGAGATTGTTTGTAGTTGATGTATTATGATGTATTATAAACCTACTTTAACTTAAAGACTTATGTATGATAGTTTAGTAGTTTTTCTTTTGATCATGTTTAGATTACTAAATTGGTTTATAATCTATTTTGAAATGTATGTATAGCCTATGTATTATGTTGGAACGGAGGCGCGTAACTATGAAAGAGTTGATGAAAGAATGTTTAATGTATGAAGTGGTTGTGTTGTATGTTGTTAATTTGATTGTGGAATTGGTTGGTAATTTATGGAGGTTGATGCATGCTGTTCTTAAGGGTTGGTTTAGAGACCTGATGTTCATGTTACTGTCGTTATACTGCTGAAATTTCGTTGCGTCCTGACTGATCGTAGGAGGGGTTGAGTTGGGGTGTGACAGGGCGCCACAAGAAGATCTGATACAAGGACATAACATTTATTACTCATGAGCTTTAACACATATGAACAGTGCATGTGTGTGAACTGTGATTGAGCTTTGCCGTACAGTGGACAACGGAATCAAGTGACAGATCAGCTGTAACAGTTGTTCAAACTACCCGCTCGACTAATCAGCTTACTGTATACCTTGTTTGTCTTAGTAGCTTTCACTCTTGTGCATTTCTATGTAGCCCAAGCTAGCTTTTTCCAGGTTGGCTTAGTATTATTGACCTTAAAATTTGCACAATACAGTGGTTATCTGAAACAGTTCAGATCTAAATGCAAGGTCTTTGTTTTCATTTTTTTCCAGAAATTTTTATACTGATTAGTGTCCGGGAATGGAAATACTCCAAAGTCTCAAGCTTAATACAGCTGATCAGCACTAGGACTTCGTTGTATGCAAAGTAGCAGCAAGTTTGCTCACAGTGGTGCAGAAGAGATTCCTATACCATACAGTTAGAATATAGTGTAAGTAATACTATATCAATGCAGTCCCACTGTGTTTTCCTGTGATTGTCACAGTCAGAGTGTGCAAATGCCTAAGGCTTTGCACATCGTCTCAAACCTCACTGCATTGAATGCCTTGGTAAAAATGTTTGTCAGTTGATTCTCTGTCACATGTTCAAATACAACTTGTTTTGTATCCACTAATTCCCGTATGAAATGGTGTCTAATATCAATACGTTTGGTACGGGAGTGTTGAACAGGATTTTTCAAAATATTGATAGCACTCGTATTATCACAGTAAACAGTAAGTGATTGATTACCAAAATCATAGTCTGCAAGCATCTGCTTCATCCACAGTAGTTGCGTACAATAACTCTCAGCTGCTATGTACTCTGCCTCAGCTGTGCTTAAGGATATAGAAGCCTGTTTCTTACTGTACCATGACACGAGATTGTTGCCAACGTAAAAACAACCTCATGTGGTGCTTTTCCGATCATCGAAATTCCCTGCCCAATCAGAGTCACTGTAGCCAGCCAAATTAGTGTTAGTATCCACAGTATACCAAATGCCTAGACTAGCAGTGCCCGACACATATTTGACAATGCGTTTTACTGCTTTGAGATGAGATTCCCTCGGGTCTGACTGGTAACATGCACACACACCAACATTGAAGCAAATATCAGGACGACTTACAGTTAAGTACAAGAGACTGCCAATTATGCTACTATACAGTGTCGGATCAATAGCTTTTTCATTCTCCCCCTTGTCCAACTTGGTGGTAGTATTGATAGGAGTTCGAACTATTTTGGTATTGACCATCCCAAACCTCTTGACCAAGTTGCGTGCATACTTTTCTTGTGAAATAAATATTTCATCGTGACACTGTTTGACCTGCAAACCAAGAAAGTACGTCAGTTCACCTTCCATACTCATTTCAAATTCATGTTTCATTTGTTCGACAAAATCATCAACTATGTTTTTAGAAGTAGAGCCGAACACAATATCATCCACATAGATCTGAGCTATCAACAGTCCTATGTTGAAATGTTTCACAAACAGTGTTTTGTCTACTCCCCCTCGAGCATAGCCCTTGTCCAGCAGAAACTTTGTGAGTCTCTCATACCAAGCACGAGGTGCTTGTTTGAGGCCATATAGTCCTTTCTTCAGTCTGTACACATATGTAGGGTAATGTGGATCGACCAATCCTTTGGGCTGCTCTACATATGTTTTTTCTTGTAAAATGCCATTGAGAAAGGCACTTTTCACATCCATCTGAAACAGTTTGAAGTACAAAACACAAGCAATTACAAGCAACAGTCTTATTGACTCCATCCTAGCTACAGGTGCAAATGTTTCATCAAAGTCAATTCCCTCAATTTGAGTATATCCCTGTGTAACTAATGTAGCTTTATTGCGAGTGATTAAGCCATTTTCATCAGTTTTGTTTTTGAAAATCCACTTGGTGCCTATGATATTAACATCTTTTGGTCTAGGAACTAAAGTCCAGACGTCATTACTCGCAAACTGACTAAGCTCATCTTGTATTGCGCTAATCCAGTTATTATTCTCTAGAGCTTTATTTACTGTTTTAGGTTCAAACTGAGAGATAAAACACGCATACTTGGCATACTGTTGGTAGTCAATTGTACGCTTATCTCGTGTCTTGATACCTTGGTCCAGTGAGCCAATAACATCATTCAATAAGTGGTCCCTTTGAACTTGCCTAGATGGTCCTTTCTGATCCAGATTCATCACAATGTCCTTCATGAACTGTTCCTGCTCATCTGTCTCTGAGGATTTCATGTCAAAAGAATCCTCAGTAGGTAACAAGACCGTCACTGTTTCTTCCGCTGCTGTCACAGTGAGTTGCGTCTCTGGATCTGCTGCAGTCCTATCTTTTCTGCTGAACTGGTCAGGCTACTTGCTATCCTCTGAGAGATCTGCCATATTCTCCTCAGAAGCATTTGTACTTCTTTCTGCTTTTTCCATATCTGGTTTTAGTGCATTTTCAGTTTCTATCGGTATTCCCCTGCCTTCATCTGCTTGAGCAGCTACTGTGCTTGGTAGTATTTCCTCTTCACTGTCAACATCTATCATTCCTACAGTGTCATCAACGACTACATTTGCAGATTCCATGACCATTAGTGTTCGAAGATTAAAAACTCGATATGCACGACTATTCAAGGCATAGCGCAAGAACAGTGCTTTGTCGCTCTTGGTATCGAAATTCCTCCGATTATCTCGATCATTAAGAACATAACAAATACTGCCAAATACATGAAAGTATTTCACAGTAGGCTTTTTACCTTTCCACAGTTCGTAAGGTGCCTTATCAGTACCTGAACGTGGATACACCCTGTTGATGGTATAACACGCAGTGTTGATGGCTTCTTTCTAGAACTTCCTAGGTGTGTTTCTTCCAGTCATTATAGCTCGTGCCATCTCCTGCAACATCCTGTTACGTCTTTCCATAACACCATTTTGTTGTGGTGTTTTGGAAGCAGAAAACTCGTGAGAGATGCCATGATCGAATTCCTTACCGTGATCACTCCTGATTCGAACGACCTTTTCATTACCTTTTTCAGTGGTGATTCGCAAACACAGTTTCTGAAAGGCTTGAAAGGTTTTGGATTTTTCTCGTAAAAAGTCCACCCATACATATCTGGAAAAATCATCAACATACACAAAGATATATTTCTTACCTTCTAAGCTCTTGGTTTGAATTGGACGCATGAGATCCATGTATAACAGTTCTAGAACTCTGTTTGTGGCCAATTGTTGTGATTTATTATGCGGTGCTCGAATATGCTTTCCCAATTGGCATGGACCGCACACGTCTTCCTTCTTCCCTGATAAACCAGGTATTCCTTTAACAATTCCTGCATTAGCAATCTTAGTTAGCATTTCAAAATTAAGATGACCTAATTTCTGATGCCATAGTTCAGTGGTTTGTAGTGCACTGTTCAAACACATCATAGCCCAGTTGAGCGGAACTGGTAGGATGTAACAGTTATCAAAGATCGTCTCCCTACAAGAACACAGTTACTATTACTGTTCATTACTCTGTAACCTTCCTTAGTGAAGTGAACAAACAAGTTTTGGTCACAAAGTTGACTGATGCTGATCAAGTTGGCCCTAAGACCATCAACATGGAGTACATCCTGCAGTTTTGGAAATCCTTTAATAGTCACTGTACTGCGACCAACTATCCTTCCAGAGATACCATCCCTAAAAATAACCTGTCATCCATGGAATTCATGGCAGTCTGTGAAGATACTGTGATCACCTGTCATGTGTCTCGAGCAGCCACTGTCCAAATACCACGAGTTAGTAGCACCAGCTTTTAAGGAAGTATAAATAACAAGACATGTGTGATCGTTCTTAGATACCCATATTTTTCTCACCTTTTGTTGTGCTTTTGGGGTACACCTCTGATATGGAAAAAGATAAGCAAACATACCTGTTTCTCACATGAGACGAAAACAGTGGGGTCGAATATGACCAGCCTCGCCACAGTAGTGACAGATTGGTACGAACCTGCTTTTGGTTTTCTTCTTTAATATCACTGTGGGTGCTTGTGAGAGGACTGTTTGTGAAGGTTCTGAGACTTTGACAAACACTATGTTATAACCGGAACTCGATCCTTGATACCCAAGACCAATACGATCTCTACTTGGTTTCTAGATTGAAAGAACATGATCAAGTTTTTGCTTCCCTGAGTTCATCATGCGAACACCTCGCTATAACTGCTGTAATTCTCCCTGTAGATCCAATAGTTTCTGATTTTTTTCTTCTAATTGTTGGAGGAGGGTTTCATTTTGCTTCTCAAGATCATCAATTTTCGCACTCTGTTCTTGATTAGAATTCACCAATTCTTCATTTTTTTTGTAAACCACAGCTCATTTTCCAAACATTAGTTCATAAGTTTCCAGGAGTTGTTCATTGCTTATGAGTTCTTCTGTTTTCAAGTCATCATTTTCGGTGTCCTTACCATTAGTCACAGTGACCTCGGATTTGGACACAATACGACCATTCTGAACAACAGTGAGAGCAACATAATCTCCTGTACCGTCATCATTTGGTACATCTTCTTCTTCTGGCTCCTCATCACTCTATGTGGCATTAAAAACCTTATTTTTCTTTTTTAGTGAATTTGTACATTCTGTTTGAATGTGCCCAAATCCCTCACATTCTCTGCACTGTATACCTTTCTTTTTCTTTTCTCCAGAGATATTCGTGTTTGGCCTGTTATCAGTTTCTCGGGGTGTTTCAACATTACTCTTTTTGCCAGGGTTGTCACTGTTGTGCCTGCTAAAATTCTGTCTACCGTTATTCCCTTGCATAGAGAACTTCTTCTGTTTTTGCCATTTTCTAACAGCTCTAGCATATTTTTTTGTCAACAGTGCCAATGCTTCCAAGCCATCATCACCGCCATTCAGTTCATTAGATAGTTCAGCCTGAAGTGCAAGTGTTTTCTCCTTCTTTTGCTGTTTAAATTTCAGTTCATATATTTTTAATGAACTGATAAGCGCATCAACCTGCATAGTGTAAGGATCCTTTGCTTCTTTAATCGCATCTACTTTTGATGCAAATCTTGTTGGCAGAGACCGTAGGATCTTCCTTACTAATTTTGCTTCAGAGTACCGTTCTCCGAGAGTGAAGGCTTCATTGGTTATGTCACGTAGTCGTGCATAAAATTCTGACACTGTCTTATCCTCATGCATTTTTAGATCCTCAAACTTCGTGGTTAGATACTGTAATTTGAATCTTTTCATAGCTTCTGTACCTTCAAATGCTGTTTGCAACACATCCTATGCTTCCTTTGTTGTTTCACAGTTCAAAATTAGTTTGAACTGGTTGATGTCTACTGCATTAAATATTGCATTTAATGCTTTGGAATTGCAATTCGCCAAGTGTTCTTCAGCATTAGTCCACTGGTCTTCAGGTTTGAAAACTGTAATGGTCTTGACCACAGTAGTAGAACTATCGCCAGTCACTTCAGATGATGCTCCTTGTTTGCTAGTTCCTTCAGTTTGTGGTAGTGTAGTCTCAACAGTGGGCGCAGTCCACCCATTAACCACAGACCTCCAAGCACCTTCATCAATCGCCTTGATATAAGCACGCATCATAGCTTTCCAATAATTGTAGTTGGAGCCATCAAGTAGTGGCGGCTTGTTGATTGACCCTCCATTACGTATGTTATCCATTCCTGCAAAATAGCTAGAAACCTCCCGGATCTAAACTGAGTTAATGATTCAGTTTCTAGCTCTTGATACCACTTGAAAACTAGTTTCCAGCTTCATGTTCAATTGTGCATTTAAACAACTAAACACGGTTGCAGATAGAACACAGTAATAAGTGAATCCACCACAGTGAAACGCCAAATTTAGACAGTGAAACAAATGGAATGACAGTAAGTCAAGTACACACAATATTTAACCTTGAAAAACCCAACTGGGAAAAAACCATGTAAGCAATCCCTGGTCAAAATAGGCAATCCACTAGATGTTTTCACGGTTACAACAATCAATGGACTTATGTGATTGACAATTCCCTTGTAACCCTCACCGCCTAGACCATCTAACCCACCTAAGAATTTACAACCTAGCGAGATCCCCTCGACTTAGCGTATTATCCCGAATACTCACCTCCTTCTCCCAAAGGATGTCTAATAAGATAAATGAATAAAGTGTTTTACACACAAAACATGTTCAGTGCAATTACAGTTCCTAAACAAATTCTCACCACAGTGTTTCCCCTGACAAACTCGATAAACTCATAGCAGCCCTTGCAAGATCTAGACTTTGCTCTCCGTTGTCTATCCCTCTTGATTCTTGTGCGCTGCTCAGTATATATAGGTGAGAGTGCTGCAATTCTTGTTCTCCAAGCAATCGTGAGTATTAATGACCTTTGTAGGAGTCTTTACCCAAGTTAATCTCCAAAGATTTGCTCAATCAAAGATTTGCTTAATCAATATCTTCCTTGTCTTATCAAAATCCTCATCAGAATCGCCGCATAATTATCTTTGTAGTAAATTGATAGCTTTCCATATAAGTGAAATCCCGCACAAACTTTTGCCAAAAATAAAAAAAATTAAGATAATGAAAATGGCCCCTAATTTTGGCCTAAATTGGAGGCGGCTAACTAGGATATTGATAGAGAATGATCAATGATAGGTTCTAATCGGTTCATGTTTATCGAGAAATGAATTAATATACGAATTGACTTGTCAACTATGTTTTGCAACTACTAATTGCCTTTCACACTGTGGAATTACTATATCAACCTCTATAGGTAATTTTAAAGAATGATATAGATGGTGAAACCAATACTTAAATGGTTACTTTGTAAAACGACTCTTGCCTCTCTAAGCACTTTGAGGTGTTACGACCAATTCAACAACTGTAGTACTAAATAAGTTAAGAATTTGATCTCAAACACAATTAAAGAGATTCAAACTCACACTTATTAATATAATCTCTTATAATGTGTTACTATCTGAGTTATTCTTTAAAAATAAGAGGGTGTTTAAATATTATGCAATAAAAAAAAGGGATACATGAGTTTAAGAGTTTAGTATGATTTTGACAAAGATGAGAACAACTTATAATTACAGCATGACAAAAAGATAATGATGATCATTTTCGGAATAATACCATCGTTTGTTGTCGCCAGAATGCATGGTTCATGATCAAGATTTCAGAATTGCATGCTTCATGACTAGTGAAAGTAAAAGAAATAGATAAGAATATTTATTATAGAAGATTATTACATGAGAAAATGAATACTTTTTCTCTTTATCTTGGTATTAGAATAAGTTGGTATCCTATAAAATAATTAAATCAAATTAAATTAAAATAAGTATCTTTCTACCTAGCTTCTACATATATGAAATGGAACCCCTCAGATTGTTTGGAAGTCCATTTTAGCCCCCTTATTTGTAATAAAGTATATAATGGTTGTTTACTTTTTTTCAACAAGCATGTGAGGTCAGCAGAACAACCTTGCATCTTCTTGTTCTATGCGCCCCTCAACACAACACAATTTTCTCGTATCATGTCATGTCTAATTTATAAATCTAAACTCTAATACTATATTAATAATAAAAAAGAAAAAACAAAAATATATGCAGAAGATAATTAGAAACTACCACCAATGGTGACTTTAAAAAAGATGAAGATATAATAACTAAATCATGAATTCTTCCAATTATCACTTTGATGACGATATTATTTCAGTTTAAGAGTCTCTATCACCATAATCTGATGTTCAAAATGAAATTACTATTAAATATGGGTATAACTTATAAGAAGGTATCCTCTAATTGAAGTTAGTGAATATTTTATATGCTCTTTTTTTCTTTATATAGTCCAAGTTAGCCTATCAATGACAAAAAATAAAAAAATAAAAAAATTATATAGTCCAAGTGGACATAGGAGAATCAAAAAATTATCCTCCACAAATCACATAGGAAGCGTAAACGAGTTGATATCGTGGAGATGAAAGAGTTAAAAAAATAAAAAATACTCAAAGTAGGATGAGTCATATTCTTTCCTTGGACTTTCCTTAGACAAGATCAGAAATAAAAGACACTTATATTATTATAAATCTAGAAGACGATTCTCCATCTTTATCTTTCTCCATAATATTACTAAGAGTCGCCTCTGGTAGTCAAACAAGATTGTGGCTGCCGATGGACATTGTGAGTCCGAAGTTGACAAATCAGTTCCCACACTTGTTGGCTTCTCTATACACATGAGTAATGACATAAGTTCAGCGGTCTGACAGTAGCTTTTTACACTCTTCAATAGCTGGCATAAGTGGACTGCAAGGAGGCATTGGCCCTTGAACAAGCAAGTACACCACTCTAGAATCTGTCTCGATTATAAGTATATACACACACAGTCTGTGAGCATGTTGTAAGCCTTCTACAAATGTAGTGATTTCTGCCAATGTGTTTGTGGTAAAGCCAAGATTAACCACATACCCAAACTGCCACGAACCCTCACAGTCCTTGAAAATGCCTTTTGCAGCGGCTAAACTGGGATTTCCTTTTGAGTATCCATCCACATTAAACTTCCACCCCACATTTGGTTTTTTCCAACTTATAAAAGACAAGCTCCGGATAAGTCATATTCTACTAAGTAAAATAATTTACAATATCTAATACTATGTGATCCTTTTTTTTTTTTTTTTTTGGGAAATACTATGTGATCCACTTCTCTAACATGTTTACATATGATCTAACGTATTAATTTTCTCAAGCTAAAAGGGTTTAATATTTCTATGTTTTTTTTCATTATTTTGCCTTTCCTGAAGTCAAAGTTTAGGGTTGATTGTGTCAAAATATTATCCAATTGCTTTCAATTCTCTAAACCATCGAGGTTCTAAAAATTGAATTAGTAATCTTCTACGAAGAGGCATTATTGTGAGTAATGCTTTATTTCATCATTCACATTTTTTTGTATAATACAATTTTTATCTATATACGAAATATTTGACATTTAAAAATTCTAACTATATGAAGGAACTAATCGATTATAACCACCGGCTACATTCTAGTTATATAAAACTTTTATCAAATACATAAAAAATTTATCGTTTAATACGTGAATCCTTACTATAAAAAATAAAAATAAAAAAGTGTAAGGGTGATATATAGCTATATTTTTTTTCCACGCTCATAAGTACAGCGTCACTTGTCATTAACCCCCTTTAAGTCAGCCACCAATATTATTCTCAGAATCCAAATCTTAAAGTTGAGGAATTCCATAGGAGGTAAGGAAAAGATCATTTCACTTTGATGGAGGAATCTGATACTCAAATCCATCTTTTCGAGATCCTATTCTGTATTTGACAAAAAACAAGAAGATCCTATTCTGCATACATGATGCTGCCAGAGATATTCAAGCATTACAACATGTGTTTATTTCAATGCTTTCTAGAATGTAATAGGATATGAAAGTGATTATACTTGTACGAAAACATATTCTTAAGTCTACAATGAATGTATAGGTTATGGATTTAGAGTTTTGGATTTGAAGCGTGATATGATGGTCTTAGAGCAAAAGTTAGCTGGAAGTGCATTACCAAATGTTGTGCAGGTCAAAGTGATACACTGGAGTATGGTTCACTTTTTGAATCCTTACGAATTACTTTTAAAATCTTGCACCTTTCTGATTGATCTTTGAATGAGAATTGTGTTTGTGTCACCTGAGGATGTCAAATCCTCAATTAGTGGTGATCGTGTAATGAGAGTGATTTATAAATAATATCATAAACTTAATAATAATTTAGATTAATTATTTTAGACCTATTTAATATTTGCCCAACGTAATTATTATCAAACCTATAACATCTTGTTTGTCGATATATGGTTCCGGATGTAAGACTTGACATATATAATAAGATCTTATGCACAAAATATCCAGCTTTACTTGATTGGCATGCCATAACGAAAATCTTAAATGGTCTTGGAAAATGATGGTCAAGTGACATTATTTCATTGAAGAAAGTAATGTATATAAAACTTGATTTGAAACTGTTGTATGTTCTTAAAAGTTGCAATTAAAATTATGTGATTTTCACCTTTGTGAATTTATAACTTAGATCACATAAGTTTTATCTTCGTAATTCTTTTTTTGATAGGCACTAACAACCTTCATAATCCCTTTTTTGGTAGACATTAACAATCTTTTGGGCTCAAAAGATATAGACGGCCGGAAGAGGAGGGAGAGATAACTAATGGTGGGACTGTGATTGAAGAAGACTCTAGATGACAGTGTTGGAGGTAAATGTTTGTATGTCTTTTTTCTCCTTAATACTTGGACTTTGGCCTATTACCGCAAAGCTCGAGTCAACTTAAACTCAATCCATTATCTAAAAAATAGGGTCAACCTCTGAGCCTGGTTTTGGTTACTGCACAAGTGAACACATTTTTGCGTCATTCTGATCTCATGATATTAGGCTTAATTTAAAGATGCCAAAGCTAGATTCAATTTTCACACTTTGATAGTGATATACAGATAGAACTCTTCATTTGTCTATTAATAATTCTCTGGGCATATAGTCTGTAATGATGTCATTCGTGGACTATAAAATTGTTAAGCTTTATCCTCATTGATATTTGATAGTAACACCTTGAAATTCGCCGACATGCAATTGGTTACTTCATTAATATATTAGGTGGATGTTTTGTTCAATGCATTGCTGTCTGCTTCCTATCTTCAAGCTTAAGAAAATGATAATGAACGGGAGTACTGCAGTTGGTCATCATATGATGCATAAGGTTAGAAATAAGTGCAGAGACAATCCTAATGTTTATTCAAGAAATTAAACTTGAATCAAATTAAATTAAGCCTTACGTTATTAATTAGATTCATTATATATATTTGACGATATCATTAAGTCCTGTGTATAGGAAGAATTCGATATATTTACACTTGTTGTTTGCTACCTAACACCACCTTACTCATTTATATAGATTTGGAATCGAAAATGTCAAAAATAAAATCTTTAAAACATACGGTGTTGACACTTGTCATCAATTACTGCAGTATGACTAAGTTATCCTAGGCGTGGCCAGGTAAAGTAGAAATGAACTAAGGGAGAGGACATCTACAATGATTCAACTTCAGCTGTAATTGACCAAGAAATTCCAATAGCTTAGTTAATCTTTCACAGTATGTCATATGCTTCTTAATTTCCATAGAGATTCAGACAAGGGAGAGATTTGAATCTCTTTATAAAGTTGTAATGCTATGATAGAAGAAATTCAATAATAATAAATTGATAATACAGTGTTACTATTAAATCTTAGTAAACTGATGATGTAATTTTACTATAGAATTTCTCTCATAATAAAACGATATAGCTTTAAGATCCAAGTCCAGTAGGGGAAGCATCAAAGCAAGAAAAAGATACTAATGTGTAATTTTCTTTAATTAGAAAATATTTATCATCGTGAAAGATTATTGCGGGCCTTTGAAATCCATGGTTCCAAGGAGGTGGGTCCGGTTTGGACCTTTGGGCTTTGTGAACAGACTTTTGCACAAACAATTATCATATGGTGATGACCCGTTAGCAGCTTATAAGATGTTATTTTGGAAACCAAATATATATTTTCCGTAAGATTATTGTAATATTGTTCGGCTTATAATGAATGATATATTTTGTAATAACTTTCTGAACATATTTGATAATAACAAAGAGTATCCCTAAATACTAAATAGGAAACCAAAATATTTAAAGAAAGGGTAAAAGGATCGCATAGAGGCAATGAGTATGGTAGAGTAATTGGGTAGTAATTTTTTCTTTTTAACTGTTACGGATAATAACTTATAGTGGTTAAAGGTCTCAAATTTCTACTTATGCCCTCCAATTATAATATTGCTTGTCTTTGATTGATCTTGAATATGTATTGGGACGTGCTCTACACCACAAGATTAATAATTTTAAAGTAAATTTAACATGCTCTTGTTTAGGATGAATTCTTCGTTATAAAAGAAAGAAGAAAAGGCATGATAAGGCAATACAAATGTTTCTAACGCTTTGAAGTAATTAATCACCACTTTAGCTTCAGTATAATCCACGATTCTTACGAAAAAGAAAAAAAAATCCACAAGAGAGATCCAAATAATGATTGTAACTGGGTCCATAATCGGGTAGAATTATTATTTTTGAATGATGTGAGAATTCAACTGACGGAACTCGATTACTGGATTATCTGGTGGAACCGGACCATCAACTAGTAAACCTCCAAGTGTAGCGATGCGTCCCTACATATATATCAGGTCAGTAAAGGACGGACACAATAATAAAGAATGTCAAACCTACAACCTCATATAAGCGATTTCACCCTACTCCCGTTGAATCATTCCCCTAAAACGGGTAGCAAATTGTTGTTAAACCTAAATCGGTCTTCCCATTAGGTGGTCTTGCAAATAGATTGTCAGTTGTTGACAACAAATGAGTTGAAGCTACCTACAAATGTGGGGAGTTGGCCCACTGCAATAACTTTATTTAGACAGAGTTGGGCCTATGTCAGCTTACCCTCTGGAGTTTTCTCCCAACAATTTCTAAATATATCCTCTTTTTTTTTTTGTTGGAATTATATCCTTACTTGATTTAATAAAATGATAGGTTAGTGTACAAAACTTTCATTATATGCAAGATCTTAAGAAGTATCAGACTCATTTAAAATCTATTATATTCAGTCTTAACGGAATCATAAGATTCAAGATTGAAATAGCAATTCATATGAATTAAAAAAAATTAAAAAAATAATGACACTATATAATTTATAGGTTTGTCACTTGGTGATAAACCTTGTAATACCATGATACTATATTATCTCTAGTTTGTATAGATCATATCCCTACATTTTGAATTTAAAAGTTTTGCTCATTTCTAAAATTCTTTCAAGAGCAAATAGAAAATATATCTTCTACCACCCAAAAGAATAGAAATGTACATGACTTATCAAAGCAATGTTGCAATGACCAACAACCATTTGTTTAGTGGTATAATTCTCGTTTAGGTGTGAGAGGTATCCAAAATAATTCTCATGTGTAATTAATTGATGTAAAATAATTTAGACCTCCTTTAAATAAATAAAGAAAACGCAATGATTGCAATGATTTGATGATTAATTGAGGGGTGTTGCACATGTGATCAACATTATAATTAATCTAATCATACATTGGAGACATGAGTCCTTAATTATCAGTACCATGAATGATTAGACTAGTAGTAATTTTGTCCCTGGCCCAGTTTGAGGCATTGATCGTCATGGGCCACGCCTTCACATGAGCTTGCATGCGGAGTGGGGCTTCTAGAATTTGACATCTATAGTAATTACAACGAAGAACATATTACCAAACTAAAGACCTAATATTATCGAGCATCTATTTTCTTCTTTCAATTTTTGCTTCTTTATAATAATATAGACATGATGAGAAGACTTTTTGAAAGAAAAGAAACATGATGAGATAGAATAGCATTTACCTTCTTAATATGAGACAAAGATTTGTTTTTTAATCAACTACATTCATTTTCATTATCACAAAAATCACCCGTTAGTACAAAAAATTATGTATGATATCTTTTTTTAATTTAAACGAAAGTCTAAAATAGTAATATTACATCACATATAAAAGATATTATGTCTGTTAAGAATCGATCTCGAGACCTCTAACATAAAAAAACATTATGTATAATATCCTGTACAAGTAACTAATGTAGCGTTGGGGGTGGAGACAGAGAATTGGTTGGAGTTCAATCTGTGTTGTTGTGGTGTGGTATTAAGGACTTTGAATTATATACTCCATGCATTCTAAGTTGAATGTTACTTTTTGCTTGTTTCAAGTCTAAAAGCTCTTTTGTCTTAATGTTTTGCATCAATTTAAATTTTTTTTGGATCATAATCATTCCACACAATAGCTTCTTTTTGTAGTTTGAGATATAATTTCAGAACAATTTTGTCAAAACTAAGTGAATAATATATAACTCAAATAAAATATCAGTTTCATATATATATATAATAAATTAAAAGGGGGATTTGAGAAGTCTAATGTGGACCATGGAGGGAAGTCTCAAAGCAGGGCAACACTAATACAAAGAGGTTAGGGTGAGCATATATATGTTTGTGAAAAAGTTTAGAATGTAGTGAGTGACAGTAGGAATGTAGTGAGTTGGGTGGTCACAGATAACTTGTCTTGTTGGAATGGAGGTACCTCCTACTTATAGGTCCTTCAACGATAATGACTTTGCCTCTCAATCGTCTAGATGTCAACTGTATGGAGCAATGAGCATGTCAAAGCGGGATTGCTATTTAATTAATCCGAATTGATATTAATCCTTTCATATGGGGTGAACCTCATACATATGTAAAACTTACTTATTTTTTAATGGATTGATGTCAGTTTGGATTGATTGAAGAGTTTTCTGTCGAAGTGTTAAATTTTACTGACTACCCTACTGTCTGTTGTGACATGACACTTGTTGAGTGACTTTGCATATTTTAAAAATCTCATTTCTATTTGTTCTTAACTTAGACAATGCACCTTACTAATAGTTTTAGGCTTCAAACTTTGACTTATTTAGTTACAATAAACAACTCAAGTTCCTTTCATCATACCAAAATCTTAAAAAAATATAGCCCTCTTTTACACTTGTAATCACTTTATGAATTTTTCCAAATGATTAATTACTCTAAAGAATTAGTAAACTAAAGTTAGATTATTTTTTTGTTGTTGTTATTGTTGTTTTATGTCGGGAGAATTACACCAAAGATCCTCATTATTTCACTTTCTAAAAAATTAGTCTCCATTATTTCAAATGATTCAAATCAGTTCTCAATATTTTCAAAAAATATCAAATTAGTCCCTACTATTAAATATTTAACTAAGAATTTCTAAAACGACTACAATACCCTTAAAAAATAATTGAAATTACTAAACTACCTACCCCACCCCCACACTGCACCCCTTGCCCCACCCTATACCCCATTGTTTGGGAACTAAATTAAATTTATTTGTAAATTTCAGGACTAAATTAAATTTATTTATAAATTTCGGTACTAAATTAAATTTATTTGTAAACTTCGGGACTAAATTGAAGTTTTATGAAAATATTACATTACTTTTATCATTTTACCCTTATGTTACTATTTATTTTCATTAAATTTAACACCAATTTTTGATGTCAGGGGCTAAATTGATACTTTTTTGTAAATATTGGAGACTGATTTAATATTTTATAAAAATAATGTGGATTGATTTGAACCAGTTAAAACAATGGGGACTAAATTTTTTTATAAAAAAGTGTAACAATGGGATTTAGTAATGCTTTTTCCCTTTTATGTCTAAAGTTTTTGTTCTAGATTTTCAATAAATATCATATTCTTATTTATTCTAGATAACAAAAGTAGAGTGAGTTACGCGTAAAGATAAGTGGGAGACAACATTAACACCAAGGTATAATGCAACAATCTACTCATTGATGGATTAACCTAAATGGATATTATTGTTGTAGCAGATGGTGCTTTCACCTGTTCAACGAAATCAACACGGCCATACCTACCCGTATTATATTTTCACATAGTTCACACACCGACTTGCATAAATTTAGATAGACAAAGGGGATCTTTGAGCTTGACCTCTTAACCCACTTCACCACCATATATTCTGTTTTTATCCTCCCCTGGATTATGACTTGTGAGGAAATGCTTCATTAATTTTGAGATTCAGAGAAATTGAACGAGGTATTCAAGAGTAAGAGTGGTAAAATCGTTAGTGATATCAAACTAGTTTATTATATACTATATAGCAGTTTAAGTTTTTAGAATAAGTGGTCACTTATCATGGTATTAGAGTACTGCTATTAAAAGGTCATAAGTTCACGCCTCGCCACTATCTGTGTTGGAGACACAGTCTTGTCACTATCATCCTGTTTATCGCATACATAGCTAAAAACAGTGTTAGAGATACAAACCTCTCTCGCATGTGAGGGACGTATTAAAAATATCATCATGTTTATCGCATACATAGCTAAAAATAGTGTTGGAGATACAAATGTCGCTTGCATGTGAGGGACGTATTGAAAACATCATCCCGTTTATCGCATACATAGCAAAAAATAGTGTTAGAGACACAAACCTTGCTTGCATGTGAGGGACATATTAAAAATATCAAACTAATTAAGTATACACTTTTTAATAGGGTTGGAGACACAAGTTTCACCACTATTATTTCATTTATCAAGTGTAAAACTAAATGAAAACCTCGCTTGCATGTAAAGGGATGTGTTAGAGATATTAAACTAATGAAGTTGTACTCTCTAATAACTTTAAACATTCACAACAAATGGTCACTTAACAGAAGAAAATGATTGTTTTCTCAATAAGACAGAAAAATTTGGCTGAGCCAAAATTAGCAAAATGCTATCATCACTGAAAAAAATTTCAGCTAATATGGCGTGGGTTGGTGCTTCAATATTATTACATGGTACCTTACTACACTTAAATGATCACATTTATGTCTTCATATCTATTTTAGTGAATAACATTTACTAAAACATTTCGACCAAAAAATAGAAATATTACTTAAAAACATTGGGTTAGTGATAATGCAGGAGCGAGGTTTTCAATTGCATAACAAAATCTTTTTGACTATTTACCGTGCTATTTATTATACCCCCGAATCCTCATACACACACCTCCAAGATTATGAAAAGACTCGTATATGCATTAATGGCGTAAGAATAAATCTATAACTAGATAGCAAATAAAAAAATATAGTATTTTGTCAAAATTGAATGGTCGTTCTCACAAAAGCATGAAAAAGACAATAGGGTCCACAAAAAAAGTTAATAATTCCCATCAAAATAGACACGTGTCATCAATATATACGTTACACATGTCACTATCATGTTTATTAAAGATCAATTGATCTATTATTTATCCAGGTTGATGAGTCCCGTTAACGTAGTTATGTGTTTGGGCCTTTGTGTTGTTCTCTTTTGTCGGGCCCTCCATGTTTGGGCCTTCGTGTTATCTCTCTTTCCTGAGCCAGGTTGGTCTGGTTCATGTTTGTAATTAAAATTTTATTTTAATGAAATTATGTTCTTGACCAAAAAAGAAAAATCATTGATTATTATCTAAAACGGTCAATATAAGTGCTACACTACTCTTCAATGCATATAGAAGGGGAAAACATTGGTTATACCTCTTTACATATGTGATTGTGTAGTGTTGTTCAGAGCTAGGTAGGTGGATTGGAATGGTAGATGAACGTTTAAAGTTTTTGGCTCAATGTGTTTAACAAAAGGGTACCTCTTTACATATGTGATTATGTGGTATATGTGTATATTCATATATATATATATATATATATATATATATATATATATATGTATGTATATGGTCACGTGTGTGTGAAAAGATTTAGAAGTAATTTAATAGTAGGTTACTTCCTTAATAATTGAAAGATTAGGATTTAAATTTTATAGGAATGGGGGCAAGTAATGGTGGGAATGAGGGTAAAAAGAAAATAAAAAAAGGTCACGTGTGTGAGATTATGAGATGTAGAGTAAATATTTACTGACAAGGTTGAGAAGTGATGGCATAAATTAACTTTATTTTTTATGATAGGGAATTCTCCTACAAATCTTTTGATTATACATTAGTGTGTTAAACTTTAGAGTCGCTATTAAAAACGTTTGTGGGTTCCATATTTCACTGTGGCATGTGGAGATGGGGCCCACACCTGCGAAAATTCCTAAACTTTAACAGCTTGTTTGGATTCACAATTTTAAAGGAAAGGAAAGGATGTGGAGGGAATAAGGAATCCCTCCCCTTGTTTGGATTGCAATTTAAAATCAATTAAAGGAAATGGAGAGGTTCCAAAACCCCTCCATTTCCTTTAATTGGATAGATTTTACAATCCTTCCAATTTGGGGTGTTTGGAAGGGAAAGGAAATGTTTGAACATAAAAAGTCTTTTTTATCCCTATATATCTTATAATTATAAAAATAAAAAAGGTATTTAAGTAATTTTATATTTAAAATTATCATTTTCATTTCCTTTCCTTCTCCAATCCAAACAAAAGATAATAAAATCCTTTTATTTCATTTCTATTATTATTTTTTTACAATCCAAACAAGGTAATTCATTTCATTTCCCTTCTTTTATTTTTTTTCCTCCACTCTACTTTCCTTTCCATTCCTTTGTGCAATCCAAACACTATGTAAGAGTATGACCACGTTTAAATAAGGCAAAATTTGGTAAATTAGATACAAGACTTTTGAGACTAGCTTAGAAAAACAATATATGAAAACTTATACTAATTTAAAACCGAAACAAATTTTTTGTCTACACTCCAACTTCATTACTGAGAGGTTCATAAGTTGATTATCTAAAGAGAGGTACACTTGTCAATTGGAAAAGCTGTACTATGGATCTAAAAGAAATTACTATGACTTTATCAAGATCCTAAACATTTTGTAAACACAATCAGAAATCATCAAAATGTAGAATGAATGGGCGACCCTATTGAGTACAAATGGTGGGCCTCAACAACAATTGATTGCTCGAGTAGCATTGTTGAATTTCATCATAGGTACTCAAAGTTGGTTGGTATCTTTTCAATTTTATGAGGTCGGTATAAAAATCAAAATTGTAATTTAAATTTAATTTTTTTGAATATAACAAATTACTACGCGTTTGACAATTTCGCTCAATTTCAACTAACTTTTGGGTGTGAGGCTAAGCTTTTGTACATCATTACTTTTCCTACTTGTTGGAACATGGCATCAAAGGTGCTATCGTTTCTTTTCTTTTCTTAGTTTTTGCTAAATGTTGGCCATTAAAATAGCCGCCATGACATCCACTCGAAGCTCGATCATGCGTGCGCTGCTTTATTTGAGCATTTTCAGCTCCTCTTTACAAAGCTTTATGCACTTTCTTTTCACACATGGAAACATTGCATGGTATTCACCATCCACAAAGCAAGGAAGTGCAGACAAGCTCATTTCCAATCATACCCTTGGAGATAAAAACATCAACAAGTGAAGGCATAAAACATATACCAAGTTAAACCTCTAAATGAGCACCCTTACTTGGTTTTCCAATCAATAAGAGTTCATAAGTTATTTTTATTTTGTTAAACAAGCAATTGACTTTATAAGTTTTCAAATTTTTTGTACAAAAAATAAAAGAAAGCAAGTTCAGCTTAGTTCAAAATTCCCAAATCGAGATTCCATATCATACAAATTGACCTATTGAACATATATCACAAAACTTTCTACCATACTTTATACTAAGTCGTAAGCTATTTTTTTTTTTCAGTTAAAAAGTTATAAGTTATTTTTAATCTGACCGCAAAGTTGGTCTTTCGAAAACTATGAGTCTTTTGTTATCAATCAAAATAATTCAGGGGTTTAGTGTACAAATTTGATAAATCACAAGGGTTGTATATATTCTACTCTAATGGGCTGCTATAAATACTTGTATGTCAAAGAGCTTGGTATCAGTGGCAAAGCAACATGTCAATAAAGTGTCCACTCAACTACAAAGAAAAAAAAACCCTATTATATATATTGAACGCTCTCACTATATGAGTGTATACCCTTATCCCTCTTACTTTATGATTAATCGACACCTAAACCTTGGGGTCCTGGCTCTATCACTATTTGGTGGTATGACTTATACAAAGTGTGTGTAGTTACCAAAAATAGTATTGGCTCAAAAGAGATCAAAAGAGGTTGGCCTAAATGAAAACAGGGTGTTGGATCGAACCAAGAAGCCTTAGGCCTAGAAAGGAAAAGGCCTACATACGATTCCCACTTGGCTAAGAAAGACACACGGTAACGGTTGCTGTTGTAAGCGCCTCGGGTGTGACAACCAAAGGGAACTCATCATGATGCGTCTACTACCAAGCAATCATCCTTCTCGCGCAAGCAAAGATCCAACGGAGGCGAATGATCTTGTAAAATTGAAGGGTTACGAACGCTCCATTAGAACAGCTATGACGAGAGTTGAGGGCAATAACATTAAATGCACTGATGCGCGTGGGATACGATTACTCATGAAGCAGGCATAGAAAAGATCGCAAACACCTCGATCAGCCAATGAGAAGTTGTCAGACCAGCCCACTTACTAATGGAGCCTCCAAGTCACTTCTCTTAACCAATCAGAAATGTACAAAAGTAACTACTTGGTTTGACGCGACTACGCTAGTATCACAACCACCAATCCCCACAAAGTCCCTAATAGAAAACCAAATATGGGGCCCACCTTGCGAAGGCTATATTTATACGTTACACATATACAAAGGAAAGGGTGACATACAAGGACATACATATATACATGTATAGGTACACACTGACATATGAGACACTGCATATCACATTAAACCAAGCTATTCTACATTTCTCTACATCGCACTCACTCCAGCATCCTTAGGGAAAAGGGCCTCGCCCATTCCGGGCAGCCTATCACAATTCATCCATTGGGCCCAGCACCCTTAGAGGACTAATCCAGGCCGAGAGCTCGCGAGGCCCCTGCTAAACAAAACAGATCAGGGCTGCGGAGGTCCTCAGTCTGACCTGATCTTATATTAAGTTCACGGGAGATCTACAATGTGCATATGATCTCTTTTATTGTAAAGGACAAATCTAATAATCTTATTCCACTAAGTAGGATTATATGTATTTAATACGTCACTCACTACTGTCAAGAATCATCTCAACCAATAAAAAAATTCCCAAATTAATGGCAAGATTAGCACAAATAAGTTCTGTTTTGGCTGGAAAACTCGTTTCCATGAGTTGAAAATTTACCTCTTTTACGTGAAACTCATGTCACATTGTTTATTACCATGAACAGTAATTCAATACTGACTAGTCAACATTCCTCTAAGAAAAAGGCTGCTTTATTGCAAAAGCAAGGCCTAGAATAATATCTAAATTAAAAAGACATGGTGTTATAGCAATATAAATTATAGACCATAACTGTTTATGACGTCTATCTATAAAAACAGTATATAATTCATTCAAAAAAAGCAATTAATTAACCATCTTCTCTTATCAATGCAGCAACCTTATTTGCACAATCTTACAAGAAAGCCCATAAAAGAGGCAGCAACTTAGACTATTATCTCCACCTGAAAAAAAAATAAAAAAATGAACCATAGTTGTTGGCTCCTTCTTGTTTTCCTCCTCCAAATCATTGCCAGTCAAGCTGCATTTACTGTTGGTGTTGGTGTTGGTGTTGGTGTTGGTATAGGCACTGGTGGTGGTGGTGGTGGTGGTGGAGGTGGTGGTGGTGGTGTGTGGATAGGTGGAGGAATCAACACTCCTGCTCCATCAGGCTCTTCTTCTTCTTCAAGCTCATCAAAGCTTAGCATGGCTTACACTGCTCTCCAGGCATGGAAAGCTGCCATTGAAGGTGACCCTTTAGGGATCTTGAACTCATGGGTTGGCTCAAATGTGTGTGCTTACAAAGGTGTGTTTTGTTCAGATTCACAAGACATGATGGGCAACCCAACAGGTCCAGTTGTTGCAGGTATAGATCTCAACCATGCAAACCTTCAAGGCACACTTGTTAAACAACTCTCTATGCTCTCAGACTTGTCTTTACTTCATCTCAACAGCAATAGATTCACAGGCACCATTCCTGATTCTTTCAGAGACCTCTCATCTCTCACTGAGCTAGACCTCAGTAACAATAAGTTTTCAGGTCCATTTCCATCTGTAACACTTCTCATTCCTAATCTCATCTACTTGGACCTCAGATTCAACACCTTCACAGGAGCTTTACCTGAGGATCTCTTCAACAAAAAACTTGATGCGATCTTTGTTAACAACAATCAATTTGATGGTGAAATTCCACAGAATTTAGGGAACTCTCCAGCTTCTGTGATCAACTTAGCTAACAATAAGTTTTCTGGTGACATTCCATTTAGTATAAGCTACATGGGTCCAAGCATAAAGGAGATCTTGTTCTTGAACAATCAGTTAACAGGCTGCATTCCTGAAGGTGTTGGTTTGTGGACAAATTTACAAGTTTTGGATGTGAGTTTCAACTCATTGATGGGTCATTTGCCTGATTCAATTTCTTGTTTAAGTGACATTGAAGTGATCAACTTGGCACACAATAAGCTGTCTGGTATGTTGCCAGACTTGGTTTGTTCACTCAGAGGGCTTGTGAATTTGACTGTTGCTTACAATTTCTTTTCTGGGTTTAGTCAAGAATGTGACAAGCTGTTTTACAGGAATGTGGGGTTTGATTTCTCATTGAATTGTATTCCAGGTAGAGAAATGCAGAGACCTCAACCTGAGTGTTCAGTGGTTCCTCGGGGTGGTCTAAATTGTCTTAGAATTCCTACACCAAGGCCTCTTGTTTGTGGGGGATTGGTTGGAGGTCAAGAGACTAGTAGTAGTAGTTCAAGTCCACCATCTCATTGAGGCAAATAGATCAGCTCACATTACGATATTATGAATGAGATTTAACGATTATGAATTATTGATAAAATAATTTAGACAATTCATGACTGTTAGATCTTGTTCATAATATTATGATATTACGTGATGAGTTTTACTTGTTGAGAAAGAGAAAGATCAAGCACAGTGACCAATGTTGTAGAACAGACAAGGATTGGCTGTCTCTCATTAACTGTGAGAAGTTATAATTGATCTGCCTGATTAATTTCTTCACGAAATCACTACCATTGATGACTATAATATAGGTCTTGGTTAGATAGAATGTGCCAAGAAGTACTTGTCATAGATTTCTCTGTCTTCTACTGCTTCTGTTTCTTATCATTTAATACAATTTTGCGGTTGAAAATTGTAATATTTTAATGTACGTCTTGGCTATCAAGGATAGTAGTAGCTATTGATAATTCTCGAGTATCTTCCTTAACACTCACATGCTAATATATGTGGAATTATGTTGCCCACGAAGAAGGGGAATAAATGGTAATAAATATTAGCTTGTAGATCAAGAATTTTGAGTTTGAGTCTCTTTTTGAAAAAGTTGATTTTTAGGTCTAAAACTTGAGGGTTATTTCGAGAGATGCTTTCTTTCTTGTCCACTAAGAGGGGTGTAAATACACTTGTTCGAGTCTTCTTTTAATTAAATTGATGCATACATTGAGATTTATAATTATATTTACAACATTTATAAATTCAAGACAAATTTAATATAATTTTAGGTAAATTTTTCGTCATAAAAAAAAAATGTGGCCAAATGTTGACCTCTCAAGAGCCTCTTCTGTAATGGAATTTCACCATAAACCATTATGGAAACAATATCACGTGCTTATGACAGGGTTGAATCCAATGGCATGTTCCCTAAATGTTAGTCATGCAACAATGGCGATGTTGCCCCACGGATTGAAAATTTCGCAATGTTTTTCTTTTTGCTAAATGAAAACTTCGCAATGTTGGTAATGCCTTCTTCATCAACATGTTTTGATCAACATCCTAACTATGGATGAGCTTTTGATCCATATGACACAACTCATTTAAGACATTAAGAATATGAACCTTTTAAGGGGCAAGCAGAATGAGAGGTATTAGCATTGAGTGCCATGCCTAAACGCACCTTTCTTGAATGGACCCAAAAATAATTTTCACTTTCAATCATAAATTCTACTGAAAAACTCTCTTTCTGAGCCAGTGTCTATATTGTTATGCCTTTCATGTGGATCGAAACTTATTCGACAAGGAATTTTGTGACCTTAGAACCATTATAATTACAATTGTAATTTACCGCGGCTTTGGTCGCCGATTCCCCTCACATCATGTTACCAACTTCCTTAACCTCCTGCATAGGGCAAGCTCTTAACATTTCTTTTTCTAATTACGGAAAATTCTTCCCGATAAGTTATTCGAGTTCATACTAGCCTGCCAAACCCCAAGTCACACGATCGCTCTCGAATCAGACATAGTCCAAGTTAATCATACCAAGACTGGGTTTTGAAATGAGCTTATCAACTAATTTGAATTGTGAACAAGTTTTGTCACCATATTATCGTTTTATACATATCATACTATAATGACATAGAATATTAGCATATAAATCATTTCTTGAGGTTAAATTCGAGTCTTTTCACTCGTTCATGACAAAAAATCAAATCAAAATGACAATTCAAGGGTGAATTTTAACATAACTCCAACTCCCTAGGATAAACACAGTATATTTCATGGCTTTCTCGTGATCTAGTTCACGTTTCAATTTAATCACATAAAAAGACAATCAACTTTCCAGATTGCCTCGAGGAAAAGATTATATATGTTTCAACCTCATGTTGGAAACATCCACACATGAATATTGAATAGTATTCTAGGCATAAAAGAAGACATGAATATGCTTCAACAAAGTTAAAGTGTTAACGCTGAAAAGACATGATAAAAATAGCAATGAATAAGAATGTCACTTCACGGCTTTCACCTTCGTTTATTAGGCAATATAGTACATTGGATTCGGAAGTTTGAAGGAACGTTTGGCCACTGCTAATCCCATTAAATCGCTCCATTGATCTCCCGAGCTCCCGTGGATTCTGTATCCTTCATCTTCTAGCTCCATCCTCTTCTCGGACTTGTAGATGGTGGCCGGTTTACCTTTATCAGAAGGACCCCTGTTTCAGACAAACAGAAGCCATTGCTTAAGCAGTAAACTTGAAGGCATACCAAGTTAATCAAAGCCTACTTTACGCCATGAGAAAAACACGCTGCGATGCTCGTGCTTCAATAAGAGCATAACTGGTACAGAATGTTCTTAACATTTGTGGTAAACTCTACACAATATGCCACTGATGCATCATGCTTATGTCCGGAAAGTGAAGAATGCAATTCTTTCCATAAAGAATGAGGTGATTTGAAAAACGCATTGATCAAAACCTCCGTTGGAGATAAGAATCATCAACAAACATTAGCCTACTTACCTCAAGATAAGCCTCTCCCAGTTGCTGAATCCGGCATATTGTAGATTTTTTTCCGTGCAATTCCTTTGAAATTCCCCACGACCGGTTAACAGAAATATCGTAAATCCTAGCTCCTCAAGCCCCTGATACAACCTCATACTTGCTGGTAAAGCAGGAGCCTCAGCCAAATCAGCCCACTCATCAAAAGAGTTTTCATCAAAAATCTCTGATCTGTCCCCAAACAGCAGTCTCAATCAGCTACGAGTATTAAAACTGAATCAACATATAATAAATGAATGCAATTAAATGCAAAATTATATCACACAAAGCAAAAGCCAGCTTGAACTTCCTCCTCTCATATCACTTCAAGAAGTAAAGATATTCAACCTGCTTAGGCAACTGCATTTCTAGTTGCTCTGCAGTATACACCCCATGCAACCCACACACGAATAACAATCTACTAAAAGGCAAGACATGTGAAAAGAATGGTATATATTTACTTGGTAGAAGAATGATATGGATTTGCTTGGTAGATCATTTCTATCTTCAGACTCGTGGTGATAAGTTACTCTAAACTAAACCTCAGGTTGTTTGTTCAATTTATTCCTTTACTGTTTCATTCTCAGCGCCTCTCAACTCAAAGATTGGTCTTCTTAAATGTCCAGCTAGAAGTTAATATATATTTGGCTTATCCAGTAAATAAGCACTAGATTTCTCCAGTATATAATTACCTGACTTTTTCAGTATATATGGTAGCATACCATAGCAATATATCATCATCCTCCTACCTCAGACGACAAATAAATTTGGACAGAGGCCATGAGAAGACATATATAGCATAGATTTAATAAGAGTGAAAACCAAAAGGAATGGAAAAATGCTATATGATGGACATATAGTTCTACAAGAGCGGAGCAAGGATAAAACTGTTATCTACACAAATATCAGAGAGTCTCTATTGGCTCATCTTCATTTTAAGGGAATGCCCTGGCCTCTGATATCCATATAAAGGACACAACGAGCATAAATACCCTTTTTTCTCTTTTGTCAACGTAATACATATTATGCATATCTATACGTATATATGTTTCCTCCTCTAAAGCTGCATTTTGTTTCATTGCTCATCCAGTTGAATCCTTCCTTAAAATGCATGACGGCAGCATTCAGAGATGCATAGGATTTGAGCAATTTGCAGATATTAAGTGCTAGCAAAGAACTAATCACAAAAGAAACATGAAGCATGAAATTCATTTTTGTTCAGCACTTGATTTCTAAACACCAGTTACCGACTCCAAAGGAAAATTCGTACTTAAGCTGAAGGAAGTCTCACAAATGAAGCATTCAGATTAGAGCAAGTCTTGAGACTTCACAAAATAACATAATCACCCTGAAAATCATCTTCAAACTAGAAATCTCAACACGTGCACGTGAAGGCAGAGAATGTGAGCACATTCTTCTTCTTCTCTTGTGAAGGGTAGGGAGGGGGAGCATGGGGCTGTTGCAAGATGCATACAAATTGCCAAGACAATCAAATTTTATAGCTGATCGATTAAATGTTAAGGGAACACCTAGTTCTCATTTAATCACTTCAAACCACCTTTTTAACTAATATTGTACCTTGACATGGCACACAATCCCTTCCCTCATGACACCACATATACCAAAACCATATTTTAGCTCAATCAGTGCATGATGTTAACAACGAACATCAAAAACTCGCCCATCAAATAAGCAGAAGTACCACACACATTCCTCAACTATGGGATTATATTGTTCTAGGTGATCGACCCACGATTATGTGATTGAAGTGGGCCAAAGCAGATATGGAGGTGCATTGCAGTATCAATTATCATATCTATCACTCAAATCAAATCATCCAAACTTCACTTCCTAATTGACATCTTATGTGATCTTCCATAACAACTGTAATACGTAAAAGGAACCTCTTTGTTGGGAAAAAAATTAATGGCATGATATTTGCCACATAAGAGATGCAAGGGTAGTGACGTACATAGGAGGTGATATATAACCACGCTCATTTTGGCATTACTAGTGATATCTATCACCTAAATTGTAGTTTATCAGACTTCACTTCCTAATTGACATTCCACGTAATCTTATATGGTAAATGCCCTATGTAAACTAGACCAAAAATTAAATGATCTGACATTTACCACATTTCTACGTGAGAGTGATAATAAAGAGTGAGTGATACCACACCCAGGTATTATATAGTATTAAAACGTACAAAATTTAGTAAATATCGTAAAGTCAGATGTAGTAGGAGACGGTACCAAAGTTGATTTTTCAATGTAATTTTTTTATTTTTTATTTAAGAGATATCTAAGTCATTTTACATCACACTAAAGATATAACACACGACAACTAAACTCGAGATCATTTACATATAAGCGAGAATCATACCACTAAAACAAACCCGTAATGGTTTTTCAATGTAATATTTAGTGACTTTTTTTTTTGTGACTTGGAGAGTGCACTTTTGTATAGTACCTTAACCACCACCTATTTCAGGAAACACAAAACTAAAACACTAATTCCACCTGTTTAATTCTCATTAGAAGCAGTTAATGAGCAATAATCACACAAATTATCACCTAAAAATATTCAACTCATCTAACGGCTAGGATTCAATTGACTCACCCGAATCCACACGTGGCATACCACGGAATGTTTGAAAGCAAAGTCTCATCAATGTCGAAGATCCACGCATCCTTGCCGTCGCCAGCGAGCTCCACGGACTGAGCATACGCCAAAGCCTGATCAGCCGCGGCCTCCGAGTCCAACCGGTACCGGTCACCAGTGATGTACTTCTTAACAAACTCCGTACACCTCGCCGGAACCCTAATCCATTTGCCGGCGTCGTTAGTCTCTACGGTGAACCTCCAGCTCTCGCAGTACAATTTGTCCTCCTTCGGGATCTTTCGGTGGCCGGAGATCCGGTCGTCGCCTTTCTCCGGTGAAATACGGAGGACCGATTGCGAAATGGAAGCCGACGTGAAAATCACGTTGAATATGAGCAAAACGACGGCGTATGTCAAGGAGGCCATTCTGGGTTTGACGTATGCTGTAAAGCGTAGAGTGTTGGCTTGCGTGCCAATTATACTACTGTGTTAATTTGGTAAAATATAATTATGTTTTTATTTCCAATTTAAGCAAAGTTAAATAAAGTTAATTAAAGTCTTTTAAGCTGAGGATAATGTTAGAGAAAGAAGCACCCCACTCATTCCACTAGCCAACTTTTGTAATTGTTTTATGAAGCTGTACAATATATTTTTGTGTTCCAAAAATTGTAGCATAACCCCTCTAATGTTACAAAATTCATCACGTGTCATTTTCTTATCTTTTCGTCAATATAGATAATAGATTTGTACAAAAGATTTAAATGTTTTTATTTTTTTTCTTTTCTCTCTTTTCTACTTTCCTCTTTTGTTTATATACATACGGTGGTTGGTTGATTGGGAAGATGACTGTTAGTATTTTTTTTAATTTCTTTTGGTGAAAAGGGTAGGTGGAGAAGGAAGAAAAAAAAAAAAAAAAAAAAAAGACAATTGTTGAGTGTGAATTTTATGGAGCTGAGGATCTTGTGGAATCTTCTAATTCGAGCTGATGACCTACACAAGGAATGGAAAAGAAATAACGGGATTATCTCCTGCGTTCCTCATCGGACGTGAGAATTAATGTTTGGTTCGGGTGTACTCGAATTGACAAATTTGAAAATAGTAAAGAATTAATCAGTTACTTTTTTGTCACTTTTCTTTTGCTATTTATAATAGAATATGGGTGTCCTTCTTGGTGGTTCCCTCTTGTCCTGATATGGTATTTTCGTAACAAGTGTCCTTCAATGATTGTCTCATTTGTCGCCGAGGGTATTTGGATAATTTTATATTTGGGGCTTATTTTTATCCATATCAACAATAAAGGTATTTTTGTCCAAAAAGTAACTTATTTTAGCAAAATAATATGAATAATCGCATATGGCACGTGTGTAGTACATTCTCTGTCAAAATAGATGTATTTTTTGATGTAAAAGGACTAGAGTATTGTGCTTATTTTAACAAACTACATAATAAAATGATACAATTTTTTGACCACATAAAAATACGGTACAATTTCATAAAAATATAAAAGATTCAGTGTAATTCACCCCTTAATTACACTACATGAAAATAAATGAGTTAAGTAATGATTGTTTTCATTTCCCCCCTCGTGTTTGGAGATAGTGATAATTTGTCACGTGTTGTATTCTAATCTTAATTAGTCCCTTGAGTAGTAGTTGAAGAAAATAAATTTAACGCAAATGACGTGTTCCAGTTCTACCCTTGAATTTCTCATCACCCATCCCTTTACCTATTGGTAGTAACTCACGTTTCTTAGCTTAGAGGCTCTACATAGTTTGCAACCGCAAATGCTATGCCAACTAAGAACTCCACTAATTTTGTACCGTCCATGAGAGTTATTAATTGTGTTATTCACGGGAAAAATAGGCAGAACTCAATCACTGAATTATTTAATAAATTTTAATTATTAATTGATAATTTTTCTGTGTTTTATCAAAGTTGTATATAAATTCCTATGTTTTGAAAAGTTTTACAAAAACCCCTGTAATATTTTGAATATTGCAAAACACTATATGCCGTCCATTAATTTACTGTTAGATTTAACCAAAAGTATAGCCCACAAGCGTGTAGTGTCAGTTTATTCACTATTATGCCTTAAAATACATTTGGAAAAAACTAAAATACCCTTTCTACATCATATAACCATCATATTAAAGTGAACAAATTAGCCCCTCTGATATGAAAAAGGGGTGCATATATTACCCTTTTTGATTTTAAAAACAATGCTAATTGCCCATAGTATGCACAATTTTAAAGAGAAAATTAGAATTACATAAACCTGTATGCAAAAAAAACCAAAAACAAACAAGCTCATATGAAAAAAAAAAACATATACTAACAGATTCAAATGATTTTTACGAATTCATATATACAAACAAACCCGACAATAAGATCATTGAAGGTTGTAATTTTTTCGCAAAAAAATTGTGCAAAAACAACCCAAGAAACACAATAATCAAGAAACACCATACCTAAATTTGAAAACAAGTTTTTTTCCACCGGATGAAGTAATGTACAAGCACAATAAAGACAATAATCAAGATAAAATTTGTGCTTTATATAGTTAATTTTCTCCTTCAAAGTTTTTTTTTTTCTCTCTCTCTCCAATTAAAGTAAGGTAAAAGAATTTTAAAAATAGTGAAAGTGGTAAACTTAGGGTTGTTATTTACTTTTAAATAAGGTTATTTTAATCTTTTACTAACTTAAGTTAATGGAGATTAATGGAAGTTAAAATAGGGGCGAGTGTGCAACATTCAAAATATCACAGGGGGTTTCGCATTACTTTTCAAAACACAACTAGGGTTTTGTATAAAACTTCTGTAAAATATAGAGGGATATTGTGCATTTTACTCCAAATTTATTTAATGATTCTACCCTACACCCATTTTATGGCACAAAGTATAATATAGAAAAAACCGAAAAATTTGCTTATGAACGTAAAAAATTGAAGCATTGGCAATAAAGAAAAACTTTATTATTCTCTCCTTATGAACAAGGAGGACGCTGGAGCTACACGCTCGTTTATTCGAATCATATCTAAGCAGCCGCGAATTCCACTAGGTGGGATCGGTTAAAATAGAAGTACATTAGGCCGAGTTTATTTTAAAACCACATTATTCGTTGACAGCCTCGGCCTAAGCTGAGATTCCTATATATGCCTTCCTTAGGGAACATAATACATTAAATTTGGGAGTTTGAAGGATCGTTTAGCCATGGCAAAACCTAGAAGATCAGACCATTGATCTCCGGAGCTCCCTTGAATCGTGTATCCTTCATATTCTAGCTCTGCTCTTTTCTCCGATTTGTAAATTACAGCTGGTGTATCTTCCTCACAAGGTTCCCTATATTTTCATAGTAAATAAGATATAAGTGTTACTCCATGTTAGAATTTAAGGAGCAGAAAGGAAAAGTTAATTTGAGAGAATGAAAACATATTGAAAGTATACACTTTTATATGATATTTTCTAAATTAAGTTCACTTCTTAAATGACATTTTACGTGATTTTATTGGGTGAAGTGTCATATATTAATAAAACCGAGCTATTTGTTTAAAAATAAATATATGTTATGACATTTGTTAAATAGGAGGTGACGAATGACCAACACATAAGTTGTAATACATAGCATTGTTCCAAATTAGGGGCTGAGGTACATGAGTATCAATAGGGGCTACAATTCTCATTAGTTTAAAAGAACGTTAAATTTTTTTATGTATTTATTAAAAAAAATTAAAATATTTATCTAAATTTAGTTACATTAATTAGTCCCCGATGAAAAAAAAAATACTCATAAGTTAAAAAATTATTTATTTTAACCTGTATTGAGAAAGAATTTCTGCATATGTTCCAAATTAAGTATACTATTCTGAATTGATAGGAAACAAAATTTCAGAATTTTAATCAATATACCTCATGATTAGTCTCTCCCAATTGCTGTACCCAACGTTTTGAAGATTTTTCTCCGTGATGGCTCTTAAAGATTCATTTCGACCGGTTAGCAAGAAAATTTTGAACCCTAGCTGCTGAAGCTTCTTGTACAAGGCCAAACTAGCTGGTAAGGCAGGTAACTCCAGTGGATAGACGTAGTCTTTGAAGCCACCACTTTTATCAAATGTCTGTAATCTACATCCAAAAACAACATACACCTTTTAAGTTTTAAGCAACCTTAATCATTTTGAAAATAAACAATTTTTTTTTTTTTTTCCTTTCTGGCCTAAAATGCTTAAGTACGCATTAGTGATAATAGTAAATCTAAATTAAATCATTATAAATTGAATATAGATCTTTACACAACTACTGCGGGACATGATGTTTCAATATCCCGATAAAAAAATTTAATCTCTAGGACAAATTTTTTTTTTTTTAAATGATGCGGGAACTCAATTGACGGAGCCCGATCATTAATTGGTAAACCCCTGAATACAAACGTATGCCCCCACACATGCACCAAGTCAGTCAAGAAAAGAACTCTAAAGCATTAACAAATATTGAACCGCAACCTTACAAGAGAAATTTTACTCCACTACCAAATAACGAGAACTCATAAAATATTGGTATACATCACTCTTTCAACGTCTCACTTTTTTTCATATAATAAATTTGTTTTTTTACTATATATACGAGATATTTGACATATATACCCTTGTTCATAAGCAGTGAAGATGGAGACGGTGGACAGCAAGGTATCATCTACGTCGAAAATCCAAGCATCCCTCTGCGTGACACTGACTGTTTCCGCAAAGGCTATCGCATGTCCCGCTATGACAATCGAGTCCTGCTCGTATTGGTTGCTGTTCATGTAATCCTTTACAGGCTCCACGCACACATCTGGAACTGTCCAGTTAACAGCAGCATTGCTGTTGACTGCATTTTTCCAGCTGTTGCAATACACCTTGCAATTTATAAACTTGGAGCATAGCGGGTGGCTGTTTTGTGTTGGCATGGTGATGAGTGGTGGTGTAGTACGGGAAGCAAATGCGCTAGAGGTGAAAAGGTATAGGAAAATGACCATGAAGTGCTTCTTCATTGCCATGGTGGAAGATTAAACCTTAAACAAGACTACAATAGAATCTGTGTATGAGTTGGTGCTTCAGGCTTGATCATTGTATCCCTATTTATAGATGTGTATACACTTGGTTCTGTGTGTGTTGTGGGTGGGGATGTGCGTGGGGATGTGGGGTTGGGTTGGGGCGGGGCGGGGCGGGGCGGGGGGGGGGGGGGGGAGGGGGGCGGTGGGGGACCTTGTGCTCACGTGTTTCTTCTGTTTTAATATTTTTTAACTATCTAAGAGGACATATAGTACAGTTTTGGCCTACTCGATAATTTAAAATATCTTTCGAACATCACCGAGACTTTGATTTAATAGTATACTTTTTTTGTTGTAAATGTGAAAAATTTTGAGATTAATTTTTGTAGTTGATATTTTGATATATTTTGTACAATTTAAATTTCTTTTAAATTAAAAAAGGTAAGAAAAAAAAGAGAAAAGAAAGATAGGCCGTTGAAGTATCAAACAAACAAGCCAAATGTACCATGTAAGGAAATAGGTCCATCATGTAAGGTATGAATAAACGTCGACTTTCAAATTCTTCGTGGTTTTTCGTAATCAAATTGAGACGATCTAAATGATTTGTAGGTTGTCTAAGAGTTGAATGAAAAAATCAAATAATAATTTATTATAATAAAAAATTTTGGGTTCGAATTATGAATTTAATCTCTATTGTATCAAAAAAAAAAAAAATGATTTGCAAATTGGCCAAGAGCCAACACTACTAGGCCAATCAGTCACTATTAACCGACTTTACTTCTATCACTCTACTTCTATCACACTTCCAAATTTTTCAGGACAAATTTAGGAATGATACTGCAGCATGTCTAAAGGGATAAATCTTCTTAGGTCGACGAGACTCTAAAAGCCGCAATAGAGTTACTATGCCTTAAGCCCGAAACTCTTCCTCAGTAGAAAGAACTATAAATTAATTAAATAATATAAATAAATAATTTAGAACACCTACAATTCCAATAATAATGTCAATAGTGTTATAAACTAACTGCAAAAGACAACAAATAGTATCAAGAGAAAACTGAAACTCTTATTCATTTCTGAATCATTTACATTACAATTATTCTTCTCTATTTATAGAGTTTCAAAAGCTAGTAGCTGATGACTGCAAGCTGCTTACGCTGCTGATGACTGTAAGCTGCTTACGCTGCTATTTGTAAGCTACTTAGTAGCTGGTGACTGCAAGTTGCTTACGCTGTTGCTTGTAAGCTGCTTATATTCACAGTGAATATCCACCAATTGATATTTCATAACACTCCTCCTTGGATATTCATTATAAAAATATGTCTCATTAAAACCTCGTCAAGAAAACCCAATGGGATAAAAACTTGACTAAGGAAAAAGAGTACATTATCTTTACGAGGAATATTATTGCATTTGGCTTGCCTCGTTAAAACCTTACCAGGAAAAACCCAGTTATGATAAAAATCTTGGTGAAGAAAAAAGAGTACAATGCATAAATATCCTCTCCCCCTCATGATGACAAATCTTTCAGGCGGTGCATTCCATATCTTTGTACATATGATTTGAAGATCGTTGGTGGTAATGCTTTAGTGAATAAATCTGCTGGATTTTCACTCAACCGTACTTGCTGAATATCAACTATTCCGCTTGTTTGGAGCTCATGTGTGTAGAAGAATTTTGGTGATATAACCACCCTTGATTTGTGTGATATATGTTGTGTTATCTTCATATAGTGTGGTTGGTTGGTCTTTGTCGGAGGGTAATCCACATGATTCTTGAATATGTTGGATGACAGATTTCAACCAAACACATTTTCGGCTAGCATCATGAATAGCTAAAATTTTAGCATGAATAGAGGAAATGGCAGTCATTGTTTACTTCATGGACTGCCATGATATAGTAGTGTCACCAAAATAAAAGACGTATCCCGTTTACGACCTTGCTTTATGAGGGTCTGATAGATAACCAGTATCAACATGACCAACTAATGAAGATCTTGACTGTCTTGAATAGAATAAACCTATATCTAGTGTTCCACGTAAATAGTGGAATATGTGTTTAATTCCGTTCCAATGTCTGTGAGTTGGAGCCGCACTATACCTGGCTAATAAGTTAACAGAAAAAGCAATATCTGGCCTTGTATTATTAGCTAGTTACATTAATGCACCAATGACACTCAGATATGGTACTTCAGAACCAAGTAACTTTTCTCCATATTCTCAAGGGCAAAAAAGGATATTTTGTCACATCAAGTGGCCTAACAACTATCGGGGTTGTTAGTGGATGAGCTTTATCCCTATAAAATCTTATTATAAACTCAACCACTGTCTCATTAAAAACCTTGCTACCAATGGGCTAAAACCTAGGCGAAGGGAAAAATAGTACAATGCGTATTTGTTTCCCCCTCATCTGAGCATAACAAGAGTATTCTTTGAGTTGACATAAATCAATCTTCAATGAATATCTGTTTTACTTCCACTTGGAGTTCATCCATGAAAGATAACTTTGGCTTGACATGTTTCTATCATATCAAACATATTTGTCCTACCTCATTAAAACCTTACCAGGAAAAACTCAATAGAAAAAAAAACCTTGGTGAAGGAAAAAGAGTACAGTGCATCAATATATTATCCCTCTCATTGCAACATGCGTCATGGTGACAAATCTTTTAAGTGATGCATTCTACACTTCTGAGTATGTCCTTTGTCATCTTTGTTGGTAAAGCTTTAGTGAACAAATCTGCTAGATTTTCACTTGACTATACTTGTTGAATATCAATAATACCATTCTTTTGAAACTTATATGTGTAGAAATTTTTTGACAAAATATGTTTCATCATGTCACCATAGCCACCTTTAATTAGATTAGCTCTTTCAAAATATAAATCGTATGATTCCTGAATGTATTGTATGATAAATCTTAATCATATACATTCTCAACTAGCCTCATGAATTTTCACAATCTCATTATGATTTGAAAGAACAACACTCATGTTCTGTTTCATGGAGCCATATTACAAGTAAATACATGAAATGTCTGCGATCTTTCTTTGTGGGGGTTAGGTAACTGGTCAACATCTGCAGGGTTGACTATAATAAGATCAACATTATTGGATAATATAAGTCTATATTTGATGTTCCACATAGATAGCACGACAGGTGCTTATTTTCATTGTAATACCTTCATGTTGGAACTGCCCTATATTTCGCTAACAAATTAATGGAAGACAATTTTCTGGCCTTCTATTATTAGCAAGATACATTAGTGGATCAATAGGACCGAGACATGGTACTTTAGGACCAATAGTTATCTCATTATCATCACAAGCGTCCTTTTGAAGATTAGGACAGTAATCATATCATTATAATGTTTTCCATAGAATATTATTTTGTCAGTGAGTGCTCGATCTTCAGGTCGATAAACTCTCACTTGTATAAGCTGTTCAGGAGCGTTTATGACATTCAAGAATTATCACCATATATTTCAGCAATAATTGGCAAATTTAAAACAATAAGCAATTGATAGCAAATAGAGATCTACAAGGAGATAAATACTTCTTAATAAGATATATGACCAACAAAATATCAACATATACTAATAAGGTTATATAACATTCTTCCAGAATATTTTCATTTGTACAAAGATCTATGTAATTGATTGCATTTCCCGAGATTTCGAGTCATGTGCTTCAGGCATAGTAAGTTCTTCAAGAACTTTAATATCATATGCTTTAGGCATAATAAGTTCTTCAGGAACTTTAATATCAATATCACATGATTTATATTAGCAAGTTGTTGCCATTTCTATAAGAAGCATAGAAACTCATTAACAATGGTATTACAGTTACTATATGAGGATATAAGCCAAAACGTACCCATATAGCATATTAACCCATTCCCTGCAAAGCTTTAAGCAGTTTAAGGGATATATACCTATATGGTATAGTACTTGCAAGTATCCAAGCATTGTGGGATTGAAAATGACATAGGGTTTGCTTCACAATGCTCCCCCTCATCTCACATACGAGAATTTCACATTTGACATGTGAGCTGAGTTTCCACTATATTGTTTCTCTCTCTTTGACCGATCAGGTCTTTGTCGACATTCATCCACACTTTGTGGTTCAGGATCTTAATCGCTTTATTCCAAGCGTTTGGTTTCTCCAAGGACCAACTATTCTTCAATCTTGGCAGGGATTGTGCATTCACCAACATCGGTTGGTTTTGCTAGTTCTATCATGCTTCTTAAAGATTTGGCATCTTTAGGATTCATAATTCATATATTAGGTATAATATCCTTTGCACCGATAGATACATCACACTTCTGGTGTGTCTCAGATGCATATGTTATGCGTTCACTATACGTCCTTCTGGGACAACAATTTGTGTCGACACATTCATAACAAATATTTGTGATTTCACAATATTCTTTGCATCTAGTAAATTATTTGCAATACTCTGCAAATGAAGAATCACTTGAACTTCAAGTTCATTGAGCTAATGTCTTAGATTCAAATGAGATAATAATATTGTCCTCCAACATACATTATATTGAGATATCAAAGATGTATCACATTGAACTTCAGGTTCCTCTAAAATATCTCATATTAACTTCAGGTAGCGATTTTCTTTCTCTTTAATGGAGGGAACAACAAGCACCAAAGCGTGCTTTAACATGATCATCAACTAGGGGTTCAAGATATCATTACGCCCTTAGGTAGCCAAGTTGATTATGCCAAACCATGAAAATAATTGAATTATGATATCTTTGCATTTGTACAAGAGGTGATTTAATTGCTCGTATGATTGTATGATACAACCCATAAGAAAGAGCAAGAATTTTGAAATACATGCTTCTAGCATGGATTCAAAAGAAAATGCAAAGATAGTCTTTATCACCATCATTTGTGGTCTCAATAAGATATTCGTTTCGACAAATATCTTTAATCTTAACAAAAATCTTCTGGACTTGCTAAAATATAATGAATCACAATTCGAAATTATGGGCCACAAGATTATGTTATAGTAGCTCTGCTGGAGCAAGTTGGATTAGTAAAATCAAATAGCTAGTACATGTGCCTTGGACCAAGTGTACGGTAGGTACACACTTAATATGCATTCAGACCACAAATGTTCATAGTGGTTTTGACTTCTCATGTTTTTCCTCATTATTCCACTACTGGTGGTGAGGATTATCAATCTTAGCATTGTTTGTGGGACATATTATCTTAACCACGGTCATGACTATGACCAATTTAATATGTAGATATTATAGTTAGTACAAGAAGTGCAATATCATTCACTTTGGAGAATACAACTCTATTCACTCCGGGGAATGTAGTTTCATTTGTTGCAGGAAATATAATTTTATTTTCTTCAGGAAAATAAATATTATCCACTTTAGGGGATTTCAAATCCATTTAGTTCAGAGAATTTAATTCCACTCACTTTGGGGAATTTTCAATTATATTCCTTCAGGGAATTTATATTTCATCCACTTCAGGGAATGTAATTCTACCCACTTTAATTTCATTCACTTCAGGGAATGCAATTTTTGATTCACTTTGGGGAATCTAATTTCAATTCACATCAGAGAATTTTAATTTTATTCACTTCAGAGAATGGAATTAAGCCAACTGAAAAATTTGGCTTTCTATAAATTTTATTGGGGTTTTCACTATAACAATGTGAATTTCAATCCTACAAAGGATAAGATAATAAATGAAAAATATTTTTCTATAAATGATATACATAGGGTATAATATTCATACCTCCATCTGAAATAGCTTCAAAATTGTGGTAAGATTTTCCTTTTCATATTCAAAGAGTAAGATTTGATTCTCACCATAACTTTCTACCAAGTAACTCAATGGTAGAGACTTGTGCTGATAACTTGTTATAAACTAACTGCAAAAGACAACAAATAGTATCAAGAGAAAACTGATAACTCTTATTCATTTCTGAATCATTTACATTATAATTATTCTTCTCTATTTATAGAGTTTCAGAAGCTAGTAACTGATGACTGCAAGCTGCTGCAAGCTGCTGCAGCTGCTGATGACTATAAGTTGCTTACGTTGCTATTTGTAAGCTGCTTAGTAGTTTGTGACTGCAAGTTGCTTACGCTGCTGCTTGTAAGCTGTTTATATTCATAGTGAATATCTACCAATCGATATTTCATAACAAATAGTTTAATTACATGACTCTACTCGTAGGCCTTAGTTGTCTCTACCTCTAAGCCAACATGGCTTTTAACTTTTAAAAAGAGGAACTAAAAGGAACTAGGCTATTAGGCCCAATGAGTTTATAAAAGCCCAGGGCCGCCTGATCCTAAGGAACATGATCTGCCCTCTCTCTATAAATGCATACATAGTAAGTATTTAGATTAACAACTCAGAGGTAAAGATGATTAAACGCTCTGAAAGACCCGATCCCTTGAGAATTTATTTGATTTTATAAGTCAATTTTACTATTTATAAATATAAATTATATTTGAAACAAATGTGAAATTGAAACTAATACTTATATTTTATTTAAATATCCTTATGTTATTCTATCGAAATTAGACTTGTTATATAAAGGTTATTATCTCATCTCATTATTGATTATTGCTATTATCATAAAATTGTCCAAAAATAAAACCAAAAAAAATAACAAAGAATAATTGTCAATAAAGTTAATTATTGGCATGCTAGGATGCTAGATCACACTTAGATACCTTTGTACATATATGTATATGCATAAATGATGTATATAGAGTATGAATAAGTATGTGCGGGATGAGGTAAAACGGCAACAGATGGAAGACAAGGGTGTAGCCTTGGCCATGGCAGAGAGGCAAAAATGATAGAATTAATGAAGGAGAAGTTATAGAGAGAAAGTCATTCATGGAGATAAAAATGGAAACAAAGAAGGTTAGGCAAGACAATTTTATACTTGAGGGCAATTTTGTCCTTAAAAGATGAACAACAGATTTACAAAATATGAATTTGTAAATTTCACATCTCGAGTAAGGATTTGGATAAAGCATAAGAAAATTTAGAATTTACAAATCTTGGATTTTCAATTTTTTTAAAATGGTGCTTCCAAACACTAAAAATTATATTTGTAAATAAATGCCATAAAATTTTATGAAATTCATTTTTTCAAACAGTCCGTGAGTAAGACTTAAGTATTGTGGGCTTCAATAATGATTTCGGCTAACAAATTTATACAAATGAATTTGAATTCCAAGTAATTCTAGTATTACTTGTAGGTTTGGAGTTATGGGCATAATAATATTCAAAGTCAGTCACCATATTGAAACGTGGGAATAAATTGACAATTGATATGTTAGAATAAGAATGAAATGACATTCCGGCTCTATTCGAGTTTCCTTGCTTAAATAAATTTAGGAATTTCATTCCTTAGGTAATTCATTCCCTTAAATTTGGTATTAGCCAATCAAGACAAAGCACTTGGGATATTAGCTTATTTTCATGTTCTTGGAAATGAACTCATTTGCAAATAATCAAAATGTCCTTTCAAAATACAACATGCATACAATAACAAAAGTAATCCTTAGTATTATTATAATAAATATATTTATTATCGCTAATATTATCAGTGTAATTCTTCAAATGACCATAATGGCCTTTCAAAAAATAACAAGTATATAATAACAAAAGGGGCAATCCTTATTATTATTATTATTATAAATTTTGTCATTATTATTATTATTTGATTTTAGCATTTATATGGTTTAGGTATATACATTAATGATATGTCCTTAATTATTCGTATAAAATCCTCTTTTTACATGCATTGGATATTTAAATTCGTAGAATTTGATTATTCTTGAAATATTTTGGTACAATGTAGGTTTGAAATAATGCAGAAATAATTTGAATACAAAAAGGACAAAAACAAGTAGAATTAGGTGATCAAAGGACAATAATTGTGATACAAAATCAATATCCCAACATGCATCCATGCTTAATTGGTGAAAAAGATGCTTCACCCACCATGCAAAAATCCGACTTCAAACGCTCTCTAAATAGCTTTCACAAGTTTTTTACACAGAAGACAAGCTCAATCCGCTCGAACAGTTTTTTTTTTGTAGAGGTTAAAGTCAATAGGCTATTCTAGCAGGTTGTTAACCCACATGGTCACCAAAAGAACCCGACTGTCAGGCTTCACGGACTGAAGATTAGCCCTTAAAGATATCCTCTGCATTTATGGGAGAATATTAACAGGCGTGTAAAAAACTCTATGAAAAAACAAACTTGTGGTCCTCGCATGGTAAAGAAGACTAATTATATAGCACCACTAAAATTGGGCGGAGTACAGCAGAGGGCAGTACATATTCATTCTACTTGCTTTACACATTAATCACATGCTTTTTATGGGACTGTAATTTATTCCAGGAGAAAGAGTAATTTTAGGGTTTTAACTTGGTCTAATATAAAATTTAGAACCAAACTTCATAACCAATAATGAATATACACACACAATATTTTTGACAATTCTAATATTTATTTATATTATGTAACTTCCTTAAAGCGATTTAGTTAAAGAACATATTCCTTTTATAAGTCAGTTCAAACGGAAATATTATAAGAGCTACGAAAGATATTTGCGTTAACTAAAACTCTAAGGGTTTTAAGGCTCCATTTGTTTGTTGTAAAATATTTTTCAGAAAAATATATATTTTTTTAATTTTTTGGTATTTAGTAATACCAGAAATTAATCAATTAGAAAATATTTTTCGATCAAAATAAAATATTTAGTTAAAAAGAATAGAAAATATTTTCATTTCCAGAAGTACTGTGGGTTGGGTGGGATGGTGAAAGGAGGAGGTGGTGGTGGTGGGGGAGGGGCAGGGTCGACCAATTAATCGACAGATTCAAACCTTCATAAGGAAAAGAGGTAATGTGACTATTGAATCCCATGTCGTCCAGCAAGTTAATTAATGGTGCTTTTATAAGTCCAAATTGAGTTATAAATTAGTGCATTTTTTGGTCTTGTAAATTAGTGCGTAGAGGACTCGCTATTTGGTCAAGTGATATTTCTCGCTTTAAATGTGAGAGGTTCTAATTAGATCGATTCTCAGATTATGTAACTTCTTTTAAAAATAATATAGAATTAGTTTAGATATTGATTTAATTTAAAAGAAAAAAAAAATAGTGCATCCAGATGCTTCTAGATTATTATTTTTTTTTGGGAAAGAGGGGCGGTACCCTCTGAAATTTAATTAATAAGCGAAAAAAGTACAAAAACAAAGGAGGACATAATGTCTAACCTATATGAAAAGATGGGGGACGTACCTGTCTCATCATTCATCTACTCTAGCTAAAAGGAGTACAAACACTCCTTTTTACAAAAACTTATAAAAATCAAAACATAAAGCTAGACCTATATATAGGACCAATCCTAAGCAAATTAGACTTTAAAGCATGGGAATTCTAGTTTATCTAATCTAATCATACCTTGAAGCTCCTTGTGATCCTTCAAATCCTGGAAAGCTGCTGCTTGCTTTGCCTTTAATTTACTCCCAAATTTGCTAAATAATCAGCCGGTTGGTTCCCTTCACCTAAGATATGGGTATTACAATATCTCCTAGCTCACCATAGTTTATAAGTGATATCCCAAGAGCCCTGTTTTCTTTTACAAGCAAGTTGAACTGCACTAAGAGAATCCATTTCCTCCCAAATATGAGAAAAAACCATAGTTAAGGACAAGAATCTAAGCACAACTTAAGACCATAGTTAAGGACAAGAATCTCTGCTTTGATAGCAAACTGGGTATCAAAAGAAATGTAAAAACACTTTAACATATTACCCTTAGTGTCCCTAATAATGCCACACCCTCCTCCTGTAAGCTTTTTGTGTTTTTGAACACTGGCATCCACATTCAGCTTGATATAGTCATTAATAGGTTTCATCCATCTTACAACTTTGATAGCTTTGATTTTCTTACCAGGGACATTAAAAGCAAAGTGCTTAGCAATAGAAATATCACCCCTCCATATATATATTGTAACCTTTTAATGTGCTTCTAGATGATGTATTGATCTTCTTCTACCCCTACCTCCTTGTATCGTCGTCTAAACTATGCATCACCCAACAATTGCTTATCTAGAGATGTCATTTTGCCGAAGTTCAATTAATGTGTATTATACTATGAAAGAACTCCATGTTTCACCTTGTAAAAGTGAAATAGGAAGAAAACAAACTTGTGGTCCTCGCACTGTAAACAATTTTACGAATATGGACCAAACACCAATTATTACCATAAAAATTAGGTGAGGACAGCACTGGGCATTTTCCCTAGCGATACAATTCTCGTTTTGTGTGCGAAAATTTTTGAGATAGATTAATTATATATTTTTTATACGACGGCAATTTATTCTAGGGAAAGGTGTGATATTAGGATTTCAACTTGCTCGTCCAATATGAAAATTAAAATCTGAATTGCATAACCTGTAATGAAATGACTCAAACTTGTTAATATCGACATTTTACACACCCATTAAAAAATAAATATTGAGCTAATATTACTTTACCCCAACAATAAACAAATAATATATATACATATAAATATTATACACTATTTTTTAATTACTTCTAATATTTAGCTTATATTATTTAACCTCATTAACTGATTTAGTTAAAGGACATGTTCCTTGTAGTCGTTAAATAATGTACGAATGGACAAAATTACTTGTTTTTTATACCTTTTTAAAAAAAAAAAATCTTCATATGAAATATAAAGCTTCAAACAAAATGTTAACTCTATAAATAATATAATTTTTACTCCTCAATGTTTATTTTCTTTTTTATATTAACACTACTTGACCCCCTTGATGTATAGAATGTAACATTTTGTCTTCTCATATTTATTTGTTATGACTTATCTCCTATTATTATGTAAAAGGAAGGAGCATTTTTTGTACATTTATATATTTTATAAGAGCTACGAAGCATAGTTTCATTAACTAAAACACATAGGATTTAAGTGATATAAAATAAATATTACGGGTAAAATATTATATTGCATATATATATATATATATATATATATTGAGGGGATAAAGTCAAGGGCGGATTTAGGATTGTAGTTCAGTGGGGTTAAAACACATAATTTAATATTTATATACAAATAACTTTATGGGTTAAATACCCTGTTGGTTCTTTATTTTTTAACAGTTTTGTCAAGTTAGTCTTTTATCTTTATAAGTGACACTTCTTGGTCATTTATATTTTAAAAGTGTGCCACTATTAGTGGCCTCTCGTGAAGTTCTATAGAAAATTAAACAAAAAAATTATGTGTAGTGCATGTGATCACATAATATACCTATTGGTTATTCATATATGGACAAATTATTTTTAATGGGGCTAAATGTCTTATAAATATACACGTTTTTAAAAAATATAGTCTAAACTCACTCCTTGAGATCAGTGAGACTGCAGCCCCTAGCACCCAATATAGCACACTGGATTTAGAAGTTTGAAGGAACGTTTGGCCACTGTAAATCCCATTAAATCGCTCCACTGATCACTACAAAAAATCCTAGATTCTGCGACGGACCGTCGCCAAACCGTCACAGATATGGCAACGGCACAGTGAAGGAGAAGGTTGACGCCAATTTTTTGACGGAACAGTGACGATTTGGTGAGGGACAAAAATACCCGTCACCAAGCCCTCACTAACAGTGATGGCTTTGTGAGCCGTCTCCAATTCGGTGACGGCCAAACTACGACCGTCACTAATTTTTTGACGGCTCAATGACAAGTTTTTCTCATTCCAACATGTAGAGACGATACGGCGACGGTATGGTGATAGTCCCTCACCGTGCCGTCGCAAATTAGTTAGGCCGGCTCAATTTCCAATTTTTTTTTAAATGAATAAGGTTTTCAAACACCGAGTAACAATGATATGTTAAAATTTTACATAAGCAATTCCAGTTACTAATGTATTATGTATTGTTCACTTCGAGTAATGACATTGTTTGATGTAGTAATAAAATACTATGTTTGTGTAGGTATTTACTACAATATTAATCTTGATTTGATAATATAATTTGCAATCAACAAGATTTTATTTCATAGCATTCGATAACTAGGGATTAGATTAACAGACGGTTAACTTTAGTCATCACCATACAAAAGTTCATAACAAGATACACACACATATCCACATCATAATATTATATATATTTTTACCTTAACTACCAGTTCGTTACATAATTTTTCACTCGAACAACTTCGGCAGAAGGATGCGATACATTTGATTCATATTCCTTTGACGGTGTTGAGCTATCGAAATGCAACCATCTTCTTTTGGTGGTTCGTTTAGATCAAATCGACCTGCAACTTTACTACTGCTTGCCTTCGACGGATCATATTTCTTTGTGTGTTCCTCCTTTTTAACAGTAACCCACTCACCTTGAACTTCCTTACTCATCGTTTATAAGACGTTCATTCACTGAGATGGGATATTATGTAAAGATGTGAGACAACAAGCGGGATTGTTGATGATTTATATAGAACTTGGGAAAGGATTATTGAGAACCAAAAAAGGCATACAACACCAAATATTTACATTGGGGATTTTAATAGCATTCTCAGTCATGAAGAAAATGATGGAGGAAGAAGAAAATCCGATCGCGATATCCTGGAATTTAATCAGGTTGTGAGCGAGGCGGGACTGCTGGAAGTTGCCGCTAAAGGATGTGCGTTCACATGGGTCAACAATAGGGATGATAGAGGTTTCATTCGCCAAAAATTAGACAGAGCACTCGCTTGCATTAGGTGGCATGAGTTCTTTCTGAATGCAGAAACTATCAACCTTCCCCCGGTTGGGTCGGATCACTCGCCGGTGATTCTTGATACTGAAAATGTGGGGCTTTGAAGGGTAAGAAAAGATTTCATGTGGAACCCTTTTGGCTCGAAGACCAAGAATGTTCCGATATTGTCGAAAATAGTTGGAGGCAGCATGGGGTGGTTGGAGCCTGTCAGGCTTTCAATCATAATCTGGAGATTTGTTAGGCTTGCCTGTCTTGTTGGAGCAAAAGAAAATTTGGAAATTTTCGGATTAAGATCGATGGGATGATGAAGAAATTGGAAAGCCTAATGAACGGCCCTTTGGAGATGTTTAACATGGTTGAGTATAAGACTATCTCGCAAGAGATTGATGCGCTCTGGGCGCGGGAAGAGCAATACTGGGCTGTTAGAGCAAAAGTTAAATGGCTCAATGCTGGAGATCGTAATACCAGCTTTTTCCATGCATCAGCTAGACAGAGAAGAGCCAGAAACAGGATTTCGAGGCTTCAATTGCACGATGGAGAATGGACAGATGACCCTGGTGTTATCAAGGAGACTATCCAGAATTTCTACAAAGACATCTTTAGGACTGTTGGGAGAAGGAACATTGATCCTGTGCTGGAGTGCATTGACCCGGTCATTTCCGGGGAAGACAATTTGGAGCTTATTAAACCAATTTCCTATGAAGAAGTTAAAGCGGCAGTGTGGAGTTTGGGAGCCAACAAGGCCCCAGGCCCAGATGGTTTCTCTGGAGCTTTCTTTCAGAAGTTCTGGCACCTTTTGGATTCTGATATTTTTAATGTGGTAAAGGCGGCTCTTCTTGGGGGATCTGATCTGAGTCCTTTTAATCGCACAAATATTATTTTAATCCCTAAAGTTAACCACCCTGAAAAAATTAGTGATTTTCGGCCCATCAGTTGTTCAAACTTTCTGTACAAAGTGATCTCCAAGGTCTTGGTGAATAGACTCAAGCCTCTGATGGATAAGATTGTGTCCCCGGAGCAATCAGCTTTTATTCCAGGAAGAGTTATTCAAGATAACATCATTGTGGCACAGGAAACAGGCTACTGGATTCAGAGGAAGAGGAAAAATGCGAAGAAATGTCATGCTATTCTCAAGGCTGATATGAGTAAAGCTTTTGATAGAGTTGAATGGGATTTTTTGGAAGGAATCCTCATAAGAATGGGTTTCCATGATCTGTGGATCAGGTGGATTATGAATTGTGTCTCCTCAGTGTCGTTTAACATTCTCATCAATAGGTGTCCATCTGATACTATATTTCCATCCCGTGGGATTAGGCAAGGGGACCCTCTTTCCCCTTATCTCTTCTCTATCCTTACTCAGGCTCTTTCGGCTCTCATTAAGAGGCAACTTAGTAGATCTTTGTTGAATGGCTACCGAGTCACTAAGTCTTGCCCTTCTCTTACTCACCTCCTGTTTGCAGATGACTCGATTTTCTTCTTTGAAGCCACCTATAAAGAGGCTTTCATCTTGCAAGATGTGATTTATAAATACTGTTTTGCGTCCGGTCAAAGTCTGAATTTGAACAAGTCAACTGTTGTCTTCAGCCTTAACACGCCTGAAGGATCACGAAGAGGAATTGTGGATATTCTTCGTGTCAAGCAGTCAAATAAGATTGGGAAGTATCTTGGCTTCCCAGCGGAATGGGGCAGGCCTAAATCAGAAGCATTGAGCTGGGTTCAAGAAAAATGTACGTCCAAGTTGCAAGGATGGAAGAGTAATCTCCTCTCAGATGGGGGGAAGAATGTTCTTATCAAACCTGTCTTGATGGCCCTCCCGTCTTATGCCATGTCATCATTCTTGTTCCCTAAGAAGGTTTGCAACTCCATTTCCTCAATGGCAGCAATATTTTGGTGGGGAAGGAGTGGTGAATCTCGATCGCATTGGCTCAAGTGGGAAGAGCTAAAGAAGCCAAAGATGGAAGGGGGTCTTGGATTCAGAGATCTTTTCTGCTTTAATATGGCACTCATTGCAAAGCAGGCTTGGAGAATTTCCATCCAACCTGACAGCTTATCTGCAGCTGTTCTTAAAGGAATTTATTTCCCAAATGACAGATTTTGGAACGCAGGGATTAAAAGGCAATCTTCATGGTCTTGGAAAAGTATTGTTCAGGGAAAGGAATTCCTTAAAAAAAGAATATTGTGGAGGATTGGAAACAGAAAGTCTGTGAATATTTGGAAGGATAATTGGATTCCAACGGAGGAGGCTATCCGGCATAGGAGCCCAAACTCTCCAACGTGGGTTAGCGAGCTGATCATTCAGGATCAGAAGAGATGGAATGAGAAGATGATTAACCACATGTTTGATAGGTCGACTGCCCAAAAGATCCTTGCTATTGTTCTTCCGTGGTTTGAGATAGATGATTGCGTGATCTGGAGTCCAAGCAAGAATGGACAATATTCTGTTAAAGCAGGATATTCTGTGGTGAGAGAGGTTCTGTGCAATAGGAGCCCAATTGATAGACGAAGAGCTAGCTCGTCCTTCCAAACCCCTATTGATGTTTGGAGACTGGTGTGGTCCCTGAAAGCCCCCCCAAAGGTGAGATTTTTCATGTGGAAAGCATGTTGTAATTGCCTCCCAACCCAAGAAAATCGCTTCATGAGGAAATCTGCATCGTCCCCTTTATGTTCTTTGTGTAATCAAGGCGTTGAGACGGTTGAACATTTGCTCCTTTTTTGTCCTTGCGTTCAGAGATTCTGGTGTGCTTCTCCTCTGCAGTGTGCTAATAGCCTTGTTGGTTCTGGAAGGTTCAGTGAGTGGGTTCTAAGGTTTACTAAGAGATGTTGTGATGCGGGTTACTGCAAAGAGGAAGCAACGACAAAGATTGCACTTTGTTGCTGGCAAATTTGGAAACAGAGAAATGAGGGTGTTATAAATGGGAGAGTTGTTGATATTCAGAAGACGGTCATGAGAGTGCAGTGCGCATTGGCAGAATGGTTCAGCGAAGACAACGCGTGGAGGAACAGGAGTGTCAGAAGAGATGTTGTCAATAGAGATCCGCCAACACAGTGGGCTCCCCCGATGCTAGGGACGATTAAGATGAATGTTGACGCCTCGTGGGAGAAGAATGAGAAAGCTGCTTTTGCATTTATTGGTCGGGATTGGAAGGGTTCAATGGATTTTGGTCAGGCCGGCCTGTTTCGATGTTTTTCAGCAGCGGAAGCAGAAGCTTATGCGATTCGTAATGCGTGTTTATATGTTAACCAGATACAGCAGTCTTGCATCATCATTGAAAGCGATGCACATGACGTTCTTAAAGCAATCAGTGTTCCGGTGACTGCTCTTTGTTGGAGAGCGTCTGCCATTGTGGAGGACATCAAAAAGATTGTTGCTGAAGACCTGATGGTGAGTTTTCAATGCATTAGAAGAACGGCCAACCAACCTTGCGACTGGATTGCAAAATGTAGGCGTAAGGAAGAATTGCCTGTTAATTGGAGTTCATGTATTCACCCGCAATTGTTGTATCTCCTTTCGCACGATATCCACCCCACAGGGGTTGGTTAATCTGTGTATTTTTATAATATGTTTTCTCTTTTGACCAAAAAAAAAAAACATTTGGCGACGACACGGTGAGGGTTCTTCTCCAAATTAATGGTGCCAAGTACACGTGGTAGCTACCTAAACATTGGCGACGGTAGGGTGAGGGCTCGGTGAAGGCACGGTGAGGGCCTAATCATCAAATTATTGGAGCATTCACCAATTTCCTAAATTAGAGACGGGAAACTATGCCCGTCTCCATTTTGGACGGATACATTTTCCCGTCTCAATTTTGGCGACGGGCTGACTGTCTCCATATTGGAGACGGGCTGCTGCCCGTCTCCATTTTTGAGACGGGCAGCAGCCCATCTCCATTTTGAGACGGGCAGTAGCCCATCTCCATTTTGAGACGGGCTGCAGCCCGTCTCCAATTTTGGAAATAGGCTGCCCGTCTTCATTTTGGAGACGGGCTGCTGCCCGTCTCCATTTTGAGACGGGCATTAGCCCATCTCCGTTTTGGAGACGGACTGACATTTTGGAGACGGGCTGCAACCCGTCTCCAATACAAGAGGCCCACGATGTGGGCCTCTTATAATTGGGCGACGACCCTGGTTCATATTGGGCCATCGCCCAATTGAATTATAGTAACAGAGGGCAGAGAGTTTCGCCCCCTGTTACGTGTTCTTTTTTTTTTGGCTATTTATATATATATATATATATATATATATATATATATATATATATATATGTATATATATATGTATGTATATGTAAATATATGGTTATGTATGTATAGATCTTGCTATAACCACCACCCTCTATGATTGTAGGTATACATACACATGTAAAGATTATTTATATATACATATGTAAATGTAGGTATATAAATGTATATATTATGTATTTATTTGTTGTGGTGAATATGCTAATTAATAATGCACTTAACCTAAATATGTTAATGTAGTTGTTTTTTTTTTTTGGTATTTTAGGATTTTTTTTATTGTATTAATTGAATTTTTTTTTAGTACGATTTTTTGTTCATTTTTTTCTATCCTTTTTTTGTTATAATTTTTATTGGGAATGAGTTTTTTTAACATATTTAGGTTATTTGTTAATATTTTATATTTTTGGATTTTTTTTTATTGTATTTACTGATTTTTTTTTAATTACGAATTTTTTTTCGTTTTTTTTTTATTCTTTTTTTTTTGTTATAATTTTTATTTGGATGTAGGTTTGAGTTGTATGTGCATGAGAAGTTGATTTTTAGCTTGTTTGGTGTTATGTGAGTTCTCTTTTGCTTACTTGTGATGTGTTGTGGGTATTGTTAATGGTATTGTTGCTATGCTAGTTGGTATTCTTGTATGAAGACTAGATTTTTTTATATAAGTTCACAATGAGGTGTATGTGCTAAAACAAAGTCTAGAACTAGCTCAAGGTACAAGGAAATGGCTAAAAGTGAAATAGTGTAAAAACTGCAAATCTGGACAGCTTAATGCCCCTGTCTTTCGAAGCTCTTTTGACCTAGTAAACATGTTCAAAAATTAATGAAATTTACATGGTAGCTAGATTAGGCAGTTTTGAACAAATATTGATTAGCTAAGGAAAATTCTAATGTTTTAGGCATCCGATTTAGCCATTTCCGAAATGTGTTTGGATTCTCGCGCTGGTGCATGGCAGATTGCGCGATGCTTTTGTAGATGTCATATCTCATTGAATATAACTCCGAATTGAGATCCGTTTGAGGCTAAACCCATCTACATTAAATGAACTATATTTTTGTGGAGTTTCAGAGTTTTTGGATAATAATTAAGCTAGTAACCGAAGCAGCAAAGTCAAGCCAATGTAGACTAGAATTTCAACTTATCTTGCTACAGGTTTAAGATGCCTTGATGGTTGGTTCTAGTGAATAATGAACAATTTTAGGTAGTAGGAAGCTTAATGGTGGTTATGTGTGAATGCTCAATTGAATGTGGTCAAGTCTTGTAAACTAAGTTAAGTGATTTTAGTGCTTTGGATATTTTAGCTTGGTAATCTTAGTTTAATGACAGTAAATAATGCTCTTAGCGAAGTTAAATGCTTTAGAACCCCATATGTGCTTAATGAGATGTTTGAGAACGAATACAAGATTCATGAATTAAGGAGTGTCATAATAGTTATTTATGTTGTTTAAATTAGTTAGTCTTTTAATTAGAATTTTGACTTACATTTGACTACATTTTGCAAGCAATTGACCCCAACTTATACCATATACATAATACATCACATATACATGCAATAGAGCTAAAAAACAATTGAATGAATTCCCCTTTTGTTCCCCCCAAACCCAATGGTCATAGGAGAATGAAAGAAGAGATTTTGCTCTACAATCTTTTCATCACAAGCTTGTCCAAGCTAATTGAGGGTAGTTTCAAGGTTCCTAGATCTTCTACATGCTTCTACATACCTCGGTGAAGGAGTTTTTGCATGTTTTTGTTATTACATGCTTATGATCATATTATCACATTTCTTGATTTGTTAATTTAGGCTTATGTATTGTTTTAATCTTGTTTTGTACACCTTATAGGTGATATTTAAATCTTGTTTGAGTGGTTTATTAGCATGTTCCATGGTTAAAAGCTTGAGATCATAAATGAGATGATGAATAGTGCTTGAACTTAGGTTTTTGCTTTAACTTGTTATTTAGAGTGAATTGATGATTCTTTTAGGCACCCTAGACATTATTGAATCTAGTTAGAACCTCACATGTAGATAAGTTGCCTAAAACTGAGTTAAAATGCAAATAAACTAACTTTTTAGAAGGGGTTTTTTCACGAAACGTAATCCGGGCACGTTTGAGCTTTAGATTAGGTATCCTTGGGGCAAGGAAGCACTTTTGGTGCTTTCGTTGCGTTAAATCGGGGTTCGGATGTGGTAGTTGTAGTTAAAACCCACTTACGGCCTTCCCGAGCTTTTGTCTCCAAAGCGGGTTCCTAGATAGTCCTATATATAGGGGAAACTTCGTATGTTTTCTCCTAAATTTCGTGGATTAGTTTGTTGTATATATTTGTCATGTTGTCAAACTCATGCATTATAAATCTAACTTATAGAATTATCTAGCTCTTTTACCTAATTATGTATTACGTACTTTTATGTTATGCAATAACATTTACCAAATTGCTCAATGCATCATTTCATGGAGTCAAATCATGAATGGATGTATAAAAAATGGATTGACGGTAATCTTAATAAGGCCTTTATCTAAGGTGTTTCGGATTTTGTATCCTTCGCAAGCAACCGACATTATTATATGGATGGCAACAAGATAAGATGTCCATGTGTAAGATGCCGAAACATAAAATTCCAAACAACTAGAAAGGTGGTAGATCATCTGTATCAGAAGGGTTTTATGTCTTTTTACTATCAATGGATTTCCCAAGGCGAACATGTGCTTAACAATTATGTTCCAAGTGCGTATAATCAAGAGCAACATGAGGGTGAAACACATAATTACAGAACATTGGTTTTTGACGCTGCCGGTCTGCAGTTCACCAACGCTGACAATGTTGAGGTTAATGAATAACTTAACATGGAAGCACATGAATTTTTTGAGTTGTTGAATGCCGCTGATAGGCCATTGTTTGATGGTTGTGCGAAACTTACTCAATTGTCAGTCGTTGCTCGATACATGAATATGAAGTCCGAGCATAATATGAGCACCTCCTTATTTAACAGGTTCATTGCATAATTAATGGAAGTGTTGCCCGAGAATCATAACTTGCTTGAAAACCTTTTAAAGATTTAAGCAACTAATGAAACAATAAGGGTTGGGATATCAGAAGATTGATGTTTGCGTAAATGGATGCACCTTATTTTACAAGGATCGGAGTCTCATGAAAAATTATCCGCGGTGTGGCCGCACACGGTTCAAGGATATATCTTGTGGTAGAAAATGGGGTAAGCCTATTTCACACAAACAGTTAAGATATTTCCTTCTGATACCAAGGTTAAAAAGATTGTACATGTCAAATACTTCAGCAAAACACATGACGTGGCACAAAAATCACATTGTCGAGGATGGAAAAATTTGTCATCCATCAGATGCTGAAGCTTTGAAATATTTCGACTACGTGTATCCAGATTTCGCTGCAGAAGCAAAAAATGTTCGGCTAGGCCTTTGTTCAGATAGTCTTAACCCATTCAGCTCAAATGCACAACCTTATTCTATCTGGCCAATTATAATTACCCCATACAATCTTCCACCGTGGATATGCATGAAGGTACCTGTAATATTTTTGACACTACTCATCCCAGGTCTCAAGCATCCCGGTAAGAATATTGATGTCTACCTAGAGCCCTTGATCGATGAATTGATAACTCTATGGTCGGAAGGGACATTATGTTATGATATTTCAATGAAGACTAATTTTTGTTTGAGGGCAGTCTTGATGTGGACAATAAATGACTTCTCGGCTTATGGTATGTTGTCGGGTTGGAGCACACATGGAAGGTTATCGTGTCCTATTTGCATGGAAAAGACAAGAGTTTTTCACTTACTAGCGGGGAAAAAGCCTTCATTCTTTGATTGTCATCGTCAATTCTTACCACATAATAGCTCATTAAGACATGACAGAAAAATTTTTATCAAGGATAGGCATGAGATATCTACACCTCCACCACGCTTATCTGGGCAACAAATTTGGGAACGTGTGAAAATTTTTCCGTCAATCAAAGAGAGATCTTGCAATAAGCTACATGGATTTGGTATAGAGCATAATTGGATAAAAAGAAGTATATTTTGGGATTTGCCATACTGAAAGACGCACCTTGTTCATCACAACTTAGACGTGATGCATATTGAGAAAAATATTTTCGACAATGTCTTCAATACTATCATGGCTGTTAAGGGTAAGACTAAAGACAACCTTCAAGCTCGGAAATATATGTCCACTTTTTGCAATCGTCTAGAATTGTACGATGACAATTCAAACAAGATCGGTGTATACACATTCCCTAGAGAAAAAAGAAAAATGCTCATACAATGGGTTGCAAGCATAAAATTTTTCGATGGTTACGCTTCTAATTTTTCAAATTGTGTCGACATGAAAGATTTGAAAATGTCACACATGAAGAGTCACGATTGTCATATCTTTATGGAGAGACTGCTTCCTATTGCATTACGCGAGCTAATGCCAAAACTGGCTTTGGAGACATTTGCTGAGCTAAGCTTATTTTTTAGCAATCTATGTTGTTCAATTCTGCAAAGAACCGAATTAGAAAGGATGCAATATAATATAGTCATGACGCTATGCAAACTGGAGAAGATGTTGTCTCCTGCATTTTTTGACTCAATGAAGCACTTACCTGTCCATTTGGTTTATGAAGCGATATGCTGTGGACCTGTTCAATATCGGTGGATGTATCCTTTTGAAAGGTTTTTGCAAGGTCTAAAGATGATAGTTAAGAATAAAGTACATGTGGAAGGATCTATTTGCGAAGCTTATCACGTCCTTGAGACTTCAACTTTCTGTTCATATTATTTTGAACAACACGTGTCAACTAAAAGCAAAAGGTTAGGTCGAAACAACCAGTATAACGAGGTGGACTATCCTGAGGGTTGCTTATCTATATTTACTTGTCAGGGTTGTCCAATTGGGACGGATGTAGAGGTCTCCTTACCGGAAGATGATATCCAGTTGGCACACTTGTATGTACTCATGAATTGCCCAGAGGTGTAGCCATATATCAGGTATGTTTGCAACGATTGCGTATACAATGTCACCCGTTGGGATTATCATTGTGAAACTTTTAATTGGAAGCTTTAAAAATTTGTACAGATTGTTTGAGGAATACTTGGAACAACAAAACGACCCGATGAACCAAATAGATTGACAGTTGCTGTTTGACAGATCTTTTCCGAGATGGTTATATGGCCAGGTTAGAACACGTTTTTCAATTGTCACATATTCATTAAGGGCACTAGCCATATGAGTATTAACCAACTGTAATCGTATTACAGTTAAGAGATAGGTATGGCGTAGACGAGCGTGTGAAATATCTCTCCAAGTGTAGATACATGGTAAACGAATACAGGTTCTCTACATTCGAATATGGGTCTTCAAAGTCCACGAACAATAGTGGAGTATTCGTAAGAGGTACCGGTGATGGTATAGTTGGGCAAATTGGGTATTATGGTGTTCTGAAGGACATTATTGAACTTGAATATCCTAATCCAACGATGCAACATACAAGAGTTGTTCTTTTTAAGTGCGATTGGTATAATACCACTAATGATAGAGGTGTGAAGTCTAATCACAAGACCAGTTTGGTTGAGGTGAACGTGAAAAGAAGATATCCCAAGTATGAACCGTTTGTCTTCACAGGTCAATCCCAACAAGTATACTATTTTGTATATCCAGGGGCCAAGAGAGAACGAGTTGATTGGGTTGCTGTCGTTAAAATCCGGCCAAGACATTTCTATGACATGGACAGACAAGAAATAAATATGGATGATAATATAAGTTTTCAGTCGGATCACATGAATGTTCCAACAGTAGAACCGAATGATTTGGATCCTAATTCACATGGAAATTATTCAGTTGTAGACACTGAAATAACAAGAGAATACCTTAATGTCAAACATGGAGATGTAGAAGCATATGTAGATGACGAAGAAGACGAGCATGATGATGATGATGATGACGATAATGATGATGATGATGATGATGATGATGATGATGATAATAATGATGAAGATGATGATGATGATGATGATAATGATGAAAACGATGACGATGATGATTATGATGATGATATCGAGGATAAGGAAGATGATGATTATGATGATGATATCGAGGATAAGGAAGATGATGATTATGATGACAATGAAGATAGTGGCAATGAGGAAAATGATGATTAAAATAAAAAACATAGGTTACGTCTTGAAAAATGTTCATGATTTTTTTCCTAATTATTGTTCGGTGAATACATAAAATATTTTTTATGTATGACAGTTTTCGTAGAAGTATGCATAGGTACATTTGTTCATCTATATATGTTTATTTATTCATACTAATAGTAGTGTGTTGAAACAGGCAATGGGAGGCGGTGAAGATCCAAATCGAAAGGGAAAAAAAATAACTGAAGCAAAACAACTTGTTTGGGAAAAGGAGGCTCACTACTCATACACCGGCCACGGTGCCAGAGACCCAGCAATTCTCTCTGGCCGGCTATAATGATAATCGGACATTGGGTGGTCGTGGATCAACAGGTACACAACATGTTAGTGGTCGTGGATCCACATCGGCACATACAACTGCTGTTTGTGGAGCTGACAATGTCCCATTGGTCATTGGTCGTGGTTCGTCTAATTTATTAGTGGGAACGCAACATCGGAGCCCAGACGATGCGTATCCCCAACCAGAGCAGCCATATGTACAGGGTCCGTCAACCAATCAAAATGAACAACATTGTTCATCAACTAGATTGCTAGAGGAATTAGAGGATTTATGCGTAGATAGGAATGGTGCTTCAATGCCAGGTGGTGCATCATTTTTTTATATGCCCGAGTCTTCGCATGCTGTTGAGCGACGGGCTGTAGGAATCGAAGATTGGCAATTTTATGGATTCCAGTCTCTAGCCGAGTATACGGTATGACAAAATGACAAGCGACGATGTGTGAAGGTCGTAGGAAACGGGTATATATTACTTTAAAGCATCCATTTAATAAATCTTATACTTTTTTTCCAAGATATAACATATTGTGATTATATAATGTTGTATATATGGGATCTATATAATGTTGTTAAAGGGGTTTCAAGAGCTCTACATGTCGGGTATGCAGAGTCGTGGTTGACATACAGGCATGTCCCAAGTGATACAAGAAGATTATGGTTTGAATATTTCAGGGTATGAAATGTTAACGCAATATATATTGTCCAATGAGCATAATAAATGTTGAATTATAAGGATCATAATATTAATGTTTTCAGAGGGAGTACAAGTGGCTTCCAATTGATGAAGCTGCAGTATTGCGCAAGTTTGAATCTACTGCAAGGCGCCGAATTTCAGATTTGACAAACAAAGGACGGACAAGAACGAAAAAGCCAGATTTCATACCACTTGCTGTATGGGACGAAATGCTAGAGTTTTGGCAAAGACCAGAGTGGCAAGAAATATCGAAGAGAAATTCAAACAACCGAAAGGCCAATCTGTTTACTCACAATTTGGGTTCAATCTCAACCCATGAGGCTGCTAGAAGAATGGTATTGTTTTATAAATACAATATTGGTTAATTTTATATGATATGCAACCTTTTAAATATGTATGTGAAATACACATTCAGTTGTAGGTTGATTTGGTGAATTGTTATTGTAGGAAGAAGAATTAGGGAGGACAGTGACTTATGCGGAGGTTTTCCAGAAGGTTCATCGCAAAGGGACAGAGGAACCGTACACAGATTCTCGGGCTAAGCAGTCTATGGTATGTATTATTCATGTAATTTATAGTGGAGTTAGCAATGCATAGGGGTTATATTGAAAAGAAAGAGGGATTTATGATTAATGAGAAAAAAGTATTTTGATTTTGCAAAGTATTTTAAAATATTTAAGCGAATATTTCAAAGGGAAAACATAACATTTGTGATGTGCGATCACAAATGAAGCTATGATTTTAACAAACAATTCACAAATGGAACATGGTTACTTGTTGTACCCACATGTGTTGTACAATGTTTGAAAATTTATCCTACGAGTTGTAGTAGCAGTTGGTTAATATGTTTTGGATAAGTGTGGTAATGAATAAGTTTGGACACATGTGGATTATGTTGGCTTTATTCCATAACAGGTTTTTGGAAAAAGTCTAAAATACAGGGGAGACTCTGCCCATTTTTTTATTGAGATGTAAATGCATTCTAATTTCCTTGTAATACCTTAATATTATGTGGTTGAATATTAATTTTGTGTCCTGCCATCGAAATGAATGTTGGTGCAAGAAACCATAGGTAATAATACTAACATGTTAATCCCGTTTTTGCAGGCTCATTATGACGAAATGCTCCAAACAGCGAGGAATGCATTGGAATCAGACTCTAACCCGATGCATGTGGATCATAACGCAGTATTTTTACAGGCTGTAGGACCACCACGTAAAGGTCGAATCTATGGGGTAGGTTCTCAGGTTTCAGTTGAATCTGTCACGAACAGTGTAACTCACCCTCGGCGTGTTATCACAAAGGAACAACTGGCATACTTCGTTACGAGAGCCACATTGACATTGAACGAAATAGTGGCAAGTCAGGGGAGATAATCAATCAACTACAGCAACAATTAAAGAAGCAGAACGAAGTGTTAGAAGTCCTTGTAGCAAAAGTCTATGGTCAACCTGATGAACAACATTCTTCATCTTCACATAGTGATGATAATGGAGAATAATTTGTTATAATGTTAAACCAGTAATTTGATGTTTAAAACACTACCATATACATGACATGTCTTTTTGTAACAATTTAAAATAGCAGTATGTATTTTAATTAAATATTGCATATCTGATTTGTGGCATTATATGAAATGAATTTCACAAAAAAAACAGGTTCAATTTGGGATTCTTTTCAAAAAATGTTGAAGGAATTGTGACTCGTTACATTAGACGGAATGGTTAAGTTTGTGAGGGCTTAGTGAGGGCTTGGTGAAGTTTTGGGTTTGGGTTAGTGACGGATTGGCGAGGGGAAAAATGCGAGGGCTTGGCAACGACAATTTTGGTGACGGCTTGGTGAGGGGAACAATTTGACGAGTGCTTGGTGACAGCAATATTTGGTAACGAGCGGGTGAGGGGAAAATTGGCGAGCACTTGGCGATGGGGAATGTGGTGACAGTTTTGGGACGGCTCCAGTTGGTGAGGGCTTGGTGACAGCAAACTATAGTGACGGCATGGAGACGAGAAACAATGGAGACGGCTTGGTAACGGAGGAATTAGAGACGGGATGGAGATAGTTTAGTATCCGTCGCCAATTTGATGACGGTTTGGTGAGGGGAACCATTTTGGCGACAACCTCGTGTCTGATGGACGATTCCCCTCACGATGCCGTTGCAAATTTCAAGTTGGCAACGGCACGGTGAGGGGAACTGTCTCTCGCAAAATCCAATAATTTTTATAGTGGATCTCCGGAGCTCCTATGAATCCTGTATCCTTCATCTTGCAGCTACATTCTCTTCTCAGACTTATAGATGGTGGCCAGCAGCTTACCCTTATATGATTATAATGTACAATGATATGGCATTGTACTTGTATAAGCATTATGATTTGATTTGTTTTGACATACAATGTTATCTGATTACCGTACTCTGCACGTATTTCATAGCACAAAGTATAATATGTAATAAGTTGCACAAAGATGAGAAAAATAGAAGAATTGGCTTATGAACCTAATAAATTGAAGCATGTGTGAGTTGTAAACTCACTTGTGGTGAGGTCAAAATGAGACAATTATGGAGATGATAGGCGAAGTCACTTTTGTCATTTGTTGACAAAAGTGATCTTACTTAGCTATATTGATGCAGTAAATTTTGACAAGCATGCAAAAGCAACAGACAAAGAAGGATGAAAAGAAAGAAAGGAAAAGGCAGCATGAAAGAGAATTCATCCAAAGAACAACGCACGTAGAAATTGAACAGGTGGCGCATAAATTTTAAATCTGCTGCACACTGCGCGAGGAAGAACTTTGCATGTGGAGTTTTGGATTTTGCAGAGGAACGAGCCTATAAATAGAAGCCTCATTCCTCAGGCTTTGGCATCCAAATCGAGAGAAAAATAGAGGGATCAACTGAGTCTTGCTCGTGGTAAAATACTCCACATCATAGTGAAATCCTCATATTCTTGCCTGTGGCTTTTTTCTCAATTTGTTTGGGGGTTTTCTACGTAAATCTAATGTCTCAATTATCTATAGTTCTCAATTTTATTTTAGCTGCGTGATACTGCTTGACCTCGATCATTCCGCTGTACTACCACCCAACAACATGGTAATGAAAGTAAGAAGAAAATAGGATCTTCAGCTTTTATCTTATATATAACATCACAAAATAATCACATATTGAACTTATCTTAATAAATTTGAATCACTTTTGAAGAATGTGAAATAATATATAAATTTACATATAAACAACTTTTTTGGCGTATATTTTGAATTAATATATATCTTATGACTAACTTGATCTTCTCTCCTTTTACTCCACATTTTCATGTTTGTAAATTGATGGAAAACAAACTTATATAAATGTATATGGTTGAACGGAGAGAGAGACCAAGAGTTCTATATATAGTGCTCATATAATCAATTTCACTCATTAAATACTTAATTGCACTATATGTTATTTGATTTTTCACGAACTCACTTACAACGCCACTAATCCCACTAACTATTCTTTCATGCAAGATTATTAAAAACCATAAACCCACTAAGCATACGATGATGAAGAATTTATAATTTAGGTAATTACATGAATCTTTCATGTTCATGTATTTTAATAAAACATCAGGCCAACTCCAACAGTTTATATTTTTCCTTACATGTAAAGAATTTGGATAATTTCTCTACATTTATGGATTCCATATTTTAGTTTCACTTCTACAGCTTCTCTATATTTAATAAATTTTTTATTTCAGTGAATCCTATTTTAGTTTCACTTCAATAATTTTCCTAGTTTAATAACTCTCTATTTTTATTTACTCCAAAATCTCTCTTTATTTTAATTAAATGTATTGTTTCAATTTAAAAAATCTTTTTCAATAACTTTAAATTTTATTTATTTATTTATTAATTGTTTATGATTATTTTTTATTTTAATTAGTACTATTTTTATTATATTTTATTTTAAAACTTTTTCAATTGCATTAAATTTTTAATTTTTTTTTCATGATGATATTTTATTTTTAATTACTAATATTATTTTTTTAAGGCATATGGGTTTTGGGGATAGGTTGAGGAAATTGTTTCAGCATGTCCATATTGGAGATACTGAAATTTGATTATAGGAATTCTCTACATGTAAGGATGAGTTTAAAGAAGTTGTTGAAGACCAATATCTTTTTAATAGTTTCCCTACATGTGGGGTAAAACGAGGATAGAAAATGAGTTGGAGATGGCCATATATGGACTCTTTTAAATCCATTAAGTATTCCTTTATGTAGGAAGTTATACATTGGCTAATTCATGACTTTAATTGGTTAATAAAATTGCACAATTTGTATTGCACTTTATGTGGTCTTGAAAGACCTTAAGGCAGTGATTGATATGTGAGAATGAGTTAGGAATGGAATAACATTTACAAATCTATTTTAATTCCTATGTTTGGTATGAGGGAATGAACTTGGGAATGTCATTCCCAAGGGAATCCAATTCCCACATACATAGGAATAGCTATTCCAAACCAAATATATGGGAATGACCCATTCTCATGTGTTTAAGAATAACCTTGACTACTATACCCTTTATAATTATAATAATAATAATAATTATTATTATTATTATGAAAATTATAATGAAAATAAAAATAATAAAATAATAAAAAAATAATAATAATAGTGATTAAAAATAATTAAAAATATAATTATATTATTATAAGAATAATAAAAATAAAATGAAATAATAATAATAATAATAAATAAAATAATAATAATAGTGATTAAAACAATAATAAAAAAATACACATAATAATAATAAAGTAAAATAATAATGATAAAAATAAAAACGAAAATAAAAATAATTATAATACCAATTTAATAATAATAATAATAATAATTGTTGTAGTTATTATTATTTTTATTTATTGTTGTTGTTGTTGTTATTATTATTATTTATTATTTATTATTTTTATTTTGTTATTATTATTGTTGTTGTTGTTGTTATTATTATTATTATTATTTATATTTATATTGTTTATGGTTATGCTTATATTTATTCTTATTTTTAATACTATAATAATAAAAAGACAATTATGTCATATTATACAAGTCATTCACATTACTATTCTTAATTCCTAGAGCATACCAAACACGTCATTCTCATTCCCAAGTTCATTCAATTCCCAATTTTATTCCATTCCTTGGCTCATTCTATTCCTGCCCAAATCCATTCCAGTATACCAATCGCTACCTAAGGGTTTGTTTGGATTCAAAGATTTGAGAATGATTTGATTTGGGGTGATTTTCAATTCTTTGCACTTGTTTGACTTGGAGGGTTTTGGGGTGAGGTGATTGGAAGGGACTTCTAAAATCATTATAAGATAATTTTGCAATCACCCCAAATTGGGGTAATTTTGAGTGATTTACTTCAATTATTATACAATATCTATATTGTTCTTTTATTTATTATACTGGGCAGCATATGTGGGCTTGTGGCACCTCCCTTTGAGATAAAAAAGGATAAAAATGTCATTTTATTTATAATACTTATCATTTCCTTTCCTTTCCTTTTCAATCCAAACAAAAAAATACGCATGGTCATTTATGAGTCTTTCCTTTATAAATTTATCCAATCCAAACAAAGATGTAATGTTCCCCTTTTTGTTTAATTATTGAATCATTTTCTTTCCTTTATTATATTTTTTCTTCTGAATCCAAACACGCCCTAAGCAAAAAAATACTTCTTACAATAAAGAGGAACTTTATAATCGTCTCCTTGAGCTACAAGCTCATTTATTAGCATCAACTACACAACCACTGAAACAAAACTACATTACGAAGATCATACCTAACTAAGATTCGATCCTAGTAAGTGGAATCCATTAAAGTAAAACTACATGAGACCAAGTTTATTACATTACATTCATAGCTAGACAACCTTGGCCAGTTGGCCTAAGCTTACATTCGTAGAGTGTACTGATCCCATCGGGATCTTACCCTCACAAAGGGTAATTTTTTTAAAAATTACCCCTTATGAGAGTGAGATTTCGATATAGGATCATTACATAAGACTTTTAAAATTAACCCTTCTTAGGCAATAAAGTACATTAGATTTGGTAGTTTGAATGATCGTTTAGCCATGGGAAAACCTAGAAGATCAGACCACTGGTCTCCGGAGCTCCCTTGAATCGTATATCCTTCATATTCCAACTCTGCTCTCTTCCCTGATTTGAAAATTACGGCCGGTGAATCGTATTCACAAAAATCCCTGTTTTCCATATGGAGTCAGAGATAAGCAAAAAGGTTAGCCCATCTTAGTGTTTAATTAGGTAATAGGAAATGTTTGAAACGATCAAAATAGATTGAAAGTGTACACCTATTTTATACGTCACTCAAATTGTAAGCACTAAAAATTCACCTCTATGCGGTCCTATTTGAAAAAATTTCACTTCAAGTGGACCTATTTAATTTGTTTAAAGAAAACAAACGTGTGATGTTACCAAATAAGAGGTGATTAGTAAATGTTGAAAATAACAAATAATATAATTAATAAACTCTTCTCTAATAGTTTAAACTTTCAGATAAGGCGAGGCGGTCATTTAACATTGTATCAAAGCTTATAAACCTCTCTTTATTGACTTCAACTTTTAGATGAGGTGATAACTTAACAGTAAACGATACCACGTAAGATGTGATAAATAGTGTTATTTCCAAGCATATTAGAGTAAACGATACCTCATGATAAGTCTCTCCCAGTTGCTGTATCCAACAGCTTCAAGATTTTTCTCTGTGACGTCTCTTGCGGTGTTTGGTCGACCAGTTAGCAAGATGATTTTGAACCCTAACTGTTGGAGTTTCTTGTACAAGGCCAAACTGGCTGGTAAAGCAGGTAAGTCCGATGGGAACTCGGATTCTTTAAAGGCACCACTTTTGTGAAATTTGCGTAATCTACTTTCAACACAACATGCATAGACCTTGTAAGTGTTAACCAAGCATAAGCATATTGAAACTAAACAGATTGAGCCAATCCAAGAATACAAACTAGGCAAACAACAGCCGCCAATATAAAGGAATGTTTTATGTTACATGGTTGATACTTCACCTCGATCTCCTTTATGTGGTAAGAATTTATGTATTAAATGTCAAATTTTTCTTGATATAAAGCACACTTATCATATAAAGTTAAAAATTATGGAGTTTCGTCCTAAAACTAATTGGTATTAGGTGTAGTAACTCAAGATAATCTAATATGGTGGACTTGCAGTTTATGATTTTTTTTTTATGTGAGAGTGTTAAATATAATTAATAAATATAACAAACTCCTCTAGCTTAAACTTTTGAATGAAGTGGTCATTTAACATGATATTAGAGTTTAGATATTGAAAGATTTGCGTTCAAAACTCACTGTCACCATTTGTAAACTCATGTTCATGTATAAGTATGAATAAAAAAAATATATATCTAACCTACGCATGAGTAGCTGTGTTAAAGACAATTTTAAAGTTTTTAAAAGGGTAGTAGCAAGACTTTAAATCCATAACTTGGATTTTAATATTATGTTAAGAATTACGGAGTTCCACCAGTTTGTAATAAGTGGAGTAACTTGGAATCTTATATAGTAAACTTCAAGTTTGTGACTTTTCAATGAAAAAAGAATGTATATTCCAATATATAGAGAAGAATAAAGTATCCTCTTAGTGATTGATTGATATATAGCAATACTCATGAATATAATAAGCAAAAAGGTAATATAAATAGAGAGATTCATACCCGTATTTAGAAGGACTGTTGTAGGGGACGGTAGACAGCAAGGTATCATCTACGTCGAAAATCCAGACATCCCTCTCCGTCACGTTGACCGTTTTCGCGAAGGTTAGAGCATTTTCCGCTATGACCACTGAGTCTAGCCTGTACTGCTCGCTGTTCATGTAAGCATCTGCATAGTCAATGCACGTATCTGGAACTGTCCAATTAACAGCTGCATTGGTCTCGACTGCATTTCTCCAGCTGTTGCAATACAAAGCGAAATTTTCTCTAGGCATGGTGATGAGTGGTGGTAAACGGGAAGCAAATGCGCTAGAGGAGAAATAGTATAGGAAAATGATCATCACCATGAAGTATTTCTTCATTACCATGGCAGAAATTTAAAAATCTTATACAATACTACAAGATCAATCTGTATTCTGTACTTGGTGCTTCTGTTTTCATCATCTTATCCCCATTTATATAGACTTGGTTTTGTGGGGTGAGAGGGAGGGGGAGGGTACTGCTTTCACGTGATTCTGATCTGTTTTCTTTCATTTTTCTGGTGAGGATTTTCAACCTCGCTTCGAGAAACCCTAGAAGATAATCTAAAATATCTTTTTGATCAGTATTTCAAAACTTGAGGGCGGATCGAAATCAATCCTGGACAAGCAGCGTATCGTTATCATTTGCGAGAGGACATTTGAATAAGGAGAAATAGTACCGATTGCCTCGATCACAGTTTTTTTTGCAGTGTCATTAAAATTGTGATTTACGAAGGTCGGACCGAGTAAATTCTATAAAACTTTGCAAATTAATTCATTTGCAAATTTGAAAGCGAGTTTTTAAAACACTGTGCAAATCTTAGATTTCTTCAAGTTTACTCAAATCCTTGCCCAATAAGTAGAATTTGTAAATCCAAGTCTACCAAATTGATTGATCATCTTTTGATCACAAAATTGCCCTAGTTTTTCTTTTCTTTCTCACTGGCATTGTTATTTCCCTTACTGCTTTACTCTCTCTCTCTCTCATTTTCTCTGCAGTTACTTATTTTTCTTTTTGTTGTGATCTTCTTTGCCGGGGAATTTAATTATTTTTTGTATTTTTCATTAATTCAATCTTCTTCTTCATTTTGGAATTGGAATCCCAAGGTTTGCATGAGAGAACAAGGCAAAAACAATAAGCTTAGTACAGCTAGATCTGGTGCGTGCCATTCGCTAAATTTTGTTTTGTTTTCATGCTCAGTAACTTTTATTTTGTGACTGAAAGTTTAAACAAAATATATGAACTACTATAAGCCTAGCTTTTGCAGTCCCTCCAATTAGGTATAGATATATCTTATTATTTTCCAATTACGCATAAAGCGCATTTGTACGTATAATAACTCTCTATTGTATTTATAAATGATATAAATGGCTTAATACTATTTTACAGTTTTAAATAAAGAAATTCATTTGCCAAATAAATTTTACAGTACAAGTGCTTCTAAATATTATGAAATAAGAGATGATTAAACATCTTGATAAGCAAATATCTTGACTGAGCCTTAGCCGCAACAAGGTAGTGCGGTAGGAAATAGAAATTGAAATACCATAATAATATGTTGGGCCATTGCTATAGACGTTCAAATTATAGTTCGAATTCAAAATTTTCAATTACAATAAATTTTCACCCAACTCTGGGGTGTTTATAACCCTCTTCTTATGGTTGAGACTCTCGACTAATGAGTCATAATTTTTCATCCTTTCCGTCCAATGTGTATAATTTCATCGATGAAAGTATATATCATATTTGACCGTAGAGCCCAATGTGTATTTCATCGATGATAGCATACCATATTTGACCTTGGAGAAATGAATCTGGTGAAAAAATAACAAACATGTGGTACTCGCATTGAAAAATATATTGTTAGAATTGGTTCAAACATCAAAGTTTCGTACATTATTACCATTAAAGAATTAATCGAGGGGAGCAGAGTGGTACACATACGTTCTAGTTGCTTTTCACATGAACCGTACGTATGTTTTTCAATGGCAGTATTTTATTCTATTTATCTCTAGGATTAATTAGCTAATTAAGCTTATTTTTTCGAGTTATAGCTTTGCGTTGAAAAGAGTTGGAGCTTTATGAGTTGTTACTGTTTTGTATAAAATGCTTTTATATTCGATATTAGGTGCTTGGTAAATTAGTGAAGTGCTTATAAAATGTAGTGCTGGAATGACAAAATGACACAATAAATGAATGTAACACAAAATTTTCAATTGGAAAGGTTGTTAACTTGGCGATTTCAATAATATAGCTTTGAGAAAATGTAAAAATATAAATTACGGTCCAAGATATATAACTATGAATGTTTGGAATTAAATAAATGACATTTTTCACTAAGCACCCCCTAAAAAGACTATAAAGTACCATTACAAAATTGAGCTTTTTTTTCCTTGTTCTTTAGCTTCTTCTTTTTTTTAATTTCCATTTCCTTTTTCTTTTTCCTTCTTCTTCCACTTTTCTCTTTTCTTCCCTAGAAGTTGTTCCTCTCCCTATTTTTTGCTCTTTCCTCCACATCTATCTCTCCCTTTTACTTTTTTTCTCATCTTTCCCTCACACATGTGGTAGTTCTCACCTATGTTATTGGGATGCATTGAAAATCGTTATTTGCGAAGGGGCATATATCAATACTGAATAATATAATGTACTTCCAAATAAAATCAAAAATATTTTAAGTATTCTGTATGTCCGTAACTAAAATCCAACTCCATTAGAAATTCGAAATCACTTCTATTGTTTTGGAAAATCTTTGATAAAATTTGTAGAAAACCTTCTGAATTTTAGTTTTCTACTACTATATATTTAAATTAATAAATTTTTCTAAGTTTTATTGAGGAGTTCATTTGAGTTCCTAGTATTAGTTTTTCTGCTTACTTTGAAGCAAGATCTTGCTTGTGCTTGTAAATGCGGATGTTGTTCTTTTTTGCTGTTTATGAAACAATTGGACCCTGGAGTGTGAAACTAAAACCATAAAATATGCATTTCGACACCGATCATTATACGTAGATTAAATTACGAAATCAAAAACATTGATTTTCAAACAAGGACTTGAAATTTGAAGGCTAAATCTCAACCCCTTGGTAACAAATTTTAAATATGAAACTATAAAAATTGTTGGGACGAGCCCCCAAAGAATTAGAGAATAAATGGACCTTAACACCCATGTGTATAACTCAACTATTGACCCAAAAGTTTAAGTTATTGGGTCTTGAGCCTTACACATGTTTATTAATAGCTCATTATTCTCCTTATCTTTCCATATGGGAGAAATCTTTCTTTTTGCTCTTTAGTTTACCATGTGAAACTCTTAACAAATCTCTCCCTTTTCACATGTGAACTCCAATTGGGCCTTAACTCCCCCTTGATCCACATTCATTGCCAATGGATCTATCTTTACCACCCTCACAAGCTTTTAGATCTCCTTGCACCTTAGATACCGTGGTGGCTCCAGTAGTTCTTTCCTGTGCACCCAGATCAACCATGAGGCACAGCGAACCAATTCTTGTACGAGCCTGCTTGGGATCACCCAGATCAACTATGCCTTGCTCCATCGCGTTATCGTAACCTCATACAACTTGGAGAGTACAACCCAAGAATTATGCTTATCGTGACCTTACTCCATCTTCTGAGCCTTGGTGCCAAGCTCCACTGAGAGTCCGTCACAACAGTGTACCATAATTCTTCGAGAGTCCGGGCCAAGATCGTCAAACCATCGGTTCTAATACCACTTGTTGTGGCGACCCAAGAGAATCTGAGAATAAATGGGCCTTAACACCCATGTGTAGAACTCAACTATTGACCCAATAGTTTAAGCTTTTGGGTCAATAGTTGAGTTCTACACATGGGTGTTAAGGCCCATTTGTTCTTTGATTCTCTAGCCTCACCACAACAAAATTTTGCTGAGCTTCTCAATTTGTACAAATTTCTAAGTAATTTGAAGATCGCAGTACGAATTTCGAATGTGAATATTCCAAATAGTAGGAGCTAGCCAATGTTATTGTCACAATTTATGCTGCTTAATTTTACCTTGGATTAATTTTGTTTTTTTAGATATAAATAAATTAGATTATATTTTTATTAGCATTCAGAAAAATATTTTTCCTAATTTTCTTAGGTGAACTAGAAATGACATCATTCGGTTGCTCAATTACAGGAGGGGAAGAGGAGAAAAGAGAGTAAGAGGGGAAGAGGAAAGAAAATAGGTAGTAGTGGTTTCTCGATCAAAAGAAAACAGGGGAAGAAGAAGCCAAAAAGAAAAGAAAGAGGTTGGGGAAAGAGAAAAAAAAAAAAAATCTCAAACTCTAATATCGTGTCTATACTTTGACTTTGGGTAGAGGGGCCAAGTGGTATAAACAAAACTTGAGGGAGTGATTGTCACTCACACTATACCTAGATATGCTTAGTGGGAAAAAACATCAAATAAATTATTATTTTTCTTGAAATTAAATGAATCAATATTCATAAAATGAATTAGCAAATAAATATTTGTGGAATAGTAGCTATTAATTAATTATATAGAAGTGGATATTTGTTAATTACATAATTACATATATTAATTTTAAATAATTATATACTAACTAATGGTCATGGATAATGTCAAGAAGAGCGGAGGAGAAGAGAGAAGAGATAAGGACAAAATTAGTGTTATCCAAAAGGATGGGGTGGCAAGGACATTTACTTGTTCGAGAGCTTATAAGCCAAAAGATAAAGTTGGGTGGGATGTACTTTTTGAGAAGAATATTATTTGCCTCATTTTTTATGCTTATAAGCTTTTCTGTTAATTTCTTAAAAAAACTTGAAAAGAGGTTATAAAAGGAAATTTGCCAGATTATAAGCTCAATCAAACACCCTCTTATTCATATGACAAGGATCATATCAATGTTTGAATCAAGCTTTACATTATTAAACTAATTTGGGTTTATAAAGTTTTTAAAAAAATATATAAATCATATGTCCTTTAGGATGCCATCAAAGATATTATCGAAAACCTATACAACTTGCAAACCACAGGCCTAAATAAGTATTTGATGAATGGCGATGGACAAAGTATGTGAAATCTAATTTGGTTAGTTTGGATTGGGGAAAAAGTCACTTTAGTCCTTGATTAATATGCTAAGTCTTACATAAGTCCCTTTGAATTTAAAAATCTCTCGACATGTCTCTATCATTTAACTCTATTAGTGATTTTTGACGAGAAAGGGGTATAATATATAGTAAATAAATTATGTCAAAAAAGAAAAGAATATTTTAGCCAACACGGAAAAAGTCACATGGTGCATGAGATGTGGTATGTTCTGAAAATAAGCTACAAGAGCCACTTGCACACTTTTCCCATACCAAAAACAAAACAAAACCTATTACACACACACATACACTCACACGATTACACTCGCAAAAAAGGTGCTTCGAGTTGTTTTCTTTCTTATTTCAAATTAAATATTTTTGATTGTATGTAAAAAAATAATAATAATAATAATAAAAAAGCATGAATGTTGGAGTTTAAAAGGACCAAATCCAATGGTCCATAGTATATCTCATTTGCAAAATGAGAGCATCAACAAAAAGAGAGGATCCAATGGGTTTTGTATATAACCCCATTGTCCAAGATAGTTGGACAATTTAGTTATTTTTATCAATTGATTCCAACATAATTTTTTTTATTAACGGCGAAAAATCATTTATGCCATGATTCCCAACAAATAATTCGTTTGGAACAGAGTAAAACTTGCAAGTTGTGTAATGAATTAACAAATTAAATATTACCATATCGAATAAACAAATAATATTTCCTGTCTATACAGTATAAATTTGATACATGAGAAAAAAGAAAAAAAAATACAAATCCTTAAGGTATGTGTTTACAAAACCTCAAATTGAGCAAAGAATTTAAAGAATATATGTCACACTCTAATATACAGAAGGGAAACAAGAAACGTTATCTGCCTAGTGCCTTCTAAATAAATGTGAAAACATCTCCTAAGATGACCAATAGGAAGAGCGTGTTTGGGTACCCGAATTGCTAAATCTTTAATGATCGACCAGGCCTTCCTTTTGAATCAAGAACAAATAAATAAATAAATGTGAAAACCAAGGAAGAAAGAATCAGGCGCAAAACCATATTTCATGCTCAAACCAAGGGCTAGTTAACTCGATGGTCATCACTGCACAAGAAGAAGAATGAAAAAATGGGGACTAAAAGTTTGGTGGTAAGGCGAGGGACTGCAAATCCTTTTTTCCTAGTTCAAATTCGCATGTCATTTGATCAACAAAAGACTCGATGACAATGCTCTAGGGGAATGATTCTTGATCATCATGGAAAAATTCCTTCCTGAGCTTATGTGAGAAAAGCCGACAAGCATCCATGCTAAGATCAATGGCAGCTGAAAGTGCAATAAACAGAGCAGCATCTGGCATGCAAGTGACATGCTTGACTGCTACTTGAACCATTGGCTTGCTCACCTTTCCTTCACCTTCTACACTTGAAGCCATGACAAATACTCGAATTGGCGATAATGAAGTCACTGAAGAGTCTTTTATCGTATTGTCAATGCAAAATTGTCCACCTTTTCTGACATCCATGGTGCCTTCAGCAATGGGAATACCACTAGTTAGGCCAGAATCAGTAATGAGCTCGAATTTGTAACCCAAGCCATCAACCGATCCTCTCTCTCGCCAGGCCTCGAGTCGGCCCCATGGTTTCCAGCTACTAACTGATGCTCCATTAGGCCGGAGGATGAGCCATGCTCCGGGATTTGATCGCGAAACACGGTCAGAGCCAGGGGAGGGAACAAATGGAGTGATCATTGAGGCAGCTGCTACAGCTGAGCCAGAGAGATCATAGATTATTATCATCCACCCTTTTCTCTCCTTTCCTGGTTTTTCTTGGTGACCTGAAAAGGTTCTCATCCATCCTCTGTTGTTGAGGTTGAAATCTGATGGCAGAGATCTAAATTGGCCAAAAAAAAAATGGAAGAATGTTAAAAACACATAGCAGAAATCACTAGCAAATACCAACCAAGGAGATGATTGATCCTATTCATGGGATTCCATAAGTATTCCATTTTAAAAATGGAAAGTTAGATAAAATTGGGATTTTTTTTTTTGGAAATTGGATACAGTTACTAATTCATGATGTGACATGTACAAAACGAAATCTTCATTCTCGATTATACGAGATTTTTTAACAAAGTCTTCAATTTGTTTCTCTTCGATGGAATATTAATTCATAACCGAACATAAATTTGCAACCAAATCTTTGCACATGGGAAGAGAATCAATGGTGGTTGCAAATGAGAATCTAATGGAGTGCTTGATATTGATCATTTGACTAAGCCAAACAGTTAAGCAGATAAGTTAAGATGTTTGTTTAGTTAGAGACACATGGTAAAGCAAAAGAACACAGACCTTGACCAGTCAGAAGTAATTAGTTAAATACTTAATTTGCTGAGTGTTTCTTATTGCATATTCACAAACCTTGGCAAGAACAGTCCAAAAGAATAGAGCAAAAATGGAGGAGATCTGCAAAAGTATCTATTATTTTAGATGTTTAGATCAAATACAAACAGAAATTTTGGTAGCTTAGAGACGCCAAATCTTCAAAGCACGTGGTAGAATCCATATTATACATGGTGCTAGCACAGGTGTTGAAATCATAAGCATGAGCTTTGCCAAATGTTTTTTTTTTCTTTTTTTACCCCCGTCCTCATGAGGTTCGAACTCTTATCTCACAACTGCCAAAGGGACAACTTTGCCAAATGAGACCACTTTAGAAAAACATTTAAGCCACCTCCGGTTTTATAGGATAACGCAAGCTTCTGGAGCCCAATAAGAAGAAGATTTTGGGTAAAGGAGGGTCTAGGATTGGAATTGTGTCTCAAAATGAGAAAGTCATAGAGAAACTCTTTTTTATTCCTTTGTCTGTGGATACTGGATGAAGACATATCAAGCTTAATAACGACCCTAAGGGTAAGATATTAGGGTTCATCGTCTTCATACTACCTTCATTCAGTTGAATGCTGTAGATTGTAACTCAAATTTTTAATTAATATATGGTTACTTTTAATTTGAAAACTCAATTAATCCTAGCTAAAAAAATGGTTTGTATTTTTAAGTATTAAATAATATATTATAACTCCTATTAAAAAAAAAAACCTTAAATACGCCCCTAATCTCACGTGCATTGCTCCACCAACCTATTACTAGATTCTTACATGGCATTACCAATAATGAGATTAACATGATGCACAGACTAATCAAACAAGTAGCTGACTCACAATGCAACACATAAGCAAGCCAACCACGTTACCTTTGAAACAGAGAGAACTGAAAAGCAAAGTAATTGACCTATACAAAAGGAAAAGAAAATGAACATATGCAATTGAACACTAGCCATGTGAAGTTTGCTTAAAGGTTAAATATACCCAAACCGTACAACTCACCATAATCAACCATGGTCCCCCTTGCCCCGACCATACCAAATTAAAGGAAACTTCTTCAGAACAAGGAGGGTCAAAATGTCTCCTAATAAGGTGTGAATCTCATCCGCGTGTGATTTTTTTTTAAAAAGTATTTTTAGTATGAAAAGTTAATTTAGGTCTTAATGAAAAAAAAAATTATATGAATGTTAAATTGAGCGTTTTAGTCTCACTGAACATGATTTTTGAATCTATCCCTATATGAGGCTCACGTGTTAGAAATAAAACTGTGAAACTCACAGACATTTTTAGCCTATTACCAAATTAAATTTTATCTTACTAGTGGGGTCGACTACTTTGTCCCACTCAAAAAAAGGAAAAATAAAAACAAATAAATATTGGAAGTTACATGGAAAAAATTGCAAAAAGGGATGAGAATCAATAATAAATGGGACAACTAATCACACACCATAATTAAGGCAATAATTAGGTGCATGCTAGCACTAACAACCATGAAAATGCTAAACTACGCCGACGATTATGTTTGAATCTTTTAATACTAAACACTCATACTTCATTTTACGTCAAGAATTGTGTGAAATAATTCGTTAGTGTTGTTAAAAATTCTACGTTCTAACTACAATTTTTTATTTTCCTTCCCAGGGAGGTCGAAGGTCGAGAATTTAAATAACCTACTGAGAGGATGTTAACCCTTTCTGTCCTAATCTAAGACTTTAAGACAGATACAATCTAATTTAGAGGTTGCATCAAGTCATGTATGTCACAGAATGATTAACTACAACTTTGACTTTCAAAAGAAAATAATTATAAAAAAAATCTCACCTTGACCTGTTGTTCCGGTCAGCGCTGAACTTGCAACTGAAAACCGGCTGTCTAATATTCCCTTGTATCTGAAAAACCACCGGGCTGCACTGCGGTTCACCTCCGAACTGAAAAACGAAGCGGGGATCCGGTTCAGACCGGACCACAACATGCAACCTAGCACGAGGCTTATCCGGTTCACCACCGAGCTTCATCCACCCATTCTGATACACGACAGGCTTCACTTGTGACCCATTACGAAGATCAATGCGCACCCTCACCTCGCCCAACAGCTTCCCGCTCGTGACACCGCACGTGCGCCCCATGCGTCCAGTGTAAATCGAGAGTTTCAGAGTAATGGGCTTGGCGGAGAGGCGGTGGAGTGTGGTGGGGTCGAGGTGGAAGCCGGCGGAGGAGTTGGAGGTGTCGGGTGGAGATTGATCGGTGAAGGTGGATGAACAGAGCGGAAGGAGAGCGGTTTGGGTTGGGAAATGGCTGATTTTGAGCTTCACATAGCATGGTGTGGCTGAAGGGTGGACACCTGAACCGGAACCGGCCGGTTTATTTGCTGTAGGAAGCTTCAATGCTAATGACTCGATAATTAGCCGAACAAATGGACATGGATCCATTGTTACGTTGTTAAAGCCCAAAAAACTCTTGTTCTTGTCGTTGTTGTTTAGGTTTTTGCTATTTCGTACGTTGTTTCTTGTTTTGAAGATTGGTGGTGGTTTGAGGTTTATTGGTTTATGAGTGAAGAGTGGTGAGCTTAGGAAACATCTACTCGTACTAAGCTGTATAGTTCATGGATTGGTTGCATGTCGGCTCAAACGATGTTATTTTAAGGCTTGTTTTGAGCATTTCTTTTCTTCTTTTTTTTTTCTTTTTTTTTGTATTGGTTGGCTGGCTTTTGATGCTGTATTTTTCACTTATTTGGCGAAGATAATTTTATTAGGATGATAAATCGTACAATACATATAAAAATATATTATTAATAAGAATTGATCTTGGTTTTTTTTTTTTGCAATTACAACTAGGTACATATTATTTTATTCTATTTCGTGCATGAACAACTTTGTTTTCGGGATTCGTATATGAGTAATGCTATATATTACTTTTTTATCACCTCTTTCGTAGAGTCTTATGTGTTATGCCAACTATACAATACTTTTATTTCTCTTTCTTTCTTTTTTGTTTTTCTCTCTCTTCTTAATTTCTTTTTCTTTCTCTTAATTAATATTTCCTCAAATATTATTCTTTATTTCTTTAACCATATCAGACTCAAAACTAAAATCACATTTTATATGCGTAATCATTCATCGATTTAGGAGACTAGCTATAGTACATCGATTTAGGAGACTAGCTATTATACATCAATTTAGGAGACTAGCTATAATACCTCTCAAATGATTAACAATTTTTATGCTTAATGGGTCAATCCTAATATCCCAGTTGACATATAAATAAGAGAATTTGCTGAAATCATTGGCAATGGTGCTGCAATAAGACGTGAATTAAACTCAAGACACATAAATTAACACAAGAAAAGTTTTAAAAAATTAGAATAACAGAGAAAATATATGGTTCTGATATTTCTATTAAAATTGGTGAGTCGTTTGCACTTATTTTCTCTTTTATTCCAATTTTCCTAATGTCATTGGCACATCAATTAGAGCCATATCTGTATACTTCAAACGATATTGGTGAGTCATTGAGTCTTTTTTGTACTTTTTCTTTTTTATTCCAATTTTTCTAACTCTTGTTGTGTTATTGAGTTTAATTCATGTCTTTGGTGAGTTTAAGATACAGTTGATTTATTTTTGTAGCACCATTGCCACCGTTAAATGAGGATCTCCTTTTGAATAGGTTTCAGCAAATTGTCTTATTTGTATGTCATTTGGGATATTAATATTGACCAATTAAGCATAAGATTGTTAATCACTTCATGAGATGTATAGTTAGTCTCCTAAATCGATGTATTATAGCTAGTCCCGTAAATCAATGAATGATTGCGCATATAAGTATGATTTTGATTTTGGATTTGATATGGTTAAAGAAAAAAAAAAAAAAATTTAAGAAAATATTAATTAAGAGAGAGAAAATAAGAAATTATGAAGAGAGAGAAAAACAAAAAAGAAAGAAAGATAAATAAAGATATTGTGTAGTTGGCATGTCACATAGGACTCCACGTAAGAGATGATAAAAAAGTAATGAAAAAGGAATGATATATAGCATTACTCTTCGTATATAGGTATACAATAAAAACATAAATTTCTTCAAACAAAAGTTACTAAAAGATTTAAGGCAACTTTTTATAATATTTCTCAATAGTTACTCAAATTTTAAAATTTAGTCTCTAATATTATAGAAGTTTTACGATGAGTTCTAAGGATAGAAAATAGTCATCAAGTTAGCCCCTCCTATTTTCTTCACGTCAAATTTGGATGAAAAATTTGATTAAATTTTCAACATTTTATTTCACCTTCAAGACTTTTATTTCTTATGTAAGACTTAGTCTTTATTTGACTTAATTGTGAAATTTTAACTTTTGAGTCGTAGACTTTTGATTAGAATTGTTTGGTATATATTGGGCAATCTTGAGCTTTTAAAAATTTTGAGGGTAATGTTGGATTTTCAAAAATATAGTAGGATATATTTGAGAAAAAAAAGGAAAAACTGCTTCTCGCATTATGTGAAATAGCTTCGCAAAAACTTTTTTTTAGTCCAATTTGAAGTTTTTTTTTTTTAGCTTCAACTTTTACCTAAAAGTTATTTAAAAAATGGGTTAAAAAGGTTAGTTTTAGTTTTTAAACTCACAATAAGCGCTTTTAAGTATCTAAAAATTAGGCTAAACAGACCCTTAATGATTAGGGCATATTTCAAATTAGTATTAAATTATAAGATCATAAAAATTATGATTTATACCATCTTTTATCGTAGTTTTTTAATCCCAATTTGAATGTCGCCTGCTAGTTTTATCATCTTAAATAAATGCTCATCATTGTGTGCAATAATGTGTAATATTACTCAATGTACGACTTTAATTTTCTGTGTTTTTCAACTATAAATTCCCCTAATTTGAGTATACATTTGCTTTAGTTGACATGATTTTCTTTTCCTATTTTTTTTGTCAAACGTACAAGAATTTTGACTTGCGCCGCTTGAGTAATATCATTTAAAAGATCATGGCAATAATATGGTATGCTCTTGTACAACTACTATTTTTTTTTTTTTGATGATACGAAAATTTAATTGGCGGATTCGATTATCAGATTATTTAACGTATTTTGATTACTAATTGGTAAATTTTTGGATACAGTGGTGTACCCTCACATATGCACTAGGTCAGTTAAAGGCAGAACTCCAAAACAGTAAATAGTGTCAACCCTGCAACCTAGCAAGAACAATTTTACCCCACTATCCTCACTACCGCTTGATCATGTCCCTAAGAACAACAATTATTGATAATGGTGGAATTGTACAATTACTAAAATACCCATCGAAATAAAGGAAACGTTCTCAAGTGGGGCCCGTCAATGCAAGCCAAAAGATTTCTTATCCATTACTATAAATAGCACAAAGAAGGTTACTTAAATATAACTTTTATATTCTATTACCAAATTTGTCATTGCTTATTAAGTATTATCCCCGAGACAAATTACTGACACTCACACCCAAAGAGATACACAAAAAATAATACCCATTATTTCTTTTTTTTGTTTTGTAAATTTTGACTCGGGTCAAGCGTGACAGATTTCACACTCAACAATTATTATTCTTTGTTTTTGTTGTTATTCTCCCCATTCTTCTCATTTATTATTATCGATAATATACCGACAAATTAGTGATAAAATGAGGGCCATATGATGGGATCCACGCAAGGCTTGAGGGTCCAAAAAACAGCTGGGTTTTGGCTGTCACCATGTTGTCAATACACTGTTTCTTAGCTGGATTTTCGAACTAGAGTTGGATTATTCTTCTTATTTTCAGTTTGGTTGTTGGAGATACTCAAACTGGATGGCTATTAACAAGTGCAATCTTGCAATGTAGCATGTTTTAGATTAATTTAAAATTAAATAATATTTGAGATGGGATGATATATGTTTGAAATTGAAACTTTTTATTATAATGAATCGTTGATCTTTCAATTTTTATACCCTGTTTTGTTCTTTAACAACTACACCTAATCCTTAGAAACAACGTGACACCACTTAACTCAAAAAATGGAACAAGAAAATGTTTGTTTTAGTTTTCTTTTTTGCACTACATGTTTGACATACAAAGATAATTTTGGAGGAATTCAAGAAGGAAACGAGCTACATACCTTGGTAAAGGGGACTCAAACAAATCCAGTAAAAATCGAGACAGAAAATGGGAGAATTTTTATGGACATCGAGAATAATTATAATCTAGTTCATAATTTATTAAAGTAGAAGGCGTTTCTGCAGGGATCTTTATGAATAAAAAAGGATTGCTATTAGTTTAATGACATGTTATTATGAAAATTAATATAAGCAATGATAATAAAAATAGAAAAAAATGTTAGATACTATCTCATTTTTATTTATTCATTTTTCCAATTATTGATTTTTCCACCTCTTATATGGACTTATCAGATCAAAAGAAGAGAGAAATTTAATGTTACTTTACCATTCCAGTTAAACATCCATATAGAGTTGATACATAGATGATAAAAATAAAATGTTATATAACAACGCTCAAAAAAGAATTAGTTGATGCAATTAAACATGCAAGCCATAGAGTAAGTATCCATATTATTTGTGATTAAAAGTAAAGAAATCTCCTAACTATCTGGTGCATAAAGTTGTATGGTCCCTTTACATTTGTCATTGACCCATCAAATAATGGATAGGCACCCTCTTATGGTTATTAAACTGCATGATCCCCTGTTTTTTTTTTCTTTTTCTTTTGAAGACAAGGGAAACTTAATTGGCGAAGTTCGATTATTGCATTATCCAACAGAAGTCAATCACTAATTAATAAAACTCCGGGTACAAAGGCTCATCCTAAGAATTGCATGATCCCCTGTTAGTATTAATAATTAAAGGGTTTGTCTTACAAATATTTGCAAATTTCATCCCTTTATTTTAGTGCATGGGCTCATGCACTGGAATGAGACTCACGATTTGTTGGAATGAGACATTTTGAAAACTTTTCAATAATTAAAAGCACATTTACCGTACAACTAGGCCCCCTTAATGACAAAGTGAAAGCTTTTAGGCAGAGTTTGGTTGAAATTTAGCCAACAAGATTTTGTTAGAATGAGACTCTAGCTTTACTTCTTTAAGTCTTTGTTCTTTATCCTTTTATTTATTAGACCATGCTAAACTCTATAACACTCTGGTTTATCCAATTAATAAACAGTTGTTGACATGATTGTCAGTTTGGAATCTTATGAGTTCTTTAA